>JAOXNZ010000155.1:4409706-4421254 GCA_028566095.1 Kryptolebias brasiliensis
GTGTGTGCTGAAAGAAGCATTTACAGAGCATGTGCAACACGAGTCTATGTATTCTGTGGTCCATTAACCAGCCTGTGACCCCGTGACGCCAGATCACGGTTGCAAATTTGTATTCACAAAGAAAAATATTTTGTATTCACAAAGTCATAGTATTTTGTATTCATAAAGAAAAAAAACACATCTGTAAACTTGAACTAATATGCACACATTTCTGCCTTTACATATAAATCTTTCTGACAGAGTCCTTACCTCATACTCCTGGTTTTACACTTTGTCACATTGTTTTGATAGTTGTTTTAAAAAGCAAGCAAATGGCATCTGTGAGCACCTTCAGGCACAGAGGACTTTTATAAAATTGGTTGTTAGTTTGAATTTTTTTCTAAACACACCTGGAGAGACTAATACAGAGCTGTCAGGTGCTTTAAATCACAGGGACCACTTCACAGTCTTTACAATCATTTGAATTAGTACACCAGTTTTTTGTTTTTAGTTAATTTGCTTTTGCTCTGGTTGCTTGTAGTCCTTAATATGTTGATTGGGTCTTTATTAGATCTTGTTTTAGAATAAGAACTTTCTTGGCTCAAAGAGAAGTAAGTGACGTAGGAGGATGTGTTTGGGTCATACATAAATGTACTTTGATTGACCAAACAAACTGAACACTCCTCCAGCTCCTGCTTTATTTAAACCGCATTAGAATTGCTAAAGTAGAGCTACTTTCGGCTTTGTCTGCTATGATGTGCTGCACAAAGTAGACTGATAGACCTGTAACTCCTCCTTCTGAATCTTTGTAGATCTCTTTTAAGCTCTGCTTTAAAAATGAAACCGAAGACCCACAACGCACAGCTCCAGCTATGGAGTCCTCCAATTTTGTTGTTGGTGAATGTCACATGCATCAGTGACTTGACCATGTTGAGCATCAGCTGAGTGTTGCCAATCACTGCATTCCCCAGGCGGTGCAAACGCAAACATCAAAGTCTTTATCATGGCTCCATGGTGGGATTAAGGCCTTGTCCACATGGAAATGTTTTTCCCAAAACAACTTATTTACTTGTTTCTAAAAATATTCTTGTAAACAGAACCATTTCTAGAAATGTCTTTATCCTCACAAAAGAACAGAAAACTACCCAAAATGATGTGATAACTATGCCGGGCCTGTATGCGGTGCTGTAACGTTGCCACAAAAATACACCAGAAACAGGGAAAAAAAGGCTTTGAACATGCACATAAAGCTTGCATGCTGGGGGTGAAAGGTAAACACAGCAAGAAAAAAATTCACGCCCTCAGGTTGTAAAATAGATTAGAGGTGGGGCTATGACATCATTGTTTTCAAAAAGTTGTGAATGTTGTGAAAGTTGAGTGGTTTTGGCTGTCTTTCACTCTGGAGACCATTTATTAAAAAATACCATTTTGAGGGTCCTAAAATGCCATTTTCATGTTACTACAGGGCTGAAACAATAAAGAAAAACTTTAGCTTTTTTCACAAAAACAAAATAAAAAAGTTTCCACATGGACGGCCCCTAATAGGTCTTATAGTCCTCAGTCATTTAGAACTATTTGTTCTGAAGGCACCTACACCCATGCACCTTAGATGAGAATATACTCAAATTGTAGCTAAGAATCTACACTTTAAGTTTGTTTAAAATCATAATGACACAAATATTACATTTTGAAACCAGATATTTTGCAAGCCGAACTGTATTTCTCAAACACCAGTTGTCGTGATTTTGAGGTCCTAATAAAATGTGACATGTTTTCGTCTCCACACAATGGGATTACAGTACGCGCTTCTTATCTTCCTTTTCTTTAGAGCAGTTATCGTTGCAGCTGTTTTTATTTCTAAATACAAACGTTTTTTCTGATTTACTGTGTGGCCGTGAATGTGTTTTATGAGGCCAAGGTTAATAATGATCGCTTATGTGGCCTAATTAATGACGTTAATCATATATTTTTGTTCTGGTGACTTCTATTAATGCACGCATGGAGCAATCAGTGATGAACTGGAAACTGGAATTTTTCTTTTTAAACTGGCTAGAAAAACATGTAAACAAAGAAAGCAATAAAAAGGGTTTCCCCTTCAAGAGTCTTAAAAAAACACATTTACACATAGCAGTATGGGCAGACTTCAAATAAAATGAAGAATTTAGTTGTCTGCACAGTGATGCTAATAACCTGCTGTTGGAGCAGCTGCATGTCTAGTTTTGTGTGAGGGATCAGAAAGAATTTGACCTGAGTCGCAAGTCTGAGCTGCAGGTATGATTCACCTTTTAATGAGTAAAAATGAACAGTACTGAGGGTTACTCAACGTTGTATAGAGATGATTTTTTTTTTTTTAAAGCACTAAAAGAAAAAGGAGTTTATTTTATATTACCTTGTTACATTAAGTTACATAAGTGTAGCTGACTACTCAGTCTGTCAGGTGTTTATTGTGTTCATCAGAGAGACAGCTTGGGGAAAAAACTGTCTCTGTGGCGGTTGGTTTTTGCTAATAGCGCCTGAAGGTAGGAGTCTGAACAGCTTGTGTCGGGGATGTGTGGGGTCTGCAGAGATGTTAGCAGCCCTTTTCCTGACCCTAGCCCTGTACAAGTCCTGGATCTAGGGAAGTTCACTGCAGCCTGGATCTGTCCTGTTTTGTGGTTGAGCCAAACAACACAGTGAGGGATGAGCACAAAGCAGACTGAATAATGGCTGTGTGGAAGATGACCAGCAGCTCCTGTGGTAGGTTGTACTTCTTGAGTTGCCGCAGGAAGTACAGTCTCTGCTGGGCTTTTTCCAAACATAGCTTTGCATGAGGACCATCTCAGGTCCCAAGAAAGGGTGATTCCTAGGAACCTTTTTGTGTGGGAGTGGGGTGTGGGTGAGTGGGTTGGAGGTGTGAACGGCTGGTTCTAATTCCAAAAAAGGTTAAAAACAAAACAACTGGACTTCTATTCTGTAGCTGAAGACGTTTTGCTTCTCATCCGAGGAACTTTCTCAATTCAAAAACAGAGTGTGGAGTTTGAGCTTTTAAAGCTGAGATGTTCTGTAAACTGGATTCACCTGCAGATTAACTCACTCTCCTAACAATAGAGGCTCGTTAGGGTCTTTTTATAACCTGACTCACTGATGGGCAACTCTGGTCATATGAATTGGAGTGAAACTGACTGGGGATCAGGCCCAGTCAGTTTTGACCTTTTTTTGGATGTACCATGTCGTGGATGACTGAGAATCTACACCAGCAGGCTGCTTCTAATGGTGCGTTCCATTTACATTGGAACTTGTAAGTGGGAAGTTAGAGTAACGTAATTTCCCACTTTTATTTCACTTTTTCGGTTGTCCCGCTTGGTGAGAGTCGAAAACAAGATGGACGCCCACAGCAAAGCCTGTAGTTTTCTTGCAGTTTATGAAGATGAAATCTTACTAAATAGATATGCACTCCACTCACAAAACATATTTTAATAATTGCTATATACACATTGAAAAGTACCAGTTGTATGAGAGATTAAATGTGAAAAACAACTTAAAGAATGAATATTAACAGTAAAAGTAACAGAGTTTGCTTACTAAAGTTGCGAGTAGCAGCCATCTTGAAACCCTAACTGGGGGCAGTCGGAGTTGCTCCCACTGTTCGAGTGGGATGTCCCACTTAAGGGGGTGTTCCCGTTAAAATGTACAAGTAGAAACTTGGAAATTCCCATTTCCCAGTACTACTGGAACACACCATCAAACTTGCAGAAGAAGCTGTTTAGGTCGTAAGCCAGTCGGGGGGGTCATCACAGTGTGGGGGGATGGGCTCCTGTAGTGAGGGATGTCATGCAGGCTCCTCCAAACTGCTGCTGGGTCATTAGCTGAGAAGCTGCTGTAGCCTCTCTTAGCTGCCTTGATCTTCTTGGTCAGTTTTCTCCTTGCCTGGTTATACAAGGCCCGGTCCCCACTGCTGTAAGCCTCTTCTTCCGAAGCAGTTTCCTCAGATGCGAAGTGAACCATGGTTTATTGTTGTTGTATATGGAAACGGTCTTGGTTTGTGCACACATGTCCTCACAAAAACTGATATAGGAAGTGACAATTTCAGCAAATCTGTCCTGAAGCTTCTAGAACACTCCAATCTGTGTAGTCAAAGCAAGCCTGTAATTCTTGCATTGACTGCTCCGTCCACTTCCTAACAATCTGAACCCCAGGCTTAGAGGTTTTTAATTTCTGCTTTTAGTTCTAAAGCTGCACAAGGAACTGCACAGTATGCTTCCTTTAAGACTGTAACAGAGGTCCAGTGTGTTTGTCTTTCTGGGGGACATTTTACATGCTGACTGTATTTTGGTAGTTCGTTGGAGAGGTTTGCGCTGTTAAAGTCCCCAAGAACAATGATGAGAGAGTCTGGGTGTTTTTTCTCCACGTTTGTTATCAACTCAGCGAGCTGTTTTTCAGCCTCTGATATGCAGGCTTGTGGTGGAATGTAAACGCCAGCCAAGATACACGAGGAGAACTCCCTTGGTGAATAAAAAGGTTTACAGTTTATAAAAAATGACTCCATACAAGGACTACATGTCTGCTGTAACACTGTGACATCAGTACACCAACCTTCATTTATGTAAAAACAAATATTCAGGTTTTGCTTTTCATATTAAAGTTATTTTTTTCTGGCACAGGAAGTGATTTTAAATCATATGTAAGCTAATCAGCCTGCACAGACATACAATAATTTCCCTGCATCCCATCTAAATAGATATTTATTCAAATAGACGTTTGAATTCACTTGTCACCCTTTTTTATTTGAACTAAAGGTAATGAGTGAACAATTATAAAGAGAATGAAGAGAGAGCTACAACCAAAAAGAAAACAAAAAAAGTAAATCAGTCAGGAACAAGTCTATTATTGTCAGAAGTGCCCCCCCCCCCCCAAGAAATGTACATTTGTGTACTATTTCTTCCCATTTTTATGATAAAAGCAAAACCACAGTCCTTTTTTTATTTATATTTTGTTTCCTTACCTTTACGCAGCTCCACAATGTTACGAGAGATTTATAATAAACTTTTAGTCTTGATGTGTAGCATCACAGAGCTTTTAAGATGGGATTGTTACTCTTCCCCCTTGATTACTAGCGCCCCCTGTACCGGGGCAGCAGCACTTCCGCCAACATCAATCCAAACACATGCTATACATTAAACAATATTTGCATATTGCATATCCAGGTAATGGGGAAGAGCTCAATTAAATGATAGAAACAATATTTTCTACCTCAACAACACCCAGTTTCAACGCTAAGCAGCTAAATGAAAAAAAAAAAACATAGACGCTAATGAGGCATATCTGGTAAAACACACAGCAACAACAGCGCAACACGGTCCTACCCACACAAACGACCTATCAGATTCAAACCGAAGCTCTGCTCTTTCCAATGATACCAGAATCACCGCGCAATGTGCAAAACCAGAAAATTTACTGAACCAGCAGCCAAAGAAGACGAAAAACAAGGCACATTTCATGAAGCCAAAAACATAAATTCCGTCCTACCTTTGCTGTTTCATGATTATAATCCATGTTAAAGTAGTAGTGATTTTCAGCTTTTTCTGTCTCCTGGATACCGTATACAAAACCCCGACACAACACTCCCTCGATTAACGACAAATGCATTTCCTTCTCTGTGATTGGTGAATGATGTTAGCTTCCTCATTTTTTGTAAATGCCCCCAGATTCTATTGGTTCTGACGGTTTGATGGACATGTCAATCATTCAAATCGGCCAATGGGCTCCCAAGAAACTGCCCCGTGTAATTTTATGTTGTCTGAATGGAAAACTGAATACTTTTGAATGAGTAAATATATGAATTGTGGATTTTTCCAAAGAAGCCCCAAAAACAATTAGATGGAACGACTTATCTATGATGAGATATAAGTGATTGAAAAAGAACCTACGGAAAAAAACTGAGAAATTTCAAATGGCACACATGATGCCAAATTGTGCCAAAATGGCTAATTTGGAAGGTTCGCCTGGACTTTTATCAAATAATACCGCTCTAAAACGTCTATTCTTCACTTTTTTTGCATGAAACTTGGCACAGCAAAAGGTCAGATTCTGTACTGTGGTTTGCTAGATGTTTTGGATTGCAACTGCATGCTTTCAAAGGGATATTCACATTTTTAACTGAATTTTTTAGGTGGAAATTATTTTTTTCTTCATTTTCTGCTGTGTGCCATATTCATTTACTCCCCCTCAGTAACAGGAAAGTTGTTTTTTAGACCTCCAGAGTATTCTCTGGAATCTTGCCTTTATTTTGATACCAAAACCATTCAAATAAACCCTATAGTTCCTGAGATATAATCAATTCAGTTTGGGCATGTTATTTTCAAGCATATTTCTCAAAAATAGGCCTAGGGACTAAGGGGTTAAATATATGAATTGGGCCAATAAAACTGTGCAAATTACATTTCTGCTTTTGGGGAATAAATTTTGTTTCATGCAGGAGGCTCACTTGCTGACTGGAACATCAGAAAATTACCTGTCTAAAATGTGTTAAAATAAAAAGCAGGAGGTAAGAACAAATGTTTTTTTTTCTTCTTTTTTTCAGATAAAATTTGTTCATAAAAGCACCTCTAGTGCTAAAACAGTACTGGTGCTACAGCCAATTCTTAACTTAAATCAACTTCTATCTGGTTTGTTTTTCCACAGCTGGAGAGCCACAGAACCACATCATCATGTCACTTAAAACGTCCCTTTCAGTAAATCTTTGATCGGCCCTTTGATAAAAATAGATATATTTTGAATGTCTGGAGGACTGCAGTGCAGACTGAGTTTTTCTGCTCAGCAGTTCTTCACACAAAATAACTTTTCTCTACATTTTAAGCTCTTTATCATTTAGCACCTACATGCTACACCCTAACACTTTTGTCTTGTTATTTTGATGTTATTTTCATTTAATTCTTGTATGATTTTTTTTTTTAATCTGTAAAGACGAAACTTGCTGTAAAACTGCTCCAGAGCCACTTTGGTGGTGGTTTAATAAGAGGAACTATTTACTTTTTATTCTGTTTTCTCAGGTGCTGTAGCAGCTCAGTTTTTAACAGAAGTCTGACTGCAGTTGTCTTTAACCAGGCATCCATGGTGGTTTTCCTACCTGCAATATTTTACTGTTAAATGAAGGGAATTTATTTATAGAAGGAGATTAAGATGATGATTCTGTGAATGTTGTAACGACAAAGTCCAGGACTAGTTGACAAAATTATGATCTCACCCTGCAGACCCACACTCTAAATATGAAAAAAAAGATAATTATTAGTTGACTGACAAAGAAAGCCCTGTTTTTTTCTACTTCTAATGTAAGCATCAGAGAAGACTTTATAACAAGTTGTTTAACTTAAATTTCTGACGTTGTTCTTGTGACATCATGAATGCTTCACTTTTTTACGATACAAAGGATTTTTACATCAGTTCCAGCAAGCTGCTCAGTGAGTCACCCCTCCACGGACGCAAATGGCCCCTGTTATACACCTAACAACCCCACTCAGTGTGCTGGAGTGAATTCAGACATTGTTTGCCTCTGTTGCTCCCAGCACAAAGACAGTGTGGGAGTATCTGGGTGTATTGTAGCAATGAATGGTGTCGTGTTGAAGCCTTTGTCTGTATGTTTGTACGAATGAATAAAAAAGCCCATTAAATTTTAAATGAAATATCCAAACTTATGTCCTCTCTGCGTGGTTGAGGAAGATGAATTGCTTTATTTATAGCCATTGATTTACAGCCATGAGAATAATCAGAAAGTGCTTTTGTGAAGTTTGAGACCTTTTGATTTTTGTTTACAGATGATGTGTTGTGTTCGCGCGCTGACGGAGATGCTCTGACAGTGACCGAGGAATTTCACACAGTGAGAAAGTTCCTTCTCACGAGGCTGCACAGATGTTTTCACTGGGTCAGGAAAACATCTCCACCTCCTCTTCATCCACCAAAGGGCCAGTCAATTATGGAGAACTCATTGTACTAGGGTAAGATTCCCTCTTCTGTGTTTGGAAAAGTATGAAGTCAGCTGTTTAGTCATGAAGGTGCTTTACAAAAATATCCCCGGACAAGATTATTAGCTGAAAAACTGCAATAAAGTAAAAGCAGCAAAAGTGTTTTTTAAATAATGAAACCAAGTAAAAGAAAATTACTAAAACGACATTTACTTTAAGCCAAAAAGCCAGAAATGTCTTAAGCAGTGTTTTAAAAGTCTAAATTAGTGGTGGGTGATAATAACTACATTCAATTTATTGATTGTTGTTCTTTGTGCAACATCTTAAATGACTACATCATAACTATTGAGTGTATATTTTAAGGGCAATCTTTTAACCACCTGCATGTAATCATTGCCCGCTGCCATGAAAGGCAATCATGTAATCATGTGGTGTTGCTGTTCAAGGACATCTTCAGCAGAGAGAGATGAGAGGTGCAGTATGGCAAGCAGTTGTATCATATAGTTGGTGCTTTGAAAAGTACTGTGGCAAGTTATTTGCATTTTTTTTTTTCAATATTCCTGTTATTGTCATTTGTTTTCCCTACACTAGCACTCAGCTAGTTGAGAAGCTAGGTTTTTTTATTTTATATTTTCACATATTCATATTCAGTTCTGTGTTGCTTTTTTCCATCAAAAATAAGTCATATTAACTGAAGCATCTCTGAGTAAACTTCTTAATATTTTATTTTAGTTTTATTTTCAGTAATGTTTTTTAAGAGATAACTTTGTTTGGCACATGGCCTGTTTATAGTTCAGATTGGATGAAAGACATGTTATGTTATAAAAAAGTTATTTGCTGGCAAATCCTACCTTGCTGTACATGACCTGCTGCCTTAGACACTCCCCACTGACAGGTACGGTTTGTTTTTTTCTGTCTCTGCCTATAGGAGAGTTATTCTGTCTTTAAAGAAAAACAAAAAATCCCTAGCATTTGGCTTTTTTTTTCTCCTTCGTTTTGTACCATGACTTCAAATGCATCCAAGATCACTTTGCCTCCCATTCAGTAAAAATTGTCCAGCAAGGTTGCAGTTTATCAGATGAGATGATGAGGGAAAAAAAGCTATTTTATAAGAGAACTATAAGAGTTTAGAGACAGTAAACCAATAGATAAACAAGTCTATTCCAGAAACACAGAAGCACTGACTCCATCTTTTGCGAGTTGTTTGGATTTCAACAGGAAGATCTTGAACCCAAAGAAAGGTTAAAAACAAAACAACTGGACTTCTATTCTATAGTTCAAGACGTTTTTGCTTCTCATCCGAAGAGCTTTCTCAATTCAGAAAAAGGCTCAAAAAAGCCTTTTTTGAATCCAATGGTAATACATAACTAAAGTTTTGGGACAGCTACAGGTTAATCTGTCTTTTTGCTAGTTGAGGAATAAAAAAGCACATGCACGTTACACTAAAGTTTTAGTTTTTCTTTTGGAAAAAGAAAGCGTGTTACTTTTGTCAACATCCTAACAAAAAATGCTAGTCATATAAAATACTAACACTCATTTAATCTTGACTGGCAGGATTGAGCCCACTGAGCTCAGCCCATTGGGTTTGTTTGGCTGCTGCAGCATAACTCAGCCTAAATTCAGTTGAAGGTTTTGAGAAACTCAACCTCAGCGAAGAAAATGCAGCTGACTCCCTGCCTGAAAGCCATTGACTGTGGACACAAGTGTGAGCCTGCGGTTCAAGAAAGTTTTAACGATGTCAGGAGAGTTGTGGCTGCTTGTGGCTTCAAACCTTTTGTTTGCTTTTGCATCATAGTGGCCACATAATTATGGAATTAAACTGTCTGCTAGTTTGTGCAACTGGTAATTATTCTGGTCCTAAGGTTTTATTTTAAAGAGCTGTATAGTTTGTGAAAACACTAGTTGGGTTTTTGGTCATACTGTGGAGCCAGAGTGAAATGGGGTGGTCTGACCCTGTCTAAGAAAGGAGGTGGGTGTTTCTTTATCTGAGTTTCAGGAAGTGTGCATTATCCAGTGAAAGAATGGCTCGACTTTTAACTGAACTCGTGTTTACTTGACCTGCAGCAGTCTGGCTCTAAAGATAACCTCCAGTTGAATGAACTTTTTAATTAAAAGTCCTGTAACAATCAGCTTTCTGGATTGTCTTTTCAAAAGCCACTGAGTTCATGATGACAATTATGCTCTTCATGGTGTTTCACCAACAAATTAAAGAGTTTCTTAATGGGTGTCCTGGTGGCTTGAGTGGATCATAAATAAGCCACATAACCACGGCATCCTGCTTTTGAATCTGGACAGCAACTGTTGCTTCCTGCCTCCAACGAAAGCTGTGGGCAAAACATCTTGTTTACCTGAACCACAGATAGGCTTGGTCAAGCTTGGCACACACACACACCCACACAAACACACACACCCACCCACACACACAGACACTCACAGGAAGCAGGACGGGTTCTGCTAAATACCTTCTAACAGATCCAAAACTACAGGAGTAGTTCACTTTGCAAATACACCAAATGTTTCAGCACATCACTGCTCAGATTCAGGTTAAGTGCACAGAAATAAAAAAGCACATGCAAAGATCTGGCTATCAGACTGTTGGGATCAATATCTGTTTATTTTTCTAACTGAGCTAACACTCATTGGAAAGCTGTAAGTGCTGTTATATTTATGTAATGAGTTCATATTAAATTGTGTGGATTTTTGTGTGTGTGGATGTGATTAACCTTTGGAGGCAATGCAATTCAAGATGGCCGCCACAGCCAACTGACCTTAGAAAACAGGAAAATGTCTAAAATTCAGTCAGTTTTACAGATACATATGTTTTATATTTTTCATCATAAGAGGATTTTAGTCTAAAACTCTGGCATAAAAGATGCATTCCTTCAAGAAAATCTAGGCCTTTAATTGATGCTTTTTTTAAAAGTGATTTTTCTGCTTGTAGAGATCAAGTTTTCCTCTTAAAAACTTGAGTAGTTTACTAATATGACTGGGGTTTTAATGGGCGTTAGTTTTTTAAACTTAATGTTGTAACAAACAGTTTTCAGGCACACACAAACAAGTCTTTATTTCCTAACCTTCACTATAATTATAACCTTATCTGTGTTTCTGTCATGTTTTTTTGTCTGGATTTTGGTGGTTGATTAGTCTTACGTTCTCTTGTTAAATGTCTTCATTTGATTTACAGCAAGTTGCCATTATTCATTTATTTTTTTTCGTTCACATTTAAAAGCTGGTTGACTTTTTTATTTGATATATATTGTTATGGCATTGGCAAAGGTCAGTTAAAGGTGACACCTCCAGCTGGAAGATTGTTTTCCTCCATTAAAGAGATAAATCTCTTTCCTCTCAGCTCATCACTCAAGCCATGTGCTGACTGACCAGAGTAGATCCACTCCGGCACTGCCCGGTCTGTCTAATAGCCATGGAAACATGGTTTGTAACACAAAACGGAATCAGAGTTGCAACAATGCCTAAATGTTTGTTCCACAAGCAGCTTCTTTTAAGACCAATTAAGTAAAAATAAAAATACAATATACAATAAAATAAAAATAGGACCCCAAAGACTCTGTCCTCACGCGGCGTCCCTCCCTGTCCCAAAGACTCTGTCCTCACGCGGCGTCCCTCCCTGTCCC
>JAOXNZ010000155.1:4432750-4443695 GCA_028566095.1 Kryptolebias brasiliensis
GGCGGGGGACACCCTGGACAGGTCGCAAGTCCATCGCAGGGCCACATAGAGACAAACGAGACAAACAACCATTCACCGGGAGTAAAGATATGTGTTGCTGTTAAATCAATATATTAATACTTTTATCTTTTTACTTGTACATTTTTATTTGTTACTATTAACAAACTTTTACGCATAAAACAAAAAGTTTTAGGCATGTTTTTTTTAAACAGAATTTTTTTTAATCCCTCTGTGTTTTACAAGAACATTTAATAGTTGGTCATTGACGCTTTCTATTTTATTGGAAACATAAAGGTCATTATAATGACGACGCTCACTGAGGTTTAGTTTAACCCACATGTTGCTTCTTTTTGCTGTAAAACATCATTGGAACAAATTGAAGTTCATGCAAGACTTAAAATATTTACAATCAAACACATCCTCCTCCTGTTTGTTAAAACAATATAATGTCAAGCTTTTTTTAAATCGCCTACCTTTCTAAAGATGAATTAAGCTGCTTTAACAATTTTTCTTTAACTCCAGTTTCCTCCCACAGACCAAAAACATACATGTAAGGTTAATTGGTAACTCTAAATTGTCCCTAGGTGTGAGTGAGAGTGTGAATGGTTGTTTGTCTCCATGTGGCCCTGTGTTGGACTTGCGACCTGTCCAGGGTGTCCCCCGCCTCTCTTGGAGGTTCGATTCCAGCCATATGCCATATCGAAGTGTCCCTGGGCAAGACACAGACACCCTCACTGCCTCCGATGTGCCCCATCGGTGTATGAATGGAGTTTAAAGCACTGATTAGACTCTACAGAATGATATAATCAGAGTAGCTTTGTAGAGATGTAGTAGAGTGCTGTATGAATGTGTGTGTGGATGGTTAAATGAAGGCACAGATTGTGATGTAAAGCATTTTGAGTGGCCTGGTTGGCTAGAAAATCACTATATAAGTACTGTCCATTACCATTAATGAAAATCTAGAAGATATTTGAATTTTGAAGGGTGCCAATGCAGCTGATGTCCAAAACTCCAACATAACTTTGTAAGCTGAGAAAAATGCCTACATTTTTCTACTGAACTGTATAAGAAGTGTAAGGAAAGCAGAGTTCAAAAGAAATGTTAAAGCTGCTGCCAGTGGCTCATTATGGTCACCATGGTAACCACACACTTGAGCCTCTCACTCCCTGACTGCCAGGTTAATCAGAGGCAGACAGAAGCAGACTGAAAAGTAAGCTTCAAACAAACAGTCGCTGTTCTTGAACTGACACAGGACTCTGATGGTTACATATTATGTTTTTAAATCATTTCTAGTGTTTTTATGTAAGAGAAATGAAAGTTAAAAACACCCTTCACTTCCTGTTTTTAAAAGGAAGATTTCATGCTAAAATGTAACTTAAGTCTTTGAAAGCTTGGGTGCACACTCTGCACTTTGTGGAGATATGAGAGAAAACTAAGTCCTATAACAGTGAGAGACACTGGGTGAAAGAAGACAAAAGCATTACACATTTTAATGTGTAATTTGTTAGAGCTGTGGAAGTAAGAAGAGTTTTTTTGCAACAGATTTGAAAGTTTTAGTCAGCTCAAAAGTTGGTGTGTGGCATCATCAGCTGTCAGTTTGTGAAGAATCTGTAAAAAATCATAAAACTAAGACTGTGTAAAAACTGCAAAAGATTTCAAAGTGCCACTTCATTCATGTAAATTTCGTACTGTTTAAAAACTTTGAATGAGGTTTGAACTATGAAGGATGACTAAGCTATAGAGCTCTTAGGAGGGCTGGATTTTCTCATCTGTTTTGCTGAAATCCTATCAATCTCAATTATTTTTTATTTCAAAACTGCACACCATGATACAGGACAAAAATTTTGAGCAGAATAGTAAAAAAGGTGCTTTAATTCTCATGCATTGATACCCTTGACAATGAAAGTAATACCACAAAAATTGCAAGTCCAACATTAGGTTTTAAATAAATTTATTTGCATTTTTAAAATTTTTTTTTAAACATAAACTCTGTTTGGGTTTCCAGCTAGCCTCCTTGGAGGTGAGTCCCAATGCCATGGCCTCCCCAGTGCCTCGCTCCGCCAGTGGAGGCCGAGACAGTATCTACCACAAGGAGCATGGTCCCTCCCCGCCTCGCTTGCGGCCCATTCGCTCCCTGCCTGACGTCTGCCCGAAAGAGCCAACCGGTAGGAAAAAAGATGCATGTTCTGATTGTGTTTAAAAATTCATAGACTTCCACAGCTTGCAATGACAGAAGTAAGAAAAGCATCAAACCTTTCTGATCCCTGCGAGCCAAGAACTATGTAGATTTACCTATTATCCTCTGTGTTTCCATGTGTTCCTGCAGGTGAGGGGCGGAGCTTGTGCAATGGTCCATCTGTGGTGGCCGAGCATGACCGGTGGACAGTGTACAGTTCAAAGGTCAACCTCCCTGCCGCGCTAAATGACCCGCGGCTTGCCAAACGGGAGTCTGACTTTTTCACCAAAACATGGGGGCTGGACTTCACAGAGACGGAGGTGATGCCCTCCTTCTACCTCCCCAACATCACCAGGGAACACTTCGGGCCCTACCTGCAGGAGATGAGTCAGGTAACAGCTGTGTTGAACTATTCAGAGCTTTTATTCCCGATGTAGAATAGATTGTCTGAACATTTTAGCTTTTTTGACCTCAGTAGACTCAGACCTGATGAAACTGATTAAAACCTTTGGCTACAAAAGGAAATATTAATTCTCAAATTTCCTGAAGTTCCTTGTTTCTGAGGCAGTTTGAGCTTCTCTGGTAACTCACTGCAGCAAGTTTTCCAACAAATTTTTATCAAAGTCTTATTTATTTGAAGAATTTGGGTTTTTGAAATTTAACAAACCTTTTGAGATGTTTAGTTAGGTTAGGTTTGAATTCTGTTTTCAGTATGTGAATTATATTTTTTTAGTTTGGATGTGATTTTGGATCTGCGAAAGACGCAAATATGATCATCATATTTGGCAATGTGCAGTTGAATTTTGACATTACAACGCTGTAACAGTTTCTTCAGCCACTTGAAAATAGCAAAAATTGTACAGCCCTAATGCTAATTTGCTTAGTTACTTTTAATATTATTTTTGTTAAAATGTCTCGACGAAACTGAGCGACAAACTAAGATATTAGTCCCATGGTCTGTGGTTTCTGTTTGTTAGTTGTTACTTCTCCTTCAGTGCTCATTAAACCGCCTGCTTTTTGTTGCTGTTGTCTTGTGCCTCAGCACCACATGAATCATCTTCATTTTGTAGCCCAGTTTTAGACCAGGCAACAAAAAGTGACATCACGAAGGCACATATGAGTCCAGGAATAAGGAAACACAAATGTTATTCTTAAAATCCTGACCACCTGTAATTTACAGCATATAAAATTAAACAAACCTCAGTTACAAAAATTGAAGTTGTTTGGAGATCAGTTTCTTACAGGTGCACCTTTACTTGAGGTTTGCTGGAAAAGTTTTACTCCAAACCATAATAACCACCTGTTTTTAAGATTTGATGGACATTATGCTGAGTAAGATATTTGCTCATTTTGCAGCTTTTTATTTATCAGTTTAGTTCTGTATTACTTTCATTTGGTTTCACATTAAAACAAACTTGTTTTTGACTTTGCTTTTGTGAATATGTTCAATATTGAAAGTGCATCTTCTCTTCAGAACTGAGTCAGTGGTTTTACTATTACTTTGGACTTTGTCATCTTTAACAACTTCTTTCTATTCTTGTAAGTCGTCCAGTTTTTTTTAATTTTTTTTTTATTTTTTTAGAGCTGTGAGCACCTACTGTTAAAGTAGCATTGTTTTCATTTCCTCCCTCAGGTTTCACAATGACGAAAAAAGAAACGGTCAGACATTCCTCTGATGGTTCCTTGTTGCTGCTGTGTGATGCTTTATTGCTCTCATTTGATTAATAGTTGTGACCCTTTGAAGGGTTGATTTTAAAACCCTCAAGCTAAACAGTTTTTTGACCCAGTGAAAATGAAGACGAGCACATTGTGTAATGATCTTAACATCCCATCTGTAGCCGCAGGCTTAAACTGAAAATCAGAATCTGTTTGTTGTTTTGTGATTTTATTTTCAGAGGGAACGGATCCACGAACGCTGCAAGACGATCTGTCCTAACAAAGATGATGTGGACGCCGTTTCCAGTATCACCAACTATGGTATGAATTAATAATGTGCTGCTGCGGTTGGTGCACTCTCCCTCCCTGCATCGTTTTTAGTCCATAAAACACACAGTGCCTTCCAAACATGAAGACATGATACAGCACAAACACCATAAACACGTCCACACTGAACAGTAAATCTGACATCGCAACAACTTTTCATCGCAGCATATCATATTTTTGTTCTATGATTTTCATTGTGTGTTTATGCACTCAAGGAAGTTATTGATTAGACTTTGGTCGTCAGTGTGTGCGTTTGTCTCAATATTACATAACACCTTTAACATGTCTGATTACATCTGGCTCAAACACAGATAAAAATTTTAAAATTAGACCGTATAACACTAAATATCCAAGAGTTTAAAATAAAGAAGAGATTATATTGAGGAAAGATGAATACGTCCTCCTGTTTAAATGATGTTGTTCAAACTCATTTTTTAAAACAAGTTTAAGGTTGTTGGGTCTGACATTTTAGCAATTTTTTTTATTTATTTATTTTTTTTTATTTTACCAGCAGTCTCAGTTCACATGTTGTATTAGCCTGTTTTAAGCTTGCAGTTGTTCAGCTGTTGCTGACGAAACTTAATCTTGACTAATTTGTCCTTTCAAAGTTTAGGCCAATTTCAAAACTTGCCTTCTAATCAAAAATTTTAGAAAGGATCGTATTTATGCAGCTGCAGTCCTTTTTAAATGCACACAACATTCTTAAAATGTTTCAGTCTGGTTTTAAAGCCTTTCACAGCACAGAAGCTGCACTTTTAAACCTTTTTTTAATGATCTTTTCTTAGCTACAGTCTCAGGAGACTCTGCAGTTTTTTGGCTTTTAGACCTGACAGCTGCCTTTGACAGAGTTGACCACAGTATTCTGATCTCCAGGCTGGAGCAATGTGGTATCGAAGGCTCTGCACTAGACTGGTTCAGGTCTTATCTGTCTGACAGGAGCTTCTCTGTAAGCCTTAGAGAATGTGCTTCTTCTTCAGCCCCCGTCACATGGGGAGTTCCCCAAAGAACGAATCTTGGACCCATTTTATTTCCATCTACATTCTCCCCTTAAGCTTCATCTTTAGGAAATTTAACATTTGTTTGAACGGATGATTCACACTTTATTACCTCCCAAATGGATTATTGTAACTCTCTGTATGTTGGTGTTAGCCAGGAAGGCCTCTCACGATTGCAGTTCGTCCAGAACGCTGGAGCTCATCTCTTAACACAAACAAAAAAAGCATGAACATATTTCCCCAGTTCTGGCTTCCCTTCATTGACTCAGTTAGTTTTAGAATTGATTTTTAAAGTTTTATTGTTTACCTATAAGCCCCTGAATGGACAGGATCCTTTATACCTGTCTGACCTGCAGCCTTATGTGCCCTCCAGATCCCTTAGATCTAACGTTCATTTGCTTTTAGTTGTCCCAAAACTCCTAAACACCTGTACTAGATTCATAGGATCTGATGTGTAAGTGGCACACAGCTGCTTCTGTAAAAAGTAGTTTTGGCCATTTGTTCTTTGCCAAAACTGACTGCTCACACCTCAATTCAATTGAAATTCTATGAGGAGATCTTTGGAGATGTGTGTAAACAAATGGCAAAAAAAGCAGCAGCATAATTCTAATTGTAAAGAAGAGTGGGACAAAAAAATTCTTCCATAATGATCTGAGGCACAGGTCATACAGGTGACAAACGCTTCATTATGTTGCTGATGAAAGTCGTTCTACAGGCTTTTGGTTCATTGGATGTACATAGTTTCAGTGTTTGGTAAACAGTGTTTTTTTCACATCAGTTAAAGCATCTTATTAGACAAAAAATACATTAGTCATAGGTGATAACAACTCTGATCTTGAGGAGGGTGTTTTTATGGCTTTTTGCTAATTACCACAACAGAAAAGGAAAATAAAATAAAATCTAAAGCACTCTAAACCAAAATTAAGCAAGAATGACACCTAGGAGGTTGAGGACCTGCCTGTTTGTTTCAGATCAGCTGTGGAAAAGATTTCAGGTCATGACACCAATAAAGAGTGAAAGGTGATTGTATGGAAAGCCAAAAGCCTACTTTGCCTACTTTAAAAAACTCTCTGGCATCTAATAAATGGCATTAAATATGTTACCAGGTTTTATAAGCTCCACCTGTCCATGAACAGCACATTAGCATTCACCTAGCCGATAGGCTTTGTGTGAGTGTTTTATATTTTATTTATTTCATATTTTCACATTGATAGATTTAATTTAAACCTGTGGAACAGACTCTATTAATAGTATTAGTAACACTGCTCTTCACCTACATTTTCTTCTTATTGGCTGGCTGCTGTAAAAAAAAATAAAAAAAAAATAAATTTCTGTTTTCTGGTGTTTTTGTTTCATTTACAGCATTGTTTTTCTGACCTTGTTATCTGAGTAAACTGATCAATATTTACTTCAAATCAAATAAGAGATGACTCACCCAGAGTTTTTGTTTTTTGCTGCAGATAAATCCAGAGTAGAGCTGGAACAAGTCCCAAAGGTAAGACATCTTTATTATTCTGTGCTGCTGTTGGATGTGTTTAAATGTTTTTGACTTCACCCTTAAATTATCTTTTAAGTTGTGTTGTTGATCCATTTTATCTACAAGCTATGGCATCAGAGTCGGGCTATATTCATTTATACTCACACTGATGGAGCACTTGAACACTCCTCTAATTAAACGTCATGTCTTCTTCAGTCGTTGTGGTGATCTTGTTATTCAAAGTTCTGTGCCATCTGGACATCTGTGTTCCTGCATTAATGTATCCCAAAAATACATGAGCTACTTGCATAGCATTGCCTCAAGCTCTTTTACTTCTTTTAAAAAGCTGCAGCTGCAGTGTGTATTAGTTTTTGAAAAACAAGGTGCACAACTAGCTGAAACGAGTCCAAAGCGTAACCAGCACTGGCAGCAGTGATGCCACTTTTCATGCACGCTGTAAAGCACAAATGTGCTCCATTCTCTTTCAACTCTGCTTTTGTTCCTCACATGGAGATTTAAATCTTCAGCATAGTTCAAATTCAATAGTTTAAATTGGAAGTATGGCTTCCTAAGTTTAATTTATTGATGAGAAAGAAAAGAAAAGGTACTAACACAGCTTTTCTTCAAAGCATGACATGCCAAAATTGCAATTGTAATAAAAAATAAAAAAATAGGTTCAGAAGAGGAGAGACAAGTGAGTTATTACCCAAGATGGCAAGAATGTTCTCCAGTTCTTTAAATACTGTAAATACGTTTTAACATTCATTAGATAGATAGATAGCTTTATTGTCTGTTCCATAATAAAATGGAAATTTGTCTTCAACACGGCTAAAAAAAACCACTAAAGATCCACAGTCATTTAAAAAAACATGTTTTCACACAACAGATAAAAGCAGTACAGTCTATTTTGTGTAACTTAGAACAGTTATTGCAATGGGAATTAATGATTTCTTGTAAATGTTATAAGAAAAATGGGTATAAGGGTGGTTTGTGATGGGGAGAAAAGTGAACCAGTAAAAAAAGTTATGAATAAGAGTGAATTCATTGAGCAATCTGTAAACAAGGGTTAAAATGTTTTTGAGATTAGAAGCTCTCAGTTTTCTGAGCAGGTGGAGACATTGTTGTGCCTTTCTGTAGACAGAGTGCATGTTGGGAAAAGGACAGACTGGAGTCAGTCTCTGTCCCGAGATATTTAAACTTCCGTACCTGCTCCACCTGCTGACCCTGGACACTGAGTGGTTTCCTCCTTTAGACCCACAGCACAGCTCCTTGGTCTTTGAAATGTTAAGCTTCAATCAGCTGTCAGCAAAGCGTTGGACCAGGGTGTGGACTTCCTGTTGGTACCTTCTCAAGGCCTGGGAGTCAAGTCAGATGTACCAGGGCCACGTCATCAGCATATTTGAAAAGTGTCTTTGAAAATCAAAGATAAACGATTTAAACATAATGCTGTCTGTTCCCTGAGTTTTCTCACATTTACAGGAGAGTAAAGATGAGCTGCAGACATGCAGCTTTGATAGGAGGTGGAGCGATTTTTTTTTAGGCAAAAAAAAACAAAAACACAAGCAAAAGCACAAAGTTAGGTCTAGGCCATTTTAAGTATAAAACAATTCTCTTACAAAAACATGTTAATTTATGTGAACAGGGATAGGTTTTATCAATTCTAAAAGTGTCTTAAGTTATTAACCAAACTGTATTGTTAGGGTTACATCAGGTCGTTTTTGTTGACCTTTTTTTTGTGTTTTGTCTGTCTTGATTTTGCAGATTTTTATGAAGCCTGACTTTGCTTTGGAGGACCCAGCCACCTTCAACACTGTCCTGCCCTGGTCTCATTTCCACAGTGCAGGAGGCAAGAGCATCAGAGATGGGGCTTCCTCCAAGCTGCTGCAGGAAAAGGTGAAATCTCAGCTAAATCCACAGATCAATCAAAAGAGCGCCAGAATTAGATACTTATTTAGTATTACTAGGTTCTGTGGGGGCAATGAAAACAATCCTAAACTGATTCACAGCTTTGGAAACTTAACACCAAGAAGTTCAGTGAGATCAAGGTGAAAGCCAAAATGAAGTACATCACAGTGTGCCAAACTTTCTGTTACATAACTGATCTTCAGTAGACCTTTGTCTACTGAATGAGGATGATTCTGTTGACAACAAGTACAAAGTGTGACAATGTATCTTAATGATTTGGTGATATAGAAAAGCGTCTTGATTAAATCTAAAAGAAATACAGGCAATTGATTTTAAACAACATTTACTTTTATAAATATTGTTTGAAAAAATGTTTTTGGAAGTTCTGTGGTAAAGAAAAAAAAACATTTAAAATGAGCATCACTGTTCTGATTTTGAATTACCACTGAAGAGCAGATAAACATTTTAGATGTGCTGATATTAATCTGGTTCTACACTGATTCATTCTCCAGCTCAGTCACTACCTGGATGTTGTGGAGGTCAGCATTGCTCGGCAGATCTCGCTGCGTTCTGAGGCTTTTTTCCACGCCATGTCCTCCCAGCATGAGCTACAGGACCAGCTGCAGGAGACGCAGCAGGCGGTGGCCATTCTGCGGAGCCGAACAGCAGCCATGGACAGAGTCATGTGCCAGGGGCCTCTCTGGGCCCTCCGCTCTTCTCTGACCCGAAACAACTGCGTGAGACTGCACAACAAGCTGAAGCTGATGGCGGCGGTGCATCAGACACAGCCAACCGTGCAGCTGCTGCTCTCTACTTCAGAGTTTGTTGGAGCACTGGAGCTCATCGCCACTACTAAGGAGGTGCTTCAGCAAGAGCTGCAGGGGATCCACAGCTTCAGGTACTTGTACAGGTTAGGCATGAGCCTACAGTTTAAATACCTCTTAATAAGATACAGTCACAATACTTTTTTTTTCTCCCCTCTGGTCACATGAAGCACTGAATACCGTTCCCTCTTCCCTTCTTGTGGCTCAGGGCCATCATTCAGTTGTGTACAGTAGCCGGGGGAGGAATTCCCCTAAACTTTTATGCTCACTAAAAACACGTCATCAGTTGGTTGTACATTTTATCTGGTAGCGGACAACACAGTCAGTGATGACTTGTCTATCAGAGGAGCTATACCCATTTTTCTTTTTAAGGTAACGTTGTTTTGAAAAAAATATTTCTAACAAGCTACAAGAGAGCATGTTAGCATGTGAAAGATATACAGCATAAAGCAGGCTCGCCACATAGGCTAATAATTTGCTAATTATTAACCCTAACATCAGATGAGTTTTTCTAAGTCCTGCTGAGACGTCAGTCCTTTAATTCTAGCTCAATTATTCAGGTGGTCGAAAGACGTCTTTGTACCCGTCTTAATGTGGCTGTTCAGACTCAGGTCAGAGTCCATGATCACACCAAGGTTTCACGCTTTGTCAGAGCTTTTTAGCAGACTGCATGTGCGCATGCTAATTTAAATGACTAAAAACATATGTTCTCTTTCAACATTCTTTTTGGTATCTCACTATGGGGCATGCCCCCCTGCGCCTGTCCCCCAGAAGCTCTGTTACATTATGCCAGTCCTGACTGGCCAACAGAAGTGACGTTGGCTCCGGGAGGAGGACTCCCTCCCAGTATAAATGCCAGATGTCACGCAAGTGATCTTCAGTCTAACACCTCTTCTCGCTCCCAGAAGCGACTCTCAGACGGCTAGTACGGCAACTATTGAGCTAGCTTACTGTTCACAGAGCGACCTAACAACTTGGTTGCTGGACGCTCCTCAATAGCTGTGCTTTGCTGCTCTGAGTCTTTCTACCGCTGGTCTGTCATCAAACAGCAACAGCTGCAACTGGTCACCAAACTAGCTGCAACCTTTTGCTTCAATTTTAAACAAAGTGTTCATAGTCGCAGAGCACCTGTACTCACCATGGACAGGACCAAGCCACCGACTAGAACCTGCACATGTGGTAACCTCATTGCTGGGACAGATACCCATTCTGTCTGCGCTTTGTGTCTGGGGCTGCAACATGCCCAGGATGGGCTAGCGTCACCAGCGAGCTGCGAGCACTGAGCTTGTCGGCGCAGGCTAGCGCGCCAAGATTGCCTGTCGGAGGTTGATCCTGTGCTGGGGACACAATTACACAATTCAAAATGCAAGAGCAGTCTCAACGCATAGCGCGCATGAGGGAAAATGATGTGCATTTGAGGATTGGTGTGCAAAAACCATGTTAAGCACAATCCAGAGTCCGGTGTTGGTTATTCTGATGTTTCTGCAAGAGCTGCTGGATAAAGGCGTGGCCACTTTATTAGGTACACCTGTCCAACTGCTCATTAATGCAAATGTCAAATCAGCCAATCACATGGCAGCAACTC
>JAOXNZ010000155.1:4443795-4457947 GCA_028566095.1 Kryptolebias brasiliensis
CATCATGGATGTGCAGCCGACAAATCTGCAGCAACTGCGTGATGCTGTCATGTCAATATGGACCAGACTCTCTGAGGAATTTTTCCAGTACCTTGTTGAATCTATGCCACGAAGGATTATGGCAGTTCTGAAGGCAAAAGGGGGTCCAACCCAGTACTAGCAAGGTGTACCTAATAGTGGCCAGTGAGTGTATACTTGGCAGCTTTTTGAGCTTGTCACATAGGCTTTGGAGACAAAACGGGGCAACATCCTCTAGTGTGCCAGTTCATGAAGGGTGCACGACGGCTCCAGCCAGTGTCCAGAAGCCTCACTCCTTCATGGGATTTACCAATGGCGCTCGATACCTTCTTACATGCACCTCTCGAACCTTTGGAGAAAGCTGAGCTCAAAGTGCTCTCATTTAAGACAGCTTTGTTGGTCGCCCTGGTTTCTGCCAAAGTGTGAGCGACATTCAAGCCTTTTCAGTGAACACCTCCTGCATGCGGTTTCTTGGGAAGGATTATAAAGTCTTACTAAAACCCAATCCTGCTTATATACTGAAGGTCTTTAACCCGAACTCGCCATGCTGCCCTCTGGAGTTAATTGCTTTCTACCCACCACCATTCTCATCTCAGGAGCATGAGCGACTGCACACGCTCTGCCCTGTGCAAGCTCTGCGGATCTATGTGGAGAAAACAGCAGGTTTTCGCAAATCCAAGCAGCTGTTTGTGTCATGGGATGCACCACATAAAGGTAAGCCCCTAACGAGCCAATGCCTTTCGCACTGGATAGTCGGGGCGATCACTATGGCTTATGAGACCAGAGGCCTTGCACCCCCTGCAGGTCTATGGGCTCATTCCACTCATGGTATGGCCTCATCCTGGCCACTGTTTCAGGGTATACCTGTGGAGGACATATGTGACGCTCCCAGCTGGGCAACCCCTCACACCTTCACTAGGTTCTATAGACTGGACGTCACGGCGCCCACTCTGGCTCACACAGAGCGTGTGCTGGGCGTGGGCTCCACACTTAAATAACTGCAGGATGCATCTGTTGGTCTTCGAGTAAGCTTATCTGGCAATATGGGAGTCGCCATATCCCATAGTGAGATACCGAAACAAATGTTGAAAGAGAACTTTAGGTTAAGGAATTAACCCCGGTTCTCTGAAACATGAGTGAGGTATCTCACCAGATCACCTTCCTTGCCTGGAGTGAGGAAGAGGTGTGCTTAAAAGACTGAAGATCACCTCCGTGACGTCGGGCATTTATACTGGGAGGGAGTCCTCCTCTTGGAGCCGACGTCACTTCTGTTGGCCAATCAGGACTGGTGTAATGTAATAAAGCTTCTGGGGGACAGGCACGGGGGGGCGTGTCCCATAGTGAGATACCTCTTTCATGTTTCAGAGAACCGGGGTTTATTCCTTAACCTAAAGTTATATTTAGTATTTTCTATACAAATATACTTATACTATAATCATCATTAAGCAAAATGTGTTATTTAGACAGCTATACAAAAGGAAATAAATAATGATCTATTTTAGTTTTTTTTGTTTTAATACTATACTGTTATGAAGCCATAGTATTTTTGCTCAAGGTTATCATGCCATCAGAATCTCATACCAGATACATGTGGTGTTATATTTTATCGTAAGGCCTCAGTTCAGGAGGTGCACTTGAAACTGTCAGTGATTAGAATCCAGGCTGCATCAGCTGTAACATCAATACTTAAACACTGATGTCCTGTGTCCTGTGTGTGTGTATACCTCAGACATCTGGGCTCCCAGCTGTGTGAGCTGGAGAAACTGATCGACAAGATGATGGTGGAAGACTTCAGCATGTATGCCCGCAGCGATCTGAGCCGGAGTCTGAAGGAGGAGCCGCAGGTTCTGGAAAAGGTCTGAACAACAAACAGCCCTGCTGTTCTCATAAGCTTTTATTTATACTGTTTGCCTTATCTGTTCACACAAAAAAAAACTTCTGTTACGTCAGTTCATCATATGTATGAAACAAAGTGAGCTAGGTTTTCTGAAAAATTAGGACGAGATGCCTTTAATATGTCACAAACTGTGTTTTACTTTAATAACCCAAAGATCCAGGTGGGTTCACAACACAGACTGTATTATATGAAGTATATGTTCCACTGTCTCAGTACCCAGTAGTTCTCACAAATAAAATTAGTAATGAAAAGAGCCGTATATTATGACGGAATATTATGACATCCAGATGAAGTAAAACCAAGTTTGTATCTCTTGGTGCAACATTTGGAGACCTGCTCTGAAGGAAGCTGCTTGAACTCAGTATGTAAAGGATGAAGAGGAACAGAAATACTCTCATAATTGTTTTAGATTATTAAAACTAACTCCAGCTATATTACAGAACAACCTCACAACATTATTATGTCTTTCTCTGGTTTTATGGCCGAGATGTTCAAACCAACAAATAACGCTAAATAATAAGCTTGCCTACATCAAAACTCTGCAGTCTTATTTTTTTAAAGCACAGATGTTAATTTACCTTTCTACACAAGTAGTCTGTTTGAGTCAAAGTTCATGTCATCATTCAGAGCTGCAGTACTTAGTGATTTATTCTGCTGCATTACAGATCACATTCATGATTGAGTTCAGAACTGCAGAAAGATCACAGTAATATAATTATCTATAATATAATTATATTGTTATTACTTTGTTCAGTCATGATATGGTATATGGTTGCTCTGACATTCTTTTTTTTTTTTTTCCTTATCTATCCATCTGTCCATTTTCTTTACCCGCTTTTTCCTCTCCTCATCCCGGGGGAGCTGGTGCCTATCTCCATTGTGTGAGAGGCACACCCTGGACAGGTTGTAAGCCTGCTCTGACATTCATTAGTTTAAAATATAGCTAAAATATGGGACAGAACCCAGTACAGAGGGGATCCAATGGAAGACAAACTGGACAGAAACCTGTTAACCAGGACTCTCTAAGACTCACTAGTTTAAAAGTCAGTCGCTGTGCTACATTTCAAATTAAAATCAAATAAGAGTCTTTGTTCAATAATTTGCTGCTGAATCCAAGTTAAAGCTGAAAAAAGATCTGTGTGATTCTGTTAGTCTTGGTTCTTCTTCTCTATGTCATGTCAAACAAGATTAACAGCTACTAAGAGGTGTACTTACATGACTCTGCATTCAAAGATATAACATATTTACTGGAGCCTGTACCTATCACAGGTCCACAAACCAAATGCTGCTTCATCAAAGGTGATCACACACACAGCTGACACACAAGAAGATCTCCTGGTGTTCAGTAAATCCATCAAATCAAATCTGCTGCTGAAATCAGACATCAGAATGTGAATCAGTGATTAAACTTGCATGGAAATAATTTAAGTATTTGATCTGTTTTAGGTGGAAGTTACAAAATGCAGGTGTTGTCCAATGATTTATGGTGTTCTGTAGAGTTTATTGAAATTACAGATTGTTGGTGTCTAAACACTAATAAAGGAAAAAATGTTTTAGTTAGTTTGACAAGTCTAATAAAAAAAAAGGCTATTATATAAGATAGTATGCATCATGATTTCCTAATATTTAAACATTTTATATACAAATTTTGTGTTAGGAATGCATAAATAAACCTGTTTTGAGTTCAGTAATTTGAACACTTAAATGTTGGAAAAATTGAAGATGTATTGTTTAGATATAATTACGTAGCTTTGATTACACTTGATCATACTAAAATCTTGATTTCTTGGTCTGCCTGGGATCTTTTTTTTTCCCCACTAAACTTTGCTCCAACTAATCAGATATAATCATGACAAATTTTTTTTAACATCATACCTAATTAATTTCAGTATGTTATACAAGTCTTTATTTGTAAATGATGTGAAATTAAAACTCTTTCTTTGTTCTGTTTGATCCCTGTTCCACCAATCTGAGCGTTTCAGATCTTTTGTTTGTGTAGACTCTCAATAATGGTAAATGGTAAATGGCTTGCACTTGTATTGCGCTTTATCTAGTCCAAGGACTCCAAAGCGCTTAACGCTACAATCAGTCATTGTAGGAACATGACATTCCTAGTTTTTATTTTATTTTTTTTAAGGCAACTGGACTTCTTTTTTTTTTTTTTTTTTGACTGCATTTTACTTTGAATCCAAGGAGGCTCTTCAATTCAAAAATAGAAAAGTGCTGAGTTCCTCCTGACCCCAACAACCCTCAGGAGGGAGGGAAAGGAGAGTGAGTTGCATGTGAGTTCTGTTCATATAAACAAAGCAACTCACTGTAGTTTTAGAGCTTAGATTTCTGCACTTTGCAGTTTGAACTGAGAAAGCTCCTTTGATGAACAACAGAACATCTTGAAAAAGCAAAAAGAAGTCTATTTGCCTTTTTTTCTTTTTTCTTTACTCTTGTACTCATGTTTGTGTGTTTATAGGAGCGTCTGGAGTCACTGGTGTTCGGGCTGCTGCGGCAGAGGAAGCTGGACTTTCTGGATATTTATAGTGATGAGATGATCATGGCTGCTAGGTCCATCGTCACACAGGTACAGCTTCTGATGCTCACTGCTTACAGTGTATACAGTTAAAGCATTTATTTATAAACAGCACTTTGTACATTTTATATAAGTCACCAAGGTTTTTATTTTAATTTCATGAAAGTTTTTTTAAATTTATTTTTTCTTTCTTGGCAGTGTGTGGCAGATAGTGTTGTGCACATCGAACAAATTGACACTGAGGTCACCTTTAAGTAAGTAGTATAAATCTATATTTTTACACAGTGAGATCTAAACAATCTTTTTCATTGCTAACCTTGTCATAACTTCAACTTGGATCAATCTTTTTAAATTTAATTTATAGCTATTTAAAACTGTAATTATTCTTTAAGTATTTTTATAGCAAATAAATAAAAATTTGAAGAACAATGTAAATGAATTCTACAAAAATAATTAAGTAAATAATTAGAGGAAAATTGAAGAAAACTTGCATGAATTAACAAAGACCAGGTGATGATTTATGTAAGTTTTAAATGTGATTCCTGATTTATTTTTTTTTTTTTTACTTTCTGAGGAAGTGTTTGAGTTTTTCTTTCATGTTTATGTCTGTTAGTTAAAAGTATTTTACCTATGCGAGTGTATCAGTGCATATAATTTTCTATGCATCAGGAAACTTTGCTCTTTTCTACAAATAAGGTCTGTAACGTCAGTGGATTTAATAATCTTTTAAAGGGAAACCTTTTATTATTATCGCCTACCACTGAAGGAGAAAAGGAGACAATGCATTGGCCCGTGTGTGTTTGTGTGTCTGTTACATCAGCAAAATATCTTATAAACAACTAGACAAATTTTTTGTGAAACTCCAAAAAATTTGTACTTCTACAAATAAATAACTTTTGGAGTCTATCCAATTCAAGATGGCTGCTACAGCCAACTGACCTTAGGAAACACAAAAATGGCTATAACTTAGGTAAAGTCACCATTACTGAGCTAACATGAGATCACACAAAACATCATTTACAAGGTTTGACCATAATGGCTGTAATTGTATTTCTCATTATAAGATGATCTTGGTCTAAAACTCTGAAATAAAAGGTGATGCAAACCTTTCAGTCTTTACAGAATTACTTTCTTTCATTTTATACCTCCAATCATTTTGCCTTAAAAATTTGTATGGAAGTATTTCACAGTTATTTGTTTTTTTTTCACATTTTTAAGATTTTTGTTCTGTCACTGTGAGAGTTAAATATCTTTGATGTGATGAGCGTAGAGGAATATGATACCTTGATAAAAAGATGATAATAGTTCCCACTGTCACTGCTGTGATGGATGAGAAGCTGCAGGTCGTTGTAAGTCTCTAGAGGCCATTGTAAAGGCTGCTAGTTGGACGTGATGTGGTTGGACAGAGATTATAGACTGAGGAGAGATACTCCGACAAGACAAACCTAATGTACTCTCGCAGAGTTGTGTACGGTCAACAATCCTCAGATCTACAGGACTACAATCACCATCATTAATTTTAATTCTGCACACACATTACTGATCTGTCTTTGCCTTCTTTGTCTTTATCATTTGTTTTGTTGCAATCTTTTATTAGTTTTGTCAAAAGAATCTGTTGGCTTTCCGGAGAGCAGTATAACACAGTAAAAGTCCAAACGTGTCCTTGATTTTACTAAAATCTAAACAAACCTTCAAACTAGGCTTTCAAGGTCCTATGGAACATAAATGTCATTTATTTTCTTTATTTGCTCAGGGACTTAGTTTTATGACAGCGTTGAAAGTACAAGACACGTAGATTGAATACAACTATACCTTTCTAAACACACTGTCCTGTGTTTAATATAATGTAAATGTCTGTTTTAGACTAGCTGATCAGATGCGTCTGATGACATTCCCTCAGTGGTTTGAGCTGCTGAAAAACATCTTTGAGTGTTTCCTTTTCTTCCTGCAGAGAATCAAGGTGAGTAAACTCTCTAAACCACAGTCGAACATTTCACTAGACCTGAGAACCTGTTTATATTTACTGCAAAGTTTACTTTTATCTCAGAATTTAAGCGTTGGATGCAGAAAAAGCAAAATTACTATTAGGCTTGGTGATCAAATGTACAAGTTTTATATAAATATGTTGGTTTGTACCTTGTATTCCCCTCTGTTTGCCTGTTAGGCCACGTTAAACGTGATCAAAAATGTGGTTCTGGAAGTTTTGGCCTCAAACCAGAAGAACCGGCTCCCTGCAGACGCCAGTTCAGGGAAATCTGGTCAAGAGGCCTCCCAGGGCCCCTTGGTCCTGCAGGGGGAGGCTGAGCTAGCTTACCTCACCCATGAGGGACTGTTCATCAGTGACGCGTTGAATGAAGCCCAGCAGCAGCAGGAGCCTGCGTTGGTGGGCCAGGATCAGAACTCCATGGTGGGCTTCAGGACCCAGACGGGCCGAATGGAGACCGCCAACACTGACCACCCCTCTGGGGTCACAGAGGTTTCTGCCAGCTTTGTGTAGGTCACTCAGGATTTAACTTTCTCTGTGTTTTACTTTCTCCAGCTAAAGAACTGTAATTATATAATTGTAGACATTGTTTATGCTGTTAGCAGATACAGTCCCACCTTATGTGGTTACTATGGTTTCAGACAGTCCTGGAGCTTAAACAGAGCAACAGTAAGACACCAGGTGGAGACAGAAATAAGCTGTTAGAATAAAAAACTATCACTAACTTTACACTCAAAGCAGATGCTTAATTTTAATATTTGGCCTTTATTTCCTAAACACACACTTTATCTGCAGTTACACCAATAAGTGACACTGGCAAAGATGAATCATAGCTTTGAGATGCTTGGCACACCTACTGTCAGATGCATCAATAATTGGTAACTGTTTCTGTTCAGGTCCAGTGAGAGTATGATGCCTACTGAGTTGGAGCTGAACTGTGTGATCAGCAACATCCAGGATCTGCTGTACAAGGCCTCAGACGTTAGCCACGATCGCTGCGTCAAAGTCCTCACAGCCAGAGCCAAGGTAGATCAGCACTCAACTCTAGTTTTTCTTTTTATAAAGTAAACATATTGTTCATTAAAAAACGTATCATATATCATATTCCTTTACAGAAATAACTTTTTAGGGTTTGTTGGATTTGTCTAAACCCTGTGGTTGTCTGCCTCCAACAGGACGGTTCTCTGGAGCGTCTGAACTCAACAGAGTTTGTGAGTCTCTCTCAGGCAGTGGAGGGTTTCGTCAGGGACACTGAGGAGCTGTGTGGCAGAACTAGACTGTCCCTGAGGGGGGAGCTGCAGAACCAGGCCAAACGTTTTGTTCACCGCTTCCATGAAGAGCGCAAAAACAAACTCAGGTATGCTCACATGTGTGGTACAGTAATACACTTATCTGTACTTCCAGTTCTTTGATTATTATTTTGTTTCTGTCTGTGACACCAGCTGGGGGGGTCAAAGGAGACAAACCTGAGCCTTTAAAATAACAGTTTTTGATTTTTTCTTTTTTTTCTTTATAGTTAGGCTTTAGTGTAATATTTTTAGTATTAAGTTTAGCCAGTTTTAGTGTGTTTGAGTCAAACTAATGAGGTGATTTTTGAACGTGGAGCTCCAGCTTCTGTTTGAGGTTCAGACCCAGAGGTGATGGAGCCGGAGTCTCTCAGACAGAAGGAGAAGCTCAGAGGCAGAGATGGTGTTAATGTAATATGACTAATCATATAAAAAAGCTTCAGTTAAAAGATGTATTTAATTATTTATTTATTTTTGCTTTAATCTCTGCATACAGCAGCATCAGGTGGGAGGATGCTGGTAGAAACTCTTCTGTCAGTAAACCTGTCAGTGAGCAGGTTAACTTCACAGAGTCTGTTACCGTGGTGACAGACTCTGAGTTTCACTTACCTCTCTTTCTGGAACAGAAAACATGGCGTTTCACCTAACTCTGGGTCAACTAACTCAAAGTTTTCACTAAACCTGATTTCTGGAATACCTCCCTGATGATGATGATGATGATGGTGTTTTTGTTCTTCCTGCAGTCTTCTCCTGGATAATGAGCGCTGGAAGCAGGCAGAAGTTCCAGCAGAGTTTCAGGGCTTGGTAAACTCTATAGCTGATGGAAGAATAACACTACCAGAGCGCAAAACCCCAGGTAGCCCCAAATCGATTTTTCTTGTACTATTTTTTAAAATATTATTTTAGTCACAGTCTTTAGTTTACAGGAACATGTTACACATTGTGTGTATTACCTTCATGCTGCACCTTCCAGGATTTTTCTTTTCCATCAAAAGTAAATCATTCAGAGTTCTATTTAAAAATGTTTTGAATCTATGTGCTCAAATGTTTATTTTGTGGACTGTACAATCATTTTTTTAAGATTGGGGCTGCGGTAGTTTGGAGGTCAGTGCTGTGGTCTCATAATCCTGAGGCTGCAGGTTCGAGCCCAGGTTGCATCAGGGAGGGGATCCAGTGTAAAAATTGCCATGTACTGTGAGAGTTTGCTCACTGTGGCGACCCCTGCAGAAGAGAGCAGCCAAAAAGGAAAAAAAAACAGCATATTTATTTATTTTTCAGATTGATGTTAGTTTTTGTTTAGATGACATCAAAACATATCAAACTTCTGTCATGATCCAAAGACTTCAGCATCCAAGCTGTTTACCTTTATATTGTAGCTGATATGTTAGCTTGATATGCGCCTGGTCAGAAATGTAACCATAGAATACAGCAACACGGACATGACTATGATTGGTTCACGTGGTTCGCTGTTTAATCTTAAAAAATAACACTGTTGTAGAACAACAATAAACGTTGTCTAAAATACTAACAATATAAGGAGCATTTCACTGAAAGCTGGGTGTAAATTCGGTGACACGTCATACAAACCACCTGTGGCAGTAATTTTAAGAAAAGTGACTATTGTTCAGCGCCAGAGATACAGAACAATAACTTATAGGCTTAGTTGTTTTTTTACAAGTTGTGCTGCAGAAATGTTTATATATGTGAAAAATAAGTCCAGTAAAATTAGTTTTAAGTTCCTACATTATATTCCTTAAAAGATGAATTAAATGTTGCATCCAAAAGCCTTGCTGGGAAACTAAAAATACAATTCAGCTTTTTTGTTGTTTTTCAATGAATATTTCTGTTGAAACTCCACAACTTATCAGTTTAATGTTAATTACAACAAAAGTAATATAAATCTATTCAGGTATGTCATGTTTCTGAAGAACTGAGCTCTGATATAATGTTTGATTGTGCAGGTCCAGATGACAGAAAACCTGCAGAGTTTCTGCTCGTCGATGGGCAGAAATACGCTGTTGTTGGGTAGGTGTTTTCCCTGGGAAAGAATTCCACTCTGCTGATTTCTTAAGGGTGAGAAATCAGCAGAAGAAATCTGCTCTCATTGACGTAGTTGCATGATGAAAATTGCGTCATTTTCTTCTCCTAGTAGCTTCGGCCACCCCTCCTCGACACAAAGTCCTGGCAGAACTTTTTCTCAAAGGGGTATGAGCCAAGTATTGTGTGATTGGCCAGAGGTTGTTGTAGGAGGGTTTATGCAGAAAAGCTAGTGTCAAACTATGGAGTCATTTTGCTTCTACTGCTCTGCTGAGAAGCAGCTGGTAGAATTTACAGCCATGTTTACAACTGTTCAGCAAAACTTATAAACTTATGAACTTCTAAAGATAGTCAACTGGTGAAAAACTTGTGGAAGGAGATATCACAGTTCTTGTGCAAGGAGGAGACCGCGCAGAGACACAGGCAGCTCTCTGTCTGTTCTGGCCAGGAGGAAGTACACTTCAGCCGGGCAGTGTAGGGACACACTCCCTTCATTCATTCGTTATTTGTTTACATCTGCTGGAAATGGTGACGGTGTCTTTGTGACAAATTTGCAAATGCCAAACAGTGTTTGCTGTCTTAGTCCATTTAATAAAAAATGTCTGGTCACGGTGAGGAAAACAAATATCTGTACAGGGATAGGAGAGTGGCAAAGCCTGTAGGAAGAAACCTGTTCTGGTGCTGAGGGAGCAGCTTCCTGGGAGTTCTGGCTGCAATGTCATGTGGACTATGAATTGCGTGTGTGAAAAAGAACACCTCAACCACATGACTGCAGTATAAAGCAGTCTGTAATCTGTGCTGTTACTGTAAGACAATGTGGTGGTGGGCAGTTACCTGACTTTATGTAATTAGTAATTAGGAGAAGAGAAACTAAGGTTTATTTACTGAAGTGTTTTGAAAGTCTCTCTCTTTTGTTTCTTTAGGACAGTTTTGCTGCTGATTCGTATTTTTCTGGAATACTGTCAGTGTGTGAACGACATCCCATCCATCGCCACCGACATGCTGACACGTCTGTCAGACCTCCTTAAAGTAAGAAATCCCCTCCCCCAAACAGACAACATTGATTTTAATCAGTTTAAATTTTGGATGTGCTGCTGAAGACTGTTTTGACTGATCAGGACTGAACACCCCTTCAATCAGCTGCTTATAGCGTGAAGTGATATTTAGAAATTTGTAGTTATGATTTTGATTTTCTTTTTCTCCAAACAATCACAAAAACAGCATAATTGACAAAAACATTAAGCACGGTTTCTTGTCTCATGTCTTGAATAAGCTGAAACTCCACCCCCTCTGCAGCGCCCCTCTGTGTGAGACGAGAGGCAGACAGATGGAGAACTCTGCTGTACTCAGAAATAACAACATTAAACACCAGGAACAAAGTTTAGAACAGAAGAGTTATTGTCTAAATGATGTGTGACTAGGAAGAAAAATAAAAAAACTACAGCTATTTAGATCAAATGTTTCCAAAACATAATTATTTCAGTTAAAGCCTTTTAACTCGTGTTTCAAAAAGCTGAAAGCTGCAGCTGAACTTTAGAGGAAAAATAGTCTGCTGTCAACAAAACAGTAAATAGACTGAAGCAACACCAACATCATCATCATCATCATCATCATCAGATAGTTAAAAAGGACAGAGTTAAAATCCAACATTAAATCATATTTACTGCAATAACTATGAAATATAGAGTGAACTTTAGGTTGTGAAGCAGCTTTATTTTACAAAAATGACTGTTTCTGAGCTCATATGAAACAAAAATGCTATGAATTTTTATTTTAAAACTGACTGTTTATAAATGATTTATCTGCAGGCAGATTTTAAGCAGTTTACTAATCATTGGAGGTTTTGTTGAACTTATATTTTTTGCTGTATTTTTGTTTAGATCTGTCAATATTCATTCATTCAATTTGGGATATTTTCTCATTTAAATACTGAAATTTTATTAATCCACAAAAGTTGTTTTATCATAAAGCATGAATAAAAAAAAAAGAGAGCGATTATTTCATAAAGCCCTAAATTATAATGGAAGTGTGCTATATTGCTGTTTTTAAACACCCAGCTTAAGACACAAAGTATTATATATGGCACCGTCTGTCCATCCGTCCCTCTTTCTGTCTCTGGACATTTTTTTGTCCAAGCTTTAAATTGTTAACACTTTACTATAGAGATAGGCACCTCATGGGTCAAGGATGATCCCTATTGATTTCAAGATCAGGCGGTCTAGGGTCAAGATCACAGGTGACTCCTTATGAAAACCTTGTCTGTTCTCCAACTTCAGACACGTATTCAGGATTGTTGTGTGAGGGAATTCATGCTTTGATTTTGAGTACTGACAATTTTCTGTTGAGCGTATTATGTACTGTTGATGGTACTCTTGTAATTTATTTGTTTTATTATTTTATCCAGTAGCTTACAGTTGAATAAATACTTTATTTTATGGAAAATTTCAAATCATGATTACAATATTGATCAAAAATAATCATGATTTTATTGTTTCCATGACCGAGCAGCCCTACATTTTACTAGTTTTTGTCTTTACATGGTTAGTTTTGTTAAGAGAGACAACTGATACCATCTGTGTTGAAAACATGGATTTTTTTCTACCGTGTTGATTAAAATGTGAAGTGAGATGCTACTGAGGTGTCGAGCACATTTGTGAAATTAATTTGAACAGCTTGATGGTTTTACAGTTTGTGGTTCGAATTTCTCTGATGCAGAAAAATGAGACTGAGACTTGGTTTTTTGCAGACACTCTGTCTTAAATGACTAGAATTGGTTACAGAGGACAAAACATCCTGATTTGGACATCTCTGGTTGTAGTTGTAAAAATCTGCTGCCATCGCTGTGCTGTTTTGTAAAGCTGAAAAAGCAGTTTATTTGCCTCCTACAGGTCAGTGAATGCTTTGTTTTGTTGTCACTGCAGCACTTCAACTCTCGCAGCTGCCAGTTGGTTCTGGGAGCCGGAGCTCTGCAGGTCGTCGGCCTCAAGACCATCACTACAAAAAACCTGGGTACACGCACCAGAACCTGCACGAAAGTTTGATTGTTATTTTGTGGCTTAGCCTGAAATGTGTGACTCATTCTGGACAAACCTGAAACACTCAAACCGTGTGTGTGTGTGTTTTTGTAGCATTAGCATCCCGCTGTCTTCAGCTGGTGGTTCACTACATTCCCATCATCAGAACTCACTTTGAGACCAAACTGCAGCCCAAACAGTTCAGTGTTCTCAGACACTTCGACCACATCACCAAGGTAACAAAGAAGACTCAGGCTTACTGTAGCGTTAGGACATGGTTGAAGTCCCTGAAGGCTCCCGGCTTGTTGGAGGTTTTGTGGCTCAGGCTGTTTGTTGTTTTCCAGGACTACAACGATCACATCGCAGAGATCTCTGCTAAGCTGGTGGCCATCATGGACAGTCTGTTTGAGAAGGTTTTATCAAAGGTGAATAATTTGTAAAGCTTTCAGGATGTTCACATCTTCAGGGCTGGGTGATTCGGCCAATCTATTCACATAATCTGACCTTTATGCTTTCTCTTCAGTATGAAGTGAAGGCTCCGATGCCGTCAGCCTGCTTCAGAAACGTCTGTAAGCAGATTGCAAAGATGCACGAAGCTATTTTTGAACTTCTACCTGAAGAGCAGATGCAGGTGAGTCTCAGAGCTCAGTCTTTATTCATCTTCATGATTCAGAGACTCTGTGTGTGCTTTATTTTGGCTGTTCTTTCAAATCAGACCACAGTCGGGTTTTAATAAAGGTGTTTGTCTGCACAGATGCTGTTTTTGAGGATCAACGCCAGCTTTAAAATGCACCTTAAGAGGCAGCTGGCACGACTTGGTGTCATTAATGATGGAGGACCACAGCATGGGTAAACAACCACCACACACACACACACACACACACACACACTTTTACACTTTATAAATTCACAGTTTTGTTTGATTGATTGAAGGCTGAAATAATAACTTTTTCTACTGGAAAGATGATAAAATAGTAGATAAAACTTGGACACAATAAACTGACCAGTTGGATGGATACAGTCATGGAAAAAAGAAAGTTTACCCAGTTTTTCTATTAAAAAAGTTTTATGCATCAGGACATAATAAAAATGATCTGGTCTTTACCAGGTTCTAAAATTATTTAAATCAAACCTCAAGTGAACAAAAACACACATTAGATTCCACCGTGTCGTTATTTATTAAACAAAAATTAAGCCAAAATGAAAAACCTGTGAGTGAAAAACTAAATCCATCCCAGAATCCAGCAGCTTGTAGAACCTTTTTAGCAGCAATAACTCTGTAGTGGTTTTCTGGAGGACTTTATCAGTCTCTCACATGGTTGTGGAGGAATTTTGGCCTATTCTTCTTTCCATTGTTGTTTCAGTTCATTGAGGTTTGCAGACATTTGTTTC
>JAOXNZ010000155.1:4479332-4496006 GCA_028566095.1 Kryptolebias brasiliensis
GTAATTTGTTAGGTATTTTTGTAAATGAGAATTAAAAAAAAAAAAACACAGGAGAAAAATATTAATTTCTCATTTGGGCCGAAGCTGCCCCCTTGTGGTAATCTTTACACACTGAAGGCACTTAAGGGGCAAAATGAAAAATGCTTATAAAATGTTCACTGCTGAAAATCCTTCAAATCCAAACTCATACCCCAACTTTATTTAAAGAAAGCAACTTACCCAAACAAACAGGTCTTATCTATATTAAAAGTTAGGCTTCAGTTTATTAAAACTGCTGCTAGTTTTAGGATGGTTTTGGTTGAACCAGAGATCTCCTTAAACACTAAATGTTGAAATGCTTGTCTTATCCTTTTGTTGTTTTTAAGAGCTTTCAAACTCGCCACCTACAACAAAACCATAATTGGGAAAAAAAGAAAAAAGTTAGGTTCTTATGATGAAACTTATAAATTGTGTTTCTTTTACCCCTAGATTGCCAAAAGTTGACTCTGAAGCCTTTATTGGTATTTATCATATCCATGATCCTATTCAATAGTTGATGCTCTGATAGTTCTCCTATTTGAATAGTTTCATTTGTTGTTTTTTTCCCTTTTATATTTAACTCTGAATCTTGTGATGCAAGTTCCTTGTTAAAGAGAATTTGTTTTTCCATTGACCATACTAATAATCTTTTAATATGCCTCTGTACATAACTAAAGCGCTATACAAGTGCAGGCCATTTCCCATAACTGTAGCCACATGGAAATGTGTTTTTCCTGCTGTATTTTGTAATGCATTTAGGGATGTAGCAGTGGTGTGATGATGTAACTTTAGTCTTTTAAAGCAACAATTCAGACATTTTGAAGTGGGGATCTGTAGAAAGCTTATGAGAAATTACCATCTTACATGTTGTAGATAGCTCCTTGAATGGCCTCAGTTTGGAAAACAGAATTTAATTCTGACCAGACTGACAACGCAAACGATTAGACCTAACACAGCCAAGCTCAAAGTGAATCACTGCCATCTTAAAACAGCTCGTTTCAAACAGAACCCCACTTCAAAACATCCCTTTAAGAAAAACCTGGTACACTGAAACAACAAAGACACAAAAAGAGGTCTGAGGTGGTCAGTCAGTTTTTGTCATTTTACTGAAGAGAAGATGTTTTGTTACAGTTTGTGTGCGTTTTCTTCTAACCAACAGAGACATTCTCTTGGTGTCTTGCAGACAGACGAGGCCAGGTTGTGGAGGTTCTCAATAAACCTGAAGAAGTGGCCTGGGACACACACTGACGCACGCACTCACACACACACACAGGTGACACACAGACACCAGCTCAGATGGATCTAAGAGTGGAGGGCATCGAGTTCACAGCCGAGAGCAGCCGGTCTTTGGAGGATCTAGTTGCTGCTGTTGGCCTGCAGAGGGCGATAGTCACTGAGACAGGAAGTCCAGGGCCGTGTCTCGCTCCTCCACCAGCTCAGCTGCTGTGGCATCCATCTTGGCTCGGGAGAAGTCATTAATGGGGAGTCCATCCACTATCTTCCAGGTCTTGTTCTGTGAATGGTGACAGAGGGGAAATATGAAATTGATGAGTCTTTGTTTTTGTATTCACTTACTACATTTCTGCATTGATTTCATAAACGCCAGATAATTTCTTTCTCTAATAGAGTCACAGCAATTCAGATATCTCAAATACAAAAAGGAAATACAAGAAGCTGTAGAGGTGAAAAAAAATCATGAATATAAAAGTACCTTAAGCTAAAAATAAGGTTTTAAAACAGAAAATCAACTTCTGAACTGAATTTAAGACCAATTTATTGCACCTTCGGTTAGTTTTAGATGCATTTTCCCCTCAATAAGAGTTTCAAAAACAGACTGGAACACAAAGAACCTTTCAGTCCAGAACAACTAAAAACACCTCACATCGTTACACACACACAGTGGGCTTCTCTTCAAAAACAAAACTTGCTCACCTTGATCTGAACAGGGAAGGAGTAAATGAGGTCTTCTGGGATGCCGTAAGAGTTTCCTGCAGCAAACACACCCATGGAGATGAACTCACCCTGCAGGACGAAACGATACCAGCTTCAGTTTACACAAATAAAAACAGTAGTGGATGCTGCAAGTGTCAGATACGACCCAAAGGGCTGACAATTTTGACACACCAGAGGGAAGAAAAATAAATTTAAAAAAAGAAATAAAAAGGGAGAAAACAGTTTTAAAAAAAAAACAAAAAAACTTAGAGTTGTGTTGCTTTTTTTCCTACCTTTACTGCTTCAAAAATGAAAGTAGAGCTTTTGAAGAATGTTAAGAGCAGTCATTTTTGTTTGATTTTATGTGAACCCTTTTTCCTTTTGTTTTTAATGCAGCTCATATATTGAAACAGTTGAATTAAAAGTCAAGCATCAATTGCAGAAATGCATATCGCCCACCACTTTTCATGTCAGCTTTAAACTAAGATCATCTTATGATGACAAATGAAGTCGTAACTGTTTGACCTTGAAATTAAAGTTATGATTGATCTCACGCGATATTACAAGATGGTGTGATCTGTTAGCACACACAGCATGTGTTGAGCATGACCCTCAGCTACAACCACATCAAAATTCAGCTCAGTATCTGTAAAAATTGAGTTATAGCTATTTTGGTGTTGATAAGGTTTATTAGCTGTGGCGGTCATCTTGAATTGGGTTGACTAAAAGTTAATCAGTCGTAGATGTGCACCTAATTTCTACTTTCTGAAAGTTTCTTTAAAATTTGTACAGTGGTTCATGACATATTTCTCCAACACAGCAAACAAATACACACACACACACACACACGTATACATTATTGCCCACCACCCAAAATGTGAGAAATAAATATGAAGTCAGAACAAACAAATAAGAGAAGAAAATATGACATCAGGTTTTAAATCTACTTCAGAGAAAAGTGAGATATGAAATGTTCCCTGCTGTTTGGTGAATCAAAGCTTGTTTGTAACAAATTAAATGTCACTTTTAACAACATGATTCTGCTGAAATGTTACAATGGTAGAGAAAATACATAAGAGTCATTCTGTCCATACTGACCTCCTTGGTGCCAAACCAGATGTCCCTCATGTGGTCACAGATGGCCTTGGCAGCAGACATGGCGCTGGACAGCTTCCTGGCCCTGATGACGGCAGCACCTCGCTGCTGCACCGTCTGCAGGAAGACGATGGGAAGGATTAAAAGAACACCACCTTTCTACTCCTTATTTTTGAAAATTGGACCAAAAGCTGAGCACTCACAGAGATGAAGTCTCCTCTGAGCCAGGCGTCATCCTTCACAGCTTCATAAGCAGCCTTCTCGGTGCCATTGAGGTTTACCTTGGCGTGATAGACGTCAGGGTACTGAGTGGAGGAGTGGTTCCCCCAGATAATGACGTTCTTCACGTTGTCAGAAGACACGCCGCAGCGTATAGCCACCTGCAGGTCGCAGACGAGAACATGACAAGTGTTTAATAAATATGCAATGGAAACGATGGGTAAAGATGAATCAGGAAGTACAAATAATCTGCAGTCAGATTATCACTGAATAATCTCCATCTATATAAACAAAACACACATGTAGTTAATAACAAGAAGTCACTCTCATTTAGGACATGTCTGTTCAGTCCTCACACTACAGACCGATATAAACCCAACTTAAGCTTTAATTTGTTTGTTTCAACTAAGAGTCAAAACTGAATCCAGCTTGTTCTCAGTAAACCAGTTTGTTTCTTCAGTTCAGTTCCATCTGATTCTGATACTTGATGCTCTTCTTGAAGTAAAATCTTCTCTACAGATACACTTTCATGTCCCTTTCAGTCAAATTGGATCATTCATTTTCTCACATATACATTAAATCCTACATAGTAGATAAATTTGGACCCATCAGTCCATATGAATTTGTTTTACTAGGCAGGACTCCAACCTTTATACGTTCCTGCAAATAAAAGCTCTTGTTTTAGTCAGCCTCACAGATGAGTGGTTTTCTTCAGGTTACACAGCTGTTCAGTTCTAACGCCTGAAGTTATTGTTGGACTGTCTGTGTAGAGATGTCTCTCTTTTACAAATTAACATTTTTATGAGTTTTACCAACATGTAAGTGATCTTTAGTCACAATCAGTTTATTTTTCTGACCATATTTGTTCTTTGAGGATGAGAAATGTCTGGTTCACTATCTTTTTCCAATTTGAATATGTTCACAACTTTAGCTGTCTCTTATATCGTTTTGTTTGCGTAATGCAGACAAATAATTTACACTTCTGAAACAGTAACATCCTTTTCCCAAAATGTGTCAAAAAGGAAATCAGCCGCTTTAACAGAGGAAGAGCTCAAAACTCTGAAAATATTTCAACATCTGTTCTAAGCTTCAAATGCCTGATAGGAAAGATGTTACAGATGGTGTGCATTTAAAAGATAAAATGCTTCATTGGGTGAAAATAATTCTGTTTTTCGTTTTTTGTAAGTGACGAGGCTTTAGAAATGTCCTTTATTTCCCTGCTTGGTTTAAAAATATTAAGAAAAGTTTCACAGCAGGAAGGATGTCAAAGTGTTTCTTAGTTTCTGAAGGTCTTTGTTCTTCTGGAGAAAGAAAGTGATTACATAGTCAGATATTTAAAACCAATGAGTATATAAATGAGGCTCGTCCTCAGCACTAAAGTGTGAACCTGAGTGTACCTGGGAGCATGCTCTGTTGTGGTCCAGTCGGGTCAGGCAGGAGAAGTTCTCTTTGGGGATGGATGGAGCGGACTTAGAGGCGATCAGACAGTTTGTGTTCGCTGGGTTTCCAACCACCAAAACCTGACAGGAGAGACAGAAAAGACATCCGTCAGACCAGTGACTCACACAGCCACAAAACTGACAAATAGGAAAAAATGTTTCCCCAAGAGCAACAATATCACCTGAAAATACAAAAATCACTGTTTGCCTTTTTGTTACTAGCTGATGTGTTGGAGACATCAGAACGTTTGATCATTAAGAGGCCCAGGACTTTATTCTGTGAAGTTTATCAGCACAATGAATAAAGGATGGAAAGTCTTGGCCAGTTTCTTTGTTTGGCTAATTTGTCACCGAGCTGCAGCTTGTTGGAGACTGGCTGGTGAAAAACATTTAAAAGGACGTCTCCAAAATGTTTTTAAATGTTTGTGGGGGTTCTTAATTTCCTTGAATAAGTTGCAGAAGCTCACAATCTTGGACATGTTAAAAAATATAGGTAAAAAATTTGCACTCAAAAGTTCCAGAGTTGTTGCAGGAATCTTGATTTCTTCTTAGTGTAGTTTTTGTAACTCAAGAGCACGAGAGCTGTATTGACACCTGCATAAGAGCTCTCCTTCTGACAGAAAACATCAGAGGCTACAGCCAGGAATATTTAGGTTTAACTACACCAATGATAAATAATAAAAATCTGAACCAAATCTGCATGTTTCAAAAGTGTATAATAGTTTAAATCATAAACATGAGGGTGGCTACCAAGATGGGTACAAAGCGAGCTGAAGTTATGAAGTATGATGTTGATGGAGGTGGGTGATGAAATAATGTGAAAGGCAAAGAATATAGTTTTGCAAACCATGAACATAGAAACAGATGGCTCAAAACACAGCAGCATGGCTCACGGGCCACAAACACTCAGAATTCAGTGAGACTGGAGCTGAAAAGTACCTCCACCCCCACCCTACACAATTTTCTCCCCTTTGAGTCACCAACCAATCTCTCAACATTTGCAACCCAGTGAGATACTACCCTGTCTTGTTGCTCTAACTAGCACAAACAGATCTATTTAAAGCAGTACATCAATCTTCAATTAGACTAAAAACATGAAACACCAACTCTCTATTTCACTCCACACATCTGATCTGGGTGCAGTTTAATGTTTATGAACATCCACATATTCACTAATGTCTCGTTACTTTCAGGCTTTTTCCTCAAAGAATGTTTTAAAATATTAAAATTGTAGAGGTTCCTCTGTCCTCTTCACCTAAATCACTTGGGAAAATAACTGGTTTGTTAAAAACTAGTTTAACTACTTTAAACATTGCACAGTGGTGACATTCATTCTCCCCCCCCCCCCCTCTACAGATTCTCTGCATGTCAGACACTGATATTTTTTGGTTACACAGAACTGTTTGTATCAGGGGCTCCCTACTGATTAACGTTGCAGATTGAGATTATAGTGCATTCTATTAACGCCAACGAGTACTGAAAGCTTTGGCCTTGAGGTTTTAGAAACTTGGTTTAAGTTTTTGTATCAAATTGAAGCTGCTGTAACAGAGTGACTGCTGGATTTTTCTGGAGACAGGAAAGGCCATGTAAGCATTTTCATTTCCTGGCTTTATCAGCTGCAGTTCACTTCTTCAAACAGAGAAAAAATAAGAATCACTTGCCTTCTACCAAAGGTTTGGGTCTAACACACCCAATAAAACAAAACTAAATGATCTTTGTCATTATTAGACCTCCTAAATAACATAAAAAAAGTAATAAAACATGAAAAGTTCCCAGACTGAGGCGTCACCTTCACGGTCTTCTTGGCGTACTTGTTCAGGGCAGCTCCCTGCGTCTTAAAGATGGCCACGTTAGCTTTGAGCAGGTCCTTCCTCTCCATCCCCTCCTTCCTGGGCATGGAGCCCACCAGGATGGCAGCATCGATGTCCTTGAAGGCCACCTCCACCTTGTCAGTGGGGATGACCTCTGTGGGAGGAACAGAGGGAGGTTTTTGTGTTCAGTTCCCTCCGAACATTTGATAAGGAGAAGGTAATGACCCTCAGTCCTCTCTGTGCTCTTTAGTTTCTCTCTGTCAAACTGATTATGTTGTTTATGTTCATATATTGTTCTACATGTGCTATGAGACCTCATAATCAGACTTAAAACTAAGAGTTTTAATTTCTGATTATTATTTCTGTCTTTGAGATAAGCTCCTGCCACCTCAGCTGATGTTAAAGATAAGATTAATTTGCTGTTTGCTTGCTGGACGTAAGCCGGCTGATATCAGACTGGACTTCAGTCGTCTGTCCTGTTCATTGTTGTCCCACCACAGCTCTGATTGGCTGCTGAGGTGCCTAAACCCCCAGCCAATCAGAAGCCACCTTTGTAGACCCTCCTTCCTCCTTAACACAACAGCAGAAGAAAAGTCTTCTGCACAGCACATCTGAAGGACAAACTACATAAAAATACACACTGTGTATGATACAAAACAGATGGAAGCAAAGCTCTACAGGAAATTAAAGTCGATAGCTTGAGTGTTGGATATAAACACTGGATTTTAACTTCCTATATCTGTGCAGAATGTTTTGACTTGTTTAAAAGACCTTAAAAAAAAAAAAAAAATTTTAAGACAAAGACTCAGTCGGCTCACCCCTCAGAAGTGGGAGGGCACAGTCCTGCAGCTCCATGACGACTCCGTCCAGCACCGGCAGCATCGGGGAGATGTCCAGCAGGATCAGGATGATGGGCTGATGACGGGACAGAGAACACAGGAAGGTGGTGTTTTAGGAGAAAACCGAATCTAAATACAACCAGAAAACTGCATGTATTGCATCACCACATGTGGAAAAAGAAAGGACTTTTTAAAGTGTGTTTCAAAAGCTAAATTAAAGTCATGACGAATTAAAATATTACAGAGTCTCTGTTCATACGAGTTTGTAAACTTCACATAGAAAAAACCAAAAAAAAAAAAACCCCTCAAATCCACTCTTAAAGACGACATTGCTGTTTAAATTTTGAGATGAGGACACGAGAATTTTGACTTCTGAGAACTCAAAAACTCTTTGTACAACAACCTAAAACTCTCTTACTTCTATTTTCATGATTTTACAAAACCATAATTATAACTAAAAGTTTCTTATATATTTATTTATGTTATGTTTGCAGAATTTTACAACCATGAATTAGAAACAGAGTTATAAGTAAGACTTATTCAACTTTATGTTTAAAGTAATTGAACCTAACAAAACTAATAAGGATATTTTAATTCAGTGTGAACATCCAATACACCCATCAGCTTAGTTTGGCTTTTAGGTGGAGACACTATTTTTTCATTAATTAACTTTTTTTTTTAAAAAAAACATCTTCAATTATCCTAAATTTTTTGTATGTCCACTATAAATTAATGTCTTGGATCTTTGTGTGTATAAGTACAGTTTTCACCCTGGAGCATCTTCCAGTTTTTGTTTTTTTTTTTTTTAAATGAAATTTGCAAAGTAATTTGAATTGTAGTTGACTTCTGTGTAATGTGTCCCAAATGAGTAAAGTTTGACTTAGGGACTGAAAGCAGAACATACATTTACAGAAAAATGTACAAGTTTCAAGGACAATGGGACGGCAAAACTGCTACAGACAAAACTTGTTCACTAGCCTCTCGGCATGGGTATGTTCTCAAAATCTTCTGTTTTTTTCCTTATTTTCATCCTTCTTCATCATAGAGAATGACTGCAATTTCACTGTCATTGGTCCGATGTTGACAGTGTGCATTTTTCATGTAAATTTCATTATATAACAGCTACAAACATCACTTCTTGCAGCTGCCTGTGCAGTGATCAGGTTCAGGGGGAGGGGGGCTCACCAGCTGCTGCGGGTTACATAATCAAAGCAAGAACTGATTTTACCTGGTCCTTTCCAAACACATCTCCCTTTGCGATGCTAAACAGCAGGGAGTAGGCAATCTGGCCGGCAGCACCGGTCACCACAACACGGATTGGTTCAGCCTGGAGGGAAACAAACAGGAGTGGTTCATACTGTTCACTGAACAAAATACAAAAAAATGAACATGTCAGGACAGCATCCGGTCTAGTTGTTCTGCAGAGTGTAGAACTCGCTCAGCACGTTTTCGCCTAAATACAGAGAACATAATTAAACGATTATCTGCTAACTGTGTCTTTAGTCTCTCATAACCTCTCACAAAAAGGCCAAGAAGTAGAATAAGAGTTTGTCATTAGTGTGGAAAAGCCTGACAGAAAAAATAACATTTTAACCTTCCAGTTTGTAAGTCAACCAGGTGAAAGAGCTTTGCTCTGATTGGTTGGACCTGCAGAAAATAGAGACCCAGTGACGTCATTTTGACGCCGATGCCACGCCACCCGCCTCTCGGTAAAATGGATGCAGTAAAATACACCGCCGGCAAAAAACTCTCAGCGTCAAAACTAACCTACACTCCTGTTTTAACGATGTTATACTCACATTTTCATGCTAACATTGCATGCAAACCCTTATTTCCAAGCTGCAACGACGCAGCAATCTAGGTACAACTCTACCACAGTCTGCTTTTATAATTTCAAAAAACTATTTAATACGACATTAATAATTTTAGCTCTTTTAGCATAAACCGAGACGAATGACAAAGATGTCGCCTCCGTCAGAGATGATAATACAATTCAGCATCTCTTTTGTATCATTTAGAAAAAAAAGCACATTGAAAAAGATGCAGAACATATCATATTTAGATATTTCCAGTCGAAGCGTTAGCATTCTTACCATTTTAGCTAAAAGGTGGAGATGTCTCGGCTCTTCCTGTCCTTCCTGTTCGGAATCGAACTAGACGGAGAGGTCACCTCTATCCGTTCATTGTAAAGTCAGACGTTTAAGTGACGAAACCCCATTCACTACGGGATTTGTAGTCATTTTACGACGCTCACGCATTATTTTCAACCGAAACAAGCTGAAAAAAGAACACAATGTCCCACAATGCATCACTCTCTTCAAACCGCGCCCACTTGTGACACAAACAGTCGGCGTTTTTTTGAAAAAAGCTCGTTTTAGTTGAGTTTCTGAAAGCGCCACAATAGTGGCATCTTGTGGCCGTTAGAAGAATTACATGATTTATGTTATTTTTAAGAAACTGAGCAGAAATTAAGAATTGCAAATATTTATGACTCAAAAACGGTCACAATATATCAGGAACACTGCAACGTTTAGACAAACAACTTATCAAATAAGAGAAAGTGCTTTAGGGCCTGTTTATTTCCTCTTTACCATAGCATCCTCAGCCTGGAGAATACTGAGCTCCAAAATAAACTAAAATAAACTAAAACCAGCTGCAAAACATTTCACATGAATCGTGGAAATCTCTGGAAACCACCCATAAACCAACACTTAATGGATCCTGAAAACAACTAGGATGTTTTCAGCTCAATCAGATCTTTTGACGTCAAGAGCTCTGCATCATTCAGACATTTTTAAAGAAATCCCAAGACACTCTGACAAAACCAATCAATTAGTGCATAAAAACTACTGAAACAAAGTACCCAAGTACATCCTTAGAATTCAATGAGCATCTCTAACCCCCAAGTTACCCCTGGTCAAATTACCCCAAATTACCCAGCAAATTGTTATTCTAATGAAATTATAATCCAAAAAAGGTCCATCAACCCCTGAAATGACAATATCCATGACTATCAAAATAACCCATTTGAACCCTCATGAAACTACACATATTCTGAAAGTGCAGAGGCTTTTCTGGTATCCCCTGACTCCTTTCAAGACTGGTTAAATATCTAAAAGTGAAAACGTAACTAATTGTTTGTGATAAAACTCAAACTTATAGGTTACTTTTTTGGACGTCATGGAGCAAACTGAGCTGAGCAGCAGGCTTAATTTAGTACACTTATGAGGTGAAAATTCACTCAAACGGTACTGAAACTAAAAGTCTCTTAAGAACTTCTAGTTTTACACAAAAATAACCAAATACACATGAAACATGAAATGGAAGTCTACCAATGTTTCAACTCAATTCAAACCTTCAGAAAGTCTCAAAACAACAAATCCTTCAGGAATTCTCTCAAATGTTTAGAAAAATGTTTCACAAACTTCTGTTTTTCTCGAATATCTAAAGCCAAAGACAAGCAGTATTAACATTTTAAAGGACCGAAAATGTGTAAGAACCCTTGAACCTTGTTGCCCTCAGACATGTCAGATCCTGCTAAAAAGCCACCCCTGTAATCCTGCCATGACATCATTGTTAGTTTCTATGAATTTATTGATATGAAAACAAGAGTAACTAATAACTTTTATAATCACTCTGTTATCTTCAGGCTTTTTTATGAGGCGTTTGGTACCCAGAATATTTCAGGATTCGCTTTTAAAACTCCTGACATTCTTTGTGAAACTTCTCAAAATCCATTGAACACCACTTTAAAAACTGAACTGAAACTTTTCATGAACCTTTTATTTTACAATACATTTTTTTTATTATTTTACTGACTATGTAAAATTGTTTGTTTCCTCAACTTTTCAATTTCATGAGTTGCTTTCTTTCTTTCTCCAAAGGTCTGTGTGTGTGTGTGTGTTCTGCTATAATTAGCTATACATTTTCAGAACCAGTAGTCCATATGGGGACTGAAGCCTGGTTCTAATGTCATGGAACAACATTTGTGGGTCGGGGTTAGGTATTAGTAATGGTAAAAGTTAGGGTCAGGATTGTTTTTTCTGTCAACAACTGGATCTTATCAACTTGATAATGCTAACACAAAAGTATCAGGTCCTAAAGTCACTGAGTCAACTGTACCAACTTAGGAAATTATTGTTCAATTTGTGGTTAAAATGACTTTTTAAGCTCTAATCAGGACTACTTTGTACTGCATAATAACAGACACAAAACTATTTTATCACAGGATCTCTGAAATATACTGAGAGATTATTTTCATTTTGGAGTACAGGTGAAAGGTCACTCAAATCAAGGCCACTCCCGGTGCTCCAGTAAAGTCTTTAGGTTCAGCTGGCAGCTTGTTAAGTTGTCAGTCAGCCGGTTATCTGCTGCCCGGCAGGAGGTAGATCTGCTGTCTGACCTTCTGCAGCAGAGCAGTATTACAGTAAGACACCACAGTTACAAACACTCAGGAAGTCAACACTTTGACAGGGAGTTTGTTGTTCTTCATGATACTGTACATGCTATCACAGACTGTTCCCATCAAAACTCTTCTAATTTGGTATGACTTTCATTGTTACTTAATCTCAGGGATATAAAAATTATTTGCATCAAACCTAAAATTTTTTTTTAACTCAGGTTGTTTTTCAAGGTCCATCAGATCCAGTGAAGCAATGTTTGAATTGCAATTCAACCAAAACCGCCAACTTTCTTCACACTTGTGCACAAATTTGGGTTAATGTGTACAGATTTGTTAATCTAGTGTTGAGAAACTTGACTCTCTTGAGAACACAGTTGTTCTTAGTCTGCAGTCAAGTTCCTGACTAGGGTCAGATAAGACATGTTAACCCATCACTGATAGCACACACAGTTAGACATGCACACACTTTTCCCTGTATGTCATGCAATTAATAATGGAACGAAAAGAGGTGAAGTTGATTATAAAGGGAGTCAGTTGATGTTTTCATACATGAGTCAATTAAGCACACAGCAGCCATGTTTTCTCTCCAAGCTGTTTGTCGAGATTAGTTTCTGTAAATCTGCAGCAGCTCAGCTGTGCAGGAAGACAGGAGGAACTGTCAATGGTGCTGATGAACTATACAGCCTGTTTTGCTGCTGCAAGGTGGCGGCAATCAGCAGGAACGCTGCCGGAAGGCTGAGAAATCAGCCTTCAAAATAAAACTAAAACTCTGAGGCTCTAACTGGATGGAAAACGTCAAATTGTATTTCCATGTTCCCTTTCAGCCTTTGTGGTATTTTTCTGGGTACTCTGATTTCCTCACACAGGTCATAAAGAATAAAAAAGGTTAGGTTAGGTTAAATGGGAGATTCAAAATTAAACAGGCTTGAGTTTTAGACTTTTAGGTTGTTTGTCTCATGTTTCTTAGTGTGATGGGTTAGTGCACCCTGTCTCCCACTGAATAATATCCCACACTCAAACCTTAACAAGCCAGGTTAAAAAAATCAAGCACTTTTAATTTAAAAAACAAACGCCTCAACAAACCAAAAAATACAGACAAAATTGTGAGATAACGCTTCAGCATCTGTAGAAATGACTATAAAGTATTTCTGTTTCACCGAGTTCAATTGCAGCCAAGACTTAAATGGACGACTGCTGTTTCACAAGACTATTTTATAAACTTTTACATCACTGTCAATTGTGCATTGCACAGTTATTTACACAGATATTTATGGTTATTTGCAACCCCAAATAGTGTCAGCAGCTAGCTATGGCACTTTGGTGCAACTTGAGGTCACCTTTGACAAGAATTTCATAATGTTTCTGCTAAAAAAAAAAAAAACCTGCAGTGCAAAGTTGACAGTGGTATTTGGTTTTAAAAAGAAAGTCTTCAGCAGAAATATTATAAAATTTGACTATTAGCACTTGCAAATAACTTCAGACTTCCATGCAAATTACCATATAATGCAGAAATATAAAGTTTTATGAAGTAGCATTTGCATGAACCACTATAAAACTCTAGAGATTGGAGCTGTTTGAAGATGGCAGCATTCCACTTTGATCTTGACCAATTCAGACTTGCAGTTAGCTCACCAACAGGTTGTTTCGCGGGAGACATTTTCACCTGAATGAGTAGGAAAAGCACAGGTGTATTAATGAGGGCTGCATTACATTCAAAAGTAGTTGTGCTTGTTAGCATTTTTACAAAACAATCAGCACATACAGCTGCAAAAGTGCAATACACCTGTGAGTTCTCTCCTCTTTCAAGTCAAAATGTCTGCAGTGAAACAGGCCTATAAAACCTATAAAACCATCAGGACTGCAGGTAAGATATTATTAGCTCATAACCTTTCCACAGAACCCCACTTCAAAATATCCAAACTATAAGGTGTTTGTATTTTTGTAAATAGATATTATCTTAAGGTGGAAAAAGGTTTTAATCGAGGGCTTTTATTTTGAAAGAGCAGACCGGAAGTTCTTCTATTTACTTTCCCTGTCTTCACCCATACACTGAACTCTTAAGGAAAGCTAGACTTTCGCTGTATTAATAATGACTGGGTCGGATTAAAGCACAACCTGCTGAGCTCCTTCTTTCCTCCAGCGGTTGTTTTCACTCCTTATCTGAGGGAAAAGACCCGAACCTGTGAGACAAAAAACACAGGGCTAGACTACACTGGTGTGAGGTGAACCATCTGTTCCCCACTGCAGTAAAACCAGACCAACACATGTATGAACAGACTGAGTCCAAACTTCAGCCTAACGAGATGTCTTTCATGGTGCGTTCAAGGACGCGCGGCCAGCTCCGTCTCCGCAGCGGCCACGCGAACAGGCGGCGCCGCTTTCAACTCACCTGCGTGGAAACGGCCCGCACCACCAGATACATGGACGTCAACAGCGTCAGCATGGTCCCGCTGCTGTTTTTGTTGTTTTCAGCTCCTAACCTGCGTCCTCTGAAGGAGAAATGGCGCCTACTAGGCCCGACACGGATAAATGTATTAGAGAGAAGGAGAGACAGGGAGCTACACACAGAGAGAGAGAGAGAGAGAGAGAGAGAGAGAGAGAGGTGTTGCAGGACACCGCTGCGGGACAAGAGGCCAGGGTAACCGCGCCGCAGTCCGACTTTCTCTTCTCTTCTTCTTGTGCCTCCTATAACTCACACCTCCACCCACAGCGGACACTTACACAGCCGCTCAGTCCTGCAGCCTGTCTAGTCGCTTAATACGATTGTGAGGACGGAAATAGCCTCTGACAGGACTGCTAAAGCTTTTAATGTGTGGCACAGGTGAAATCAAAGGTGAAGATGGATCTGCTGCGGGGAAAGGAGTCCGTGACGAGACAGGGCATTCCAACCAAAGCCGGCCCAAAGCAAAAGCAAACCAAGGGGCTGCTTAGGGCCCCCAGACCTGCAGGGACCCCCAAAGTCGCTACAATATTCACTTAAAACAAATGGACACAGTTTAATCTGCATTACTTATCATCAGAATGATAATAGAGTGATAAATGAGTGCTTATTTATTTAAATCTGCTGCTTGTGATTGAGCTGGATCACATTCTGTGCACACTGTAACAGTTTGTTAAAAAGCCTAAAATTAATTGTCAATTTTCATAAGTTCTTTAAACACAACACTCTGACCCCTCCCAACCCCAGGATGTCACCTTCTAAAGAGACACCTCTACAGTCTGTTTGTCTTTGTCAGGGGTGTTCCTGAACAGCTCAGTAACTGCTCAGTTGATACAATGTGTAAATGGAGTGAAACCGTTAAATATAGACTAATATTGTCCATTTCAGGTCAGACTTCCCATGTCAGTGATCTGATGAACACGTCTGACTGATACTTGGACAGAAAGATATAAACAAAAGAGGTAAAATAATCAATATTTCTTTATTTTTAAATAATTAATTAACTGTTTTGTCTTCTGGTTTTATGCTGGTGTAGATTCTCAGTCATCCAGGACATGGTAAATCCTGTTTTTAACCTTTTTTGGATTCTTCTGGTTTTGTACAGAAGTTAAGATGCATCCATCTATCCACCTGGTTGGTTTAATGCGACCCAGATTTGCAGGATACTGTTTGTTGTCCATTATTTCAGGTTTTATGTAGATTATTAGGGTTTTCTAAACAGAGAATGTGCTGACTGAGGGTTCATGTGACTTTGAAAAGTAATAGAATAATAAACAGCATTGGAAATAAAAAAAGGGGGTTGCAGATGGGGTACTTTATAATATTGTAATTTAATATTCTATTCAAGAATATTTTACTCATGTTATTGTTTTTTTTTTTATTGTGTTATATTCTTTTATGGGATTACAAAGGAAAACATATCCTGTCAGTCAGTTAATTTATATAATTAATTGTCATTTTATCAAAACTAGAGTTGTGTTGAAAGCACAAACAAGGAAAGGCCTAGCAGTCTTTGAAGGAATGCATATCAAACCACACTTTTCATGCCAGAATTTGAGGCTAAACTCATTTTATGTTTAGTAAAGATGGAGTTATAACAGTTTTACAACAGTGTTGAAAATAACGTTAGGAGAAATTTCATACAATATACATATGTCAGTGCTCAGAGTATATGTTGAGGATGACTCTTGGCTACTACTACATGAGACTTTAGCTCAATATCTGTAAAACTGACTGAGATAAAGCCATTTTTTCTGTTTGGTAAGTTTCACTAGCTATGGTAGCCATCTTGAATCAGGTTGTCTCCAAAAGGTATACAATTGTAGAGACACCTCCAATAATTACTGTTCATTAAAATCCGTGCAGTGGTTTCGGAGATATTTAGCTAACATAACAAACACAGACACAGGAGCAAAGATTATCCCCTTTTTGTCTTTGGCAGCAGGTGATAATAAAGCATGAACAATAAAAAAGGTTGTTAGAAGTGTTGTGCTGGTGAGTCGGCAACAGGCTCAACTAAAATGGGGTGAAATTCTACTTAGAGCCTCATGCAACTTTGGACCGGCTCTGATTCCAGCACAAAATGTTTAGGATTACATAACAAGGACAGAGAGGAGTGCTGCAGAACCAGCCCACTGCCAGAAATCTGTAAGGGGTGGTGCTGCAAGATGTACAGACAGAATGACCACGCTCTCTTTTAATAAATATTTAAATGTGAAAATTTTGTATTTTTAATTTGAGGTGAATATAGGGCGACCAGTTATGCTCACTGTAAAATGTTAAGCCAGAATGCTGAGGCAGCAAACATTGCTCTTATTTTTTCTGTAGGTTTAATGCAATTTAACTACTTCTGCATACTTTGTGCTATTTCAGCTTTTCATTAATCAATCAATCAAGTCAAATTTCAATCAAGTTTATTTGTATAGCACATTTCAGCAACAAGGCAGTTCAAAGTGCTTTACATCATAAAATCACAAAA
>JAOXNZ010000155.1:4514157-4524362 GCA_028566095.1 Kryptolebias brasiliensis
ATTATATAAACAAAAGGCTTTGTAGTAATAGAAGTGAAAATGTCCTGTTCTTAATTATAACAATTATATAATTATAATAAAAGTTATTTCTGTTCACGGTGCAAACTTCAGGGAGAATGGGAGGATTTGACCTCAGTAAGACCTGAATCACCCTAAAAAGAGGTAAAAACAGCAAGTAGGGAGCTTGAATTTCTTCATTCTATATTAGCTGTAGTGATATATGTATTATTTTACTTCTCATAATTACATATGGCTCTGATTTCAGTCCCCTCTAAAGTAAACCATACTAACTTGTAACTGTTATTACATGAAACTCATCATGTTGTCAGTTTTATCATTATCTGAACCGCCTGAGTCTCTGTCTAACAATCCTAATTCTAAAAAAAGTGTTTTATGTAATTATTATCCAGTGTTTTATTGATTGATTATTTTCTTTCCTCTGTGTAAGCAAAAAAAAAGCAAAAAAAAGTAGGTGAAATAAATATAAGTTGCACTGTTAAAAATGTCAGAAATTATAGTAAAAATCTAAAATGGCAAAGGTAAACAACCCGTAATCAAAAGCTACGTCACTGTAATACATAAGGTAAATTATCACAAATCAAGAAACAGTATATTGCTTCCATTCTAACAGTTTTAATATATTGAAATTTAAGAATAAATGCAAGTACTACTCATTTACTGTAAACAAAAAACTGTTTTCAGCTATGAAATTTAAATTTATCAAAAGGTCTCATAAAATGTCTACTATTTTCTTTCCACAAATGAACTTTTTTTTTTTGTGCTGTGTGGTCATTAAGAGTGCCAACACCTCAAACTTGTCCATCTTTAGGGGAAACAAAATCAGTTTGACATTATTAGAAAATATCAAACAATCTCAAGATTTATCTTTTGAGTTTTTGGATTCTGATCACCATCATTATCTTTCCATATCTTACATAGATATTTTTCTTTGTTTTTATTGTATCAGGTAATCAAAATGGTAATTTATTCTGAGTTTAAAATTTTTTATTAAATATTTTTAATATAATAGCTGGCAAAATATTTATTAGATAATGAAACTGTCTTTAATGATAGTGAGGAACAGACCTCCTATAAATGTTTGCTCAGTTCTTCCTGATGTAAAGTTTGCATGTTGAACGTTGTGGAGCTCTGATCTTGGATGTTAAAGAGATGTTTTGTTCAAATGTTTTGCTCCAGAATATTTAGGACATTTGAATATAGAGATAAATGTGTTTTATGTTAACTACTAGACTGAATGTAATTTATTATTATCTATATTTATTAAAAAATGGCAGACAAAATGTTAAAACTGGGAAATTACTGTAAAAATGATCAGACTTTAGTCATAAACACAAGCTTTTATTGGATGAGACTGACTTCAGGTGATAAAAAGTCATCTCTCCATACTGTATAACTCACACCCTGCTCTTGCTGTTATCTGAAGTGCATGTAAAACTTTTAGCTTTCTCATAAAAGGTTTGGTGTTGTCATAGTTGTCTGGGCTTGGACTTAAGCCTCTATCTCTTAATGCATTTTGACATGGTCGTACTAATTTTTTAACTGTGAAGTATTTCTGAACTACAGAGATCCAAAGAAGGATTTTCTCAATCATTTTGACAAAATCCCAATAATGTCTATGTGGAAATTTTTGGAATTTATTTTGTGAATTTCTACTATGTTGTATGATGTACTGTTACCAAAAGTCATTGCATGCTGTTTCTATGGAGATGTACATTTTGATGTATGGTTTTTATTTATGTTTTTCCAAGTCTGAGGGAGAAGTAGCAAATCAAGCGTTTCTTCGGAAACAGAAGTATAAGAAGCTAACAGTATCAAGGATGCTTTATTACTCCAAAAGGAGGAGGAGGTTATGTTTTCTGTAGCGTTGGTTGGTTTGTCCATCTGTATGTCCATCCCTCTGTCTATCTGTTAGAAAGATTACTTAAAAACTAATGAATGCATTTTGATAAAATTTTCAAGAAATGTTAGAGTTGTCAAAAAACAAGTGATTAAATTTAGGTAGTGATCCAAATCACAGTCTGGATCTTACAATATTTTAATGAACATAATATGGTCTTAGTGGAGGTTTGCTCTTTCCGAGTACTTCTAGTTGATTAAGTATTGGCACACTAAAAACTAAAATAATAAAATCTCATTTTCTTACGGGAATGATTGGACTTTTGTTTTTGCCTCATAACAGTGATGCACGTTTTAAATTTTAAAGGTTAAATCATTTTTCCAGAATCCCTTCACCAACTATGTAAATAAAGAAAATCTTTTCTGCCTGCCTACTTTGCTGTATCACTGAAGTATAGTCAGCTAAACTTCATGACTCTGTATTTCTTCTGCCAGTATTCATAAATGCCACCAACAAAAAATAACAGTTTTCAAAAGGACAGGAAATAATGAATAACTATAGCTATATTTCTTACAAAAAAACTTAGTATCAGCAGCTTCAATTTAAGAATACTAGTGTCACATGTTTCAGTTTGCAGTGAGAGAATTTGAGGAAGCTGTATGCTGCTGGTGGGTCTTGGCGCCGCTCTGTCCGCCAAACTCCACATCGCCCCCTCGGGCTCCTCAGTCCTTTATGTTGCCTTTATGCAGTTGATAAAATGAGCCTCAAATCCCCCGTGGATCTAAAACACACAAAGAGAAAAGAGTGTGTTGAAGGAGTGACACGAAGAAATCAGAGATAACAAGAGAAAGATAAGCAAAGGCCAGAAGAAGAGGTGAAATATAAAACTTGGACTTGGTACGATACTAATTGGGGTTACATATCGGTGGAGCAGCAACATGGCCACCAGGGAAAGCATTCAAACTGCTGTTTACAAAGAATCCTTGTAATCACTTTCTGTACGGACTGTACAAACATGAAGACATGAAATTTGAAACCCAACAGATTATACAGGAGTGAATGAGTTTAAAGAGTGGAAACTTTGTATTGTACACGGAGACTTCATTCCAAGAGGTGGAAGGATGCCTGTTTACCTTTCTTTTTACCTTTCCAACTTTCTTTTTATTCAAGTCACCTGTTGGAAAAACCAATGCGGAAACTCGTTTAAGATTACCTAAAGAAATGCTGCAAAAACATATACTCCTGTCTGCATTTGAACTTTGTTTTAAGTTACTGCAGGAGTGTTACATTGAGTTGCTCTTTGGTCAAAAATCTGTCAATTAAAAAACCTGGATAAAGACAGTGGTGCTTTTGTCACTTGCTGACTACCAGACCCAGATCATTAGACACCCAGATCAGGGCAGTCGTTAAAAGGAGTTTTTATCATTTGAGCCAGCTTGCCAAAGTAAAGCCCATCCTTCCAAGAAAGCACTTGAAGACAGTAATCCATGCCTTTGTCACCACGCGGCTGGGTTACTGTAATGCGCTTTATATGGGGGTGGGCTTCGGTGGCTCAGTGGTCAGTGTCATGGTCTCGTAGGCTGCAAGTTCAAGCCCAGGTTACACCAGGAAGGGCATCTGGTGGAAAACACTTGCCAAATCTTTTGTGCGAGTTTGTTGACTTGCTGTGGCAACCCCTACATGTGAGAGCAGCTTAAGGAAAACAATAACAACTCTGGGGGTTAGTGGGTCCTCCATTGTGCGAAGGTACAAAATGATGCTGTGTGACTTTTACAATTATTTATGTAACATTTAAAATGACTGTACCTTTTTGAGTTTAGTTCCGTCATCCAGATGCCTGTACAAACAAACCTGCTTGCAGCTGGGCCTGAGACACTTTTTTCCCACCCTGGTGGGTGGGACCTAGGTGGGATGAGGGGCTGAAGTCAGTTTATGGCTGTTATAACTCTGGGCAAACAAGGAATGTAGTCACAGAGCTGAGTTAACTAGTATGTGCAAAAATGGGGTTAGAGGCAGCGCTCCACTCTAATGCTGCATTCAATTTACCTTAGAAGTTGGAATTCAGATTTGGGAATGATGTCAAACTCAACTTTATTGTGTACATGTTGCCGGTAGTATTTGATATTGGTTGTGCTCAGAAAACAGACTAATTACTGTTAGCAAAACAAGTCAATATCAATGGATTTCTCTCCATTCTGTGCATTTAACTCTGTAGCAACATGTTCACTGAAAGAGGTTAAACAGTACTTTGTGTGTGTGTCACTGCATTACTAGGAAACAAACTGACAGAAGTGAAAATAAAAAGTTTCCCTGCAGCTATTACAGAGTCAGAAGTCTGATTTTGAGTGGTGTTCCAGCTTTTTCTAACTTCCAGGTACAAATGGGACATGCCATCACCCTAACCCTAACCCTTCACACTGGACATCAACACCGCTACACTCTCTCTATTAAATTTGTCTGGATTGTGACAAGTTTGTAAAATCTCCTTTAGTGTGAAGGCAATCATGATCCTGCTACACTCCAAACTCTTACCAAATAGGTTCTTGCCTGCTATTTTCTGCATCAGCCAATTGCTCTCCTGCACCTTTATTATGCTCTTTAATCTTCTACTCTCTCAAACTGCATCAGGATGCAGTTACAGGTATCACATCTGCACTAGGTTGTTTCCATGTAGTTGTCACAGCCACTGTTGTAGTCTAACCTTGCTTCAAAGTCTCAACAACCAAACCACCTGGTGCATACAGGCCCCTCGTCTTGCTTCACACTTCACCCAGGACTTGGATACTCTGCAACCATTATTATAAACCACTGCAACCTCACTATGGAGGTCACATGCATACTCACAATCATTGTGGACCTAATATGAGTAAAGGGGAGGCCACTGCATTCTTAATACTTGCCCGAAGAGATTGCCAAAAATCAGCAAACATCATCTACATTCTGGCTAACGTGTTTTGTTATCCAGTTGTCATGATTATGTTTTTTTTTTTTGTTTGTTTATTTTGTATTTTGAGTTTGTAACTGTGTTTATATTTATTTAGCTATGTCTTCCCTTATTTTTTCAGAGATTCCTTGTGTTCTGCTGTTCACTTTATTTCCTGTGTCATTCATCATTGTTTCCCTCAGCTCCTTTGGGTCCTCAGTATTATTCATACCTGCCCTATGTCTGCTAATCAGACCAGCTATTCCTGTTTAGTAATCTTCCCTCCCCTGCTGTCTTCACCACATTGTCAGAGTTGAATGTTGGCTATTTCTAGTTGCTTCTGGCCCTCCACCGTGATCTTTAGGTTTGTTTTTGTTTTGCTACCTCAATAGTTTTTTTCTTTATTGAACTGTCAGTTCTTGTAGTCAGTTTCTGCTCTTACATTTTTGGGTACAGTGTTTCTGTCACTTGCCAGTTCCACAATACATGCTTCATTCGTTTAAGCACGCATGGACCCAGGACATGTCAGATTAGATTGCTGCATATAACTGAAGGAGAGGCCTGGTTTCATAGTTACAACTGTTTTGTGAAAAGGCCTTTAGTTTCTTACTGTTCTCAGCCTCATGTACAATGGCTTGTGCCAAAACATATGTCACAGCACCGGTTGTGCAGGGGGAGGAGTTCTGTCCTGTCATTCTGGCCATCAAGCACAACACGATTTTTGTAACTTGTCAGATGCTATGTGAGTGGTTCGCTGTAACACAAGACAAGCAACGGGACAGATTCTGCAAGCCGGTTCATGTACAGCATCTGTACAACTGAAAGATTCAGTCTTTCTAAATGTTCCATAAACTTCTTAAATCATTTAAAATGATGTAAAATGAGATCAAATAAAATCCTTTTAAAGCAGCTTTCCAAAATCTAGGAAACCTCTCTAAATACTATATACTATATACTACTCAGTCTATAGCAGGGGTCTCAAACTCAACGTACCTGGGGGTCGCTGGAGATAGTCTGGGTGAAGCTCGGCCACTTCAGGTATTCCACAAAAAAGGGGTTTCCAGTATTCCACAAGAAAAAAGGACAACCGATCCAATCTTCTCAATCCTACTAATAACATTTCAAAACATGCAGAACATGAACGGTTCTTCAGAACATAGGTTTCGCTTACTTCCTCTTACTCCTTGCTTCCAGAGACTTGGCAGTGCTTCCTCTTACACAGCTAAACCACATTTGTCTTGAGGGAGGAAGCAACTGAGACGCTCAGTATGGTTTGAAGATGCTCATCTGTAAGTTTGGACTTAAACTTTGACTTATTAAAGTTCATTGTGGAGAAGAGCTTTTCACATAGATAGGTGCTGCCAAAAAGGCACATAATCTGCTCGAACATCTTGGAAATTTTGGGGAAGGTGGGGGGCAATTCTCTCAAAATTTGTCCAAGCTAGTCTGTTTTTCCACTCACCTCCCTGAACTTGGTTTTGAGTTCAAAGTTGCACTGCAGGTCAATTAGCTCCATCTGAAGTACAGGGGGCAGGAAAAAACGGCCCGGGCCGCACTAACACCAAGCTTTGATTTCAGGTAGGGGGCTACAAAATATTGGTCTGTGGGTCGCAACTCGCAATTGGCCCCCCGGCCGCAAGTTTGAGACACCTGGTCCATAGACACACTAAAACTATTCAGTCTTTTCTTTTTGGCTTTCAGCTTGAATAAAATATACTGTATCACTGAAATTGATCATCTGTCTTGTGTTGCATTTTTACTCTTGTTCATTGGATCTTCAACTTTCATAGCTGTACATTTTCTTTGACTCTGAAGTACTTTTAATAACCTTTTTAATGTTGTACAATGTTCTTTTTAAATAAATTTAATCTTGACTTTCATAACACTTTAGAGCCATGCCATGGCTACAGTATCTTAGCTCTTTTAACACAAACTTGCAATGATAGCTGGGAAATTATTATTATTATTATTTATTTTTACCAGGTAAGTTAATCAGACCCAGTTCGCATTTACAATGACAAATGAATTTAAATGTGTTTTGCTTTATAAGTATGGTTGAAAATATATAAAACTGGTTGAAATTAAAATGTTAAACCTTTTAACTTATAGGCTATAAATTGTGACATGTCAGCAATAATATAGTTTTTGTGTACACGCACCCTCTCAGTCATTGATATAATTGTGTATAAATCCTTCAGCTGCACAATCAAAGTGAGCAGGTGAGAAAAAATAAATTAACCCCATTTAATGGAGGCCAGATGTATGGATGAAAGAAAGAAAGAAAGAAAGAAAGAAAGAAAGAAAGAAAGAAAGAAAGAAAGAAAGAAAGAAAGACGATGGAGGGGGCAGAGGTATGTATGATCTCTCTGCTCCTCATAATGAATACATAAAGGCATCTTTTGGATGCTTCTTTATCCCATCAGAGCTGGGCATTATGGTGCTTCTTTGTTCCTCCCGGTAGATGAGCGACACTGAAAGCAATCTGTCCTGTTGCAGAGCTGCATCCAACAGCACAGCCCTGATAAGGAGACCCCCTGGCCTCCCCGCTAGTGTCTGCTCCAGCAGGCTTAGCTTTGCCTTTCTAATCTCGTCCTGAGGAGAAAAAAAGTGCTTTGATTATTTGCTGACCAATACAACCCAAACTGAGAGCAGAGAAGGCATTTGTTTCGCTGGGGTTGTAGAAAAGGTGGAGGCCATGATTGGCACGTTTATTGGTTAGCGTTTATCACTTTTGGTGATCTGTATAGCTGCTTAATAATGTCCATAGGATTAAGTTCAAGGGGTTTGTGCTTTTTGTTCAGCTCTTTTTTGATTCCCTTTCTCTTTCTTCTCTTCTATCAGAGTAAAAACAACAACTCAGAGAATGGAGACGCTCTGAAAAGGGTAATCTTAAAGTGTAAAGGGGCCCAGTTCAAAGGCTACAAGGTGCCGCTTAGGCTGCAGCTCCACAGAGGCTACAAGTCAGGATAGTGGCCGCATGTTCTGGTCCAACTCTTAACCACAAATGCCTAATTTAGGCAAACACCCATCCCCTCTAGCCCCACATACCTCCTGTATAAACCCTCGATGATGCAAATGAACAGAGTAGGTTTGGGTGCGATAGCACCCGGACTTTAAAGTATGCAAAAATATTCACAATTTTAAGCCAGAGAATGAAAAGAAAAATAATAAGATATGAAAAGTAGGACGAAAAAAATTATATTTCGCTTTGCTGGCTGTGTATTTAGGCTGTCTGGAGTGTGCCGGGGATTTGTTACCGTCTATCACCTTTCCTCCCGTCCTTCCTCTGCATCATCTTCCTCTAATTAAAGTGTTTGTTGTCAACCTCAGATCCGGGGTGTGAAATCAAGTTAGCAGTTTATGTAAGAGCCATGGTGAAAATCAAGCACTTTGTTCATCAGAAAGACAGGGACTTCAATCACTCCAAGCTGGGATATATGTTCCCATTGTTGACTTTGCTATCTGCATGCTAAGCCAATTTTCTACTTAAGTCTTCCAGCTTTTAAAAATGTTATTTGGTTCCCTATGTGGTCTTAATTCATACCCCTTGCTGATAGCACAGCCGTGCCAGGCTGGGAAAATATAGGGTCCATTACTGGGGACTTTAAATTCCAAATCAATGTAGACTAGTTTTATAATGAAAAACTGAAGGAGGAGATATAATCCGAAGTCCAACGGTCCATTTCACTTTTTAGCCTTCTATTCACTCTTCGCAATTACTTGCAATACTTATACTGTTATAGTCGCTCACAAAAGAAATGCCAGATTTTTGTATTTCTTTTAAATTGTACAAACTGATTAAATTTTTAAGTAAACCCAAGATGGCCACCACAGCCAGCTGACCTTAGATACAGAAAGATGGTGACAACTCAGTCAATTTGACAGATATTGTGGTAAAATTTGTTGTTAGTAGCTAAGACTTATCCCCAACACACACTCCAAGCACTACACATTGTGCATAACTTTACCTAAAACTTTTGTTTCAACTATTGGCATCAACCCTGTTTGTCTGTTAGCAAAATATCTCATGTAACACTGGACAGATATGAATGAAACTGTCAGAAAGCCATGCTTGGATGAACTGATTTACATTTGGAATAAAACCAATTCAAGATGGCCACTATAGATAATCAACCTTTGCCAACACAGGGATGACTACAACTTACTCAAAAATACAGATAACAAGATAAAGTTTAGGTGCTAGCAGCTGAGAATCATTCTCAACACAAACTATATCTATAGCTATCTTACAAGATGTAGCTGTGGTGGCCATTGTGAATTAAATCTCTGTCATGAAAAGCGCCAAGCAATATGTATTCCTTTAAGCATGCTAGGTCTTTAGTTTCTACTCTGTTTCTGTCTGCATGTTTTGATAAGAGTGCTGTCAGGAAGTGACAAACACAGGTGTGTGGTTACCATGGTGACCAATGAGCCATTGCAGGCAGCGTTAACATTTCTCTTCAGGTTTTAATGTTCAATTCTGATTTTTTGCTCAGACCCAATTTTTTTTGCATGGCTGTTCAATATAATTTAAATGGGACCATCATCAAACTCCAGTGTGAGCAGTCTTTGGCCCTGAAGCGACCTGCATGCACAAAAGAAGACGTGAAGCCACACCCAGCACGCTGTGTTTACAGAAGTAATATGGATGTTACTCATGTTAGCATGTGTGGATCAGTTCTGAAGTTGTTGTGAAATCAGAGCCAACTAAATTATTGTCTGCCTTGCTTGTTTTGTCCTGTGTTTACATTTAATCTTGCGGCTTCCAGCAGAATTGCACGTCTGGAACAGGAACAAACTCAAGTACTGATCTCATCACACTAGTATTGATATGATCCGACACCAATGTTAGTATCATAGATTCTCAGTCATCCAGAACATGACAAATCTAAAGTAAAGTAAGGAAAAAGATGAAGCAATTAGACTTCAATTCTGTAGCCAGACTTGTGGAGTTCTGAGCTTTAAACCTTATGATGATTGTATCAATAATATCAATATTTGGATCAATCTGCATAGCCCTACTTCAGTGATGTGAAAGTCGGATAAAATGCTACATGACCGTTCAGACTGCGGTCGCTTTGAAAAGCAATGGATATGTATCTGATTTAGTTTCACATCTGAAAGTGACCTAAGTTGAATTTGAAAAAATCTGATTTGTCACATTCAGACAGTCAGATAGGGGTCACTTTTGCCTGTAGTGTGATCCTTGCCTTACACTCTTTTACTAGCTTCTTATTTATACAGCTCAAATATTATGGTGTTTTAGTTTTAAATATTTAGATTAAATATCTCCACTGAACATATCCATCTATCCATTTGTGTACATAATTTGATCAAAACATCTAACATTTGTTTCTAAAAAAACACAACATTGCTTTAAATATTTCTTAATTGATTGAATTGAGATTAATTAGATTGAACAGG
>JAOXNZ010000155.1:4592802-4614969 GCA_028566095.1 Kryptolebias brasiliensis
ACGTGTGCACAGGGAGAACATGCAAACTCCACCCAGAAAGGCCCCAGGCCGGGATGAGATCCTGCAACCTTCTTGCTTGGAGGCAACAGCTCTACTCCACTGTGCCACCCTGAAGACAATCCATTTCATTAAATCAATATCTACAAGGAAAAAACGGTGCACAAACTAAATCAAGTGCATGGATAAGTCCATGAGGTCACAACAAATTGCCAGTTATGTGTGTGCATCCTCTGATAATAACATTGACATCCCATAAACCAAGCTGTAATCTTGTATACCTGTGTTTCATATACGCTTAACAAACACACTTTATAACCGTGCACCTTTGTTAAATTTTGAATGAAGACAAGTGGGATGGTAAAAATTAACAAATTGCTCAAACTGCCCACAATATATCAAATTTACTGTATTCTTACCAATGACTTCCATGAATTCTGCCAAAATAGCTGACATGATCTGAACCAAATGTAAATGCTGCAGGCAAAAAGACTAGAACATTTTTTACATTGTCACCAACTTTTTCTTCCCATCATTCATTTTTCCATTAATTCCTTCCAAAATCAGCAAATGTACTGTAAGTCTTGCCACTTCTGTATGAAATTTGCAGATATGTGCATCCTGTTTACTGCATATTTGTCTTTTCTATTTACTTCTCCCAGACTGATCAGTCTTTCATTTTGGAGTGTTTTTTTTTTCCCCACCTTTAGCCTGTCAGGCAGTAAGATGTCAGGCTTGTTAACAAAGGCTGAGGCTGCTGAGCTAATAAGGTGCTAATCCACAGTTGCTGCACACACACACACACACACACAATCACACACACACACACACACACACACACACAACCTCCTCTCCCCTACAGAGGCTGCACACACAGGCCAACCAACACAAACACACACACACTCATCCAAATGGCTTATCACTGCTCTCCAGACAGCCGCCACAGATCAGTCAACAAGCTGCACAATCGATGCATCTGATAAGGATTTAAGACAGAAAATAAACTGTTATCGTAAAAGTCTGTACATGGCCTAATTATGATGCTGTGTGTGTGAGAGGATGATATGGTGGGAATTGAGTGCTGAGAAGCTGCAAAAGGAGGGCCAAGTGTTGGGGGTGTGAGAACTGTAAAGACAGTGTGCACGCTGGTAGCCAAAAATGTCAGGAAAGGAGTTTGAAATAATGTAAATTACAATATCAAAAATTCCACAAGATGTACAAAAATACATTTTAAGCTTAACCCTAAAATGTGTGAGCATTTCTTTCCTTTCTTAAAAGGCCCCATTTACGTGACAAAATAAGTTCTAAAAATGGCTTTGTTAAACCTTTAGTAAATAAATACATTTTGTAACAACTTTGTACATTTTGTTCATCATAAACAAAAAGAAGTGAGACAATTGTGTCTTTGTCAACACTTAGCAGAGATCATACCTGTGGTTCCCGCTCTTTTCTTAATTTCTCCTAAAACGTGTAAAAGATTGTCTATCTTTAAGCTGAAGTATCAGGTGTGAAGGTATGCTGCTAAGACCTTTTCGGACAACACTTTCAAGCCAGGCCCGAGAGACTTTCTTCCCATGTTGGTGTAATATGTCAAACAACTAAGTGCTTGCCCACATAAAAACAGCGTTTTAGAAGCTCCCAAACAGCCGTTTTTGAGAAATAGTTTCCAGAGTGAAAAAATGTTGCATTTTTGTGGACACAGCCAAAACACAACCTTTGAAAAAAAAAAAAAAAAGTCATTGTCCAAATTTAATCGAACATACAACCTGAATCTGTTTTTTGGTTTTTTGTGTTTATGTTTTGTACCCAGTTTGCGAGCTTTATGGGCATGCCTAGGCCTTGTTTCTTGTTTTTTTGAAGTATTTTTGTAGCAGCGTCCAGCATGACATACTGGCTTGGCATAGGTACTACAGCATTTGTGGGCATTTTCAGTATTTCCGTGTGGATGAAGATATTCCTAGAGACAGTGCCCTGATATTTTCAAAAATGACAAATAAAAGGATTCTTTTGGAAAAACAGCTTTTTTTTCGTGGACAAGGCCTAAGGCAACATGGGGGAAAGTTGAAATTGACCCTCCACTATTAAGCTTTTGAGCTAGCAATTGTTGTAGTCACAAGGTTCTTTTACTAAACAGTTCCACAAAATAGCCACAGTGACAAACCCCTCTTTAGACTGCTTTTAACTGTTCATAAATCACCAATTGAGCACCCATGTACAGCAATGATGTCCACATTAATTAATTAGGCTGGCATCGCAAAATCAAAAGTGGCATGGAGCCTGACTCAGTGGCGCTGACGTGTAGCACTACACATAAAATGCATCTAACATGCACCTCCTTGGACATGTCAGAAATTCTAATCCTGCGGCTGACTGGTTGCTCAGAACGTTTGTCATCACCACATCACACTGTCAAGGCATGAAGCCAGTTTCCCTTTTCATATGTTTACCTATACGGCGCTGTTACCACCTTGCTTGGTGGCTTAGAAATGTGACAGAGGCAGGCTGACTTCAACCCCCTGTTGCTGCCTCAGTCCTTTCACAAATCACACAATCCTGGCATCAAGTGTTTTGTGAAGAGCCTACAGAGTCAAGTTGGTAAATATGTGTGAAGTGGGGAACAGAGCCTGTAACGTTACACTCTAACCCTCAGTGCTGCTGCCACTCTGCTGGTTCCATGATGTATTTAAGCATACATTGTCACACAATTCGGCCAATCCTAGTGGTTTATCCTTACCAGATTCCCAAACATGCTCAATTGACTCCTTGCAATATGAAGAAGCCACCATTTGTCTCAGAATAAATAATTTCCCTCAGGGTATGAATAAAGTATCCATTGGCAACATCTATCTATGCATTATAACCTGTTCATGGTGAATCAGCATGAAGCATGAACTTCCAGCATTTTCAGTTATTTTATGTCACACAGGCTGTAAATTTAGCAATTTTACAATTCCATTGATAAATAAGTATTAACACTGGCAAAACAGAATTAATTCAGATTAAAAACATTCTAAAATTGTCCAGTTGCTAACCACTTTTATGAACTATTTATTGTTAGAATATGAACGCTCATAAATATTAATAAAAAAAAACATACAAAAAAGATGTTTTTACTCCTCATAACAAAAAAATATGGCTAGCTGTTTCGAAAAGTTTACAATAGTTAAAACACACACTGTCATGGCAACCAGAGAATCAGCATATTTAAATTTTTACAATCTCATAATGTCAGTTTAGTTAAAGCCTCATACCCACTGTCATATCAGGTGCACCCTACATATGGGTGGGAACCTGAAGTTGGGAACTATAGAAGACAAATGAGCTCTTCCTGATGGTCCAATCCTTAGCTGACATCCAGGAACCCATGTGTCCAATTGAGCACAGATCAAAGACAAACTTCTTTGATCTGTGCTCAAACTGATTCCCCAACAACAACTGACAGGGCAGCATGAAACACCCCTGTGGCCAGACCTTAAGACCCTAAGGACCCTAAGAGAAATTTGTGCTTTCATTTAGCACAGATTCCAAAATGCACACTGAGAAAAAGGTGGTGGTGGTTGAAGCATGAAAATGTCCTCAAAATACCTTCACACTTCTTTCTAATTTACTGCATTGGTCATATATACAGAGATTACTGTAGGTTTTTAACTTTTCTGTGTTGTATTCAATGCGGTCTAAATGTTACTGAACATTTATTTGAATGCTAAAAAGAACAACCACAGTAAATGCAAAGTTCCTGTAAAAGAAAATATTGCATATGTTTTTCATATGAGTGACATCAGACATCTTAAAGGTTTTTGTTGCAGTTTCATTGTTTCTTTTGTGTCAAAAATTCCCAAAATGGGCCATTTTGCTACCTAAATCTTTGCATACATTTAGGTGCTGCAATATTTTAAGGGAAGAAACTGCTCCACTGTCTTTTGAACCATGCAGAAGGATAATAGGGCCCTGGGTGTTTTTGTTTGCGCCCTCAACCTGATCGACATCTGATGAGAGGGAAGGTCTATAGGCCTAATTGGCTTCTTTAAATGAAAAAATGTCCAGGGAGCATGACGCATCGATGAGTCTGAAGCACCCAAATGGCAGCACTCCCAGCTCTGTTTATCATCATTTTCTACAGAAAAAACCTCTTCAATTAGAAGCAGAGCAGTCATGGAAATAATAATGACCATAAATTGGGTTGTTATTGAAGGGATTAAAAAAGTTCAAGTCAAAGTTTTGTGATGTTCTTACAAATGAATTCATTTTCTAATCTCTGGAGCTTTGCATTTTTTTAAAAAGTTTTATGAGTCTTATAAAGTTAAATTCAAACCGCAGCAAAACAGAATTTGTTTTAGGTTTGGACAAATCAAAGACAGTTTCTAAAAAAAATGAACAACATTAAATCGATTTATACTTCACATATTTCAATGGGAATAACTTCCAATGTGAAGCTGAATCAAAAATAAATGGTTCCAATTTGGTTTAAATGTAAACCTAAGTACAGTTACTAGGTGACACTCTCCTTTGCTGGCGTTGCCCAAAGTGATAAGCAGAGGGCTGGGCGGGCTTTCTTATAGCCTCTACTCTCTGCCTACGTTGTGATTTGCCTCAGTAGACAAAAAGGTACGTTCACTGCATCTTCTGGTTGGGAAACTGTTCCTGACTGTTGTTTGTGCTTATGTGCCAAACTCTAGTTCAGAGTACCATCCGTTTTTGGAGGCCTTGGGATGGGTGCTAGATGGTGCCCGGACTGAGGACTCCATTCAATGCTCACGTGCAATAACAGCGTGACCTGGAGGGGTGCGATTGGCAGGAACAGTCTAGTCTGCCCTATCTGAATCTGAGGGGTGGTCTGTTATTGGACTTCTGTGCTAGTCACAGTTTCTCCAGAACAAACACCATGTTTGAACAAAAGGATGTTCATAAATATACTTGGCACCAAGACACCCTAGGTTGCAGGTAGATGATTAGCTTTATAGTCATATCATCTGACCTTCAATTGTATGTTTTTGACTCTAGGGTGAAGAGAGGTGCAGAACTGTCAACTGACCACCACCTGGTGGTGAATTGGTTCAGATGCCAGGAGAAGATATCAAATAGACCTGGTATGGCCAAACTAATGTTGGGGGTATACTGGGAGCATTTGGCAGAAGAATCTGCCAATTTTGGGCAGTGTATTGAGATATGTAATGTATCATATTTACCTCTGCCAAGGAGGTTATTGTTTCAGTAGTGTCTGTTTGTTTTTCTGTCTGTCTTTGCACAAGATTACTCAAAACGTTATGGATGGATTTTCATGAAATTTTCAAGAAATGTCAAACATAGTACAACGAACAAGTGATTCAACTTTGGTGCTGATGGTCAAATGTCAAGGTCTGAGGTCAAGGTCACAGGTGATCCTGTGCTCTAACTCTGCAGCTGTATAACAGGAATGTTAAACTACACAACTGGACACCTCATGGATCAAGAGTGATCACTGTTGATTTCAAGGTGATGGGGTCAGTCAAGGTCACAGATGACCTTGTGCTCTAACTAATCAACCATGTAACAGAGGAATATTAAACTGCAGAGTTGGACACCTCCTAGGTCAAGGGTGATCATGATTGATTTCAAGGTCGAAGGATCAAAGGATCATCACAGTTGACCTAGAGCTCTAACTCTGCAACAGTGTAATGTAGGAATGTCAAACTGCACAGCTGGACACATCATGGGTCAATAATGATGCCTATTGATTTCAAGGTCACAGGGTCATAGGTCAAGGTCCCAGGTGACTCCTTTTTTAAAACCTTGTTTATGCTCCAGCAGGTGACCCTTTTGTTACCTTCGCCAAGGAAGTTGTGTTTTCTTTTGTCTTTGTTTGTCGGTCTGTCTGTTAGAAACATTACATAAAAACTAATGAACAGATTTGGATGAAAACCTCAGGAAAAAACCAAGTGATTACATTTTGATGGTGATCCAGATCATGATCCAGATCACACTATTTTTTATTAACACTGTGGCCTCAGCAGAGGTTTGTGCTCTCTGAGTGCTTCTAGTTGACAGAGCATCAGTTTATGTAAAGATGTATCATGACAACAAATGCTTCTTGATGGGGTGTCTCTTCGTAGTGGAATATTTCATCCACTAACTTTAAATTAAGTTTAGACTGGGAAATGGGTCTATTTTAACCCAGGCTTATATGACCTATTAGAAAGTAAGACTAATTTTTTTCAAGCACACAAGTAACTGTAATAAACACAAATTAATTGTTACAATATTTAGTTTAAAGAATAATTGCATTAGGCATAATTGTTGCGTATGAATTATTTACCAATTTTTCTTAAAGAAATTCTAAATTTGTAGATCTTTGAGGCAGGTAAGACTTTCATTAATTTTAAAAGAAGGAAAAGACCTCAGAGTTAAAAATGCCTAATATCAGAGTGTATGGTTTAAATTTGTAAATTGCTTATTGCTGCAAAAATGTTGGTTTTTAATGAGAGAAATGTCCCTGTTAAATTCATTAGAAAGACACCTTGTGGTCTGGATGGAGGCTGATGCAGCAACTGAGGTGTCAGTTTGTTTTCAAGCTGTTTGCTCAGAAAGAGAAAGAAGGGATCTTTAAAGAACCAGACCAAAGGGGGAGTCACTGACACTTCAAAGGAGTTTCTGGGGCATTCTCTTCCCTCCAACAGCGAGGACACTGTCAACTCTGACAAGTCACAGCTTCGCTGTTAAATTTAGGAAAGGAGGAGAAGAGTATTTTGTGTGTCTGCTGGTCTGTGGGAGCATTAACGAGTGGTGAAGGGGCCAAAGCTGGGGTCGGTGAAAATCAAACGGCACCCAATTAAACTGATTCTAACATGCTAGTGATCACGAGGAGGAGGCTCACCTGTACTCTCCTCTCTGCAAAGACATACCATTGCCTTTGTGACTCTAGGGCACTAATTGCCCCAACCAGAAGCCTTGGGAATGTGCCTCTCTGATGTTCTAACAACCAGCTGAAGACCTGAGGAAAATTCCTTTTTTAGAGACTGATCAAAAAACTCAAAACTCAAGTGAGTAATATTAGATTAGCTAACTCTCTACATCTATGCTTATGTAATGCTTTATTGTGAAGGCAGTTTTATGAGTCATTTTTTGTTTTGTTTTGTTTTTTTATTTTATTCTATTCAAATTTGAACAGCCATTCAGCCATATAATTGTTTGTAAAACAGCCCTTTAACATGAAAAAAACCCCATTTTATTCCATAGCATTCTTCCATGGGAAGATGTCACAAAAACTAATGATTGTCTTTTTTCCTGGTCATTCTAGATATTACTCTAAATTAAAATGTGTATATTTGTCAAAACCCTGTAATATTACTTATACTTGTGAGCCGACATAACTTTGTTTTCATGTTGTCTTTGCTTTTTTTCAACATCAGTCTGTCAACAAAAGCCAATTAGAGCAAATACAACAGTTTATATGACAGCAGCAGACCTGGTCTACAAACCTGCAGAGACTCCAAAGCCAACAAATTCAACTCTAAAGTTGATGTCTGTTACTTTTTTTAGTGTTATATGAAACAAATTTCCATATCAGAACAAATTCTCTCAAACACAGATGGTGGCTCAGTAGTTGTTTGAAAAAAAATGGGAAAAGTCCCTATAAACTTGATTTTGTTTGTGTGTGTGTCATTTTGCTGTAGATAAGTAATATGTTTTTCTTCAATAATCATTATTTTTAAAAAAAACTTTTCTCTGTTAAAATGTTTTTAGGGACTTTCAGCTGAACTGTTTAAAGCAAAGTTGCTTTTAGGCAAAGTGGCAGCCTCTTTTTGGAGAATGACAGATTTAAAATTGATAAAGAGATTTTTTATAACCCTTCCCAGATTAATGGGCACCAACAGTTGCTTCTTTGAGGTCATTGCTGACATCTTTCCGCCTTGACATTGTGTTGACACACACTTGAATGCTTTAGAGCAACAAACGCACAAAACACCTGTTTTTATAACAGTACTTACACCTACCGATAGGCAGCTATTTACATTCATTTGATGTGGAGCATGTCATTATGCATGTGCATAAGTCTTTGAATCATTCAAATCTTAAACATCTTTATTTTATCAAGCAGAAACAAATGATAAGTCATCTTTTGATTTAGACATCAGTTCCCTAATTACCAATTTTCTTAGAGTTGGGGGAGGGGGCTTGTCATGGAGTTTACCTCTGGTGTCAATACAGATTATAAAGCACACCTACAGCGAGTGGCCATCAAACAGTACAAAACAATTAACTATACTGCACTGCTATCAAAGGCTTACAGGGAAAACAGTGGGCCATGCATGGCTGGAGCTGAGGACTTGCCAGGGAGAGAAATGAGTGCTGTCACATCAAAAGGCACCAAGGCAGGGGGTTGATTTCATACAAAAGACTGCAATTAGCACTGCACTTCAGGAGCACATGGAAGGGCTACGCTTTGGGATCATAATGCTTTAAGCTTGTATTTTTCTTATAACACTGCGGTACATCAGTCATCAGTGTGTGTCACCTGTAACTGTAAGAGTAAAGGTAAGATACACTTGCTTTTTAGTAATCACTTATATGACTTTCTCTGTTTGGGTGTAAGTGTTCACATATGTGTCTTTGTATTAGAACAACTCAATTAAAAAACAGTACTATCTAAAATAAGTTTTTCAATTTAATTTTTTGGGTAATTTGTACAATACACCTGAGTTTTGTAAGGTGACTAGACTTCCTTACTTGTTTCTGTAATCTCACCTCTCATTTGAAAGACTGCTTCACTTCTGATCTTGGGTTGGAAGTGCCAGGTTTATAAGTCGTTCTTGGAACATTTACTTAATAGAATTGTGGTCACAAAAATTACTGACCCACCCATACGTCTATTCTATCCATAATGCACAATGAGATAAACCCTGTTTCTTCTATCTCTCTCACCGTCTATTATAACACAAACTTTCTGCCATCAGAGAAGTCATCTACACCATCAGGTCGAGCAAGTCCCCACTAAGACAGAAGGAAATGACAAAAAACACAAACATATTAAAAAGCTTGTCAAACCTGTGGATGTCCTGACTGTGCATTTGTCAAGTCAGCCAGTAAATCTAGAAAGCCACTGAACTGAACAGGGAGGAAAAGAAGAACAGATGCTCTCATCCAATATGTTGCTGGAGAAAGATTTTCTCCAAACACAAGATCCTGGTGCATATCAAACCACAAGAGGACCCTGGAAGCTGGTTCACACTGTCCAGTGCAGAGAGGATTATTCAGACTTCTACTTAGGGAAAACTTTGTGTGGCACAAGAGAGTATGCTCTTCAGCTTTACTTTGAAACATGAGCCTCACATAAACAGCTCACAAGTGACAACAATCCAAACAATTCACAGGAGGGACTGGCGTGACAGTGATTCATGTGATTTCAATGATCCCAAATGTTCCAGTAATGACTTATAAACATGGAGCTCCCAAACTGTGATCAGAACTAAAAACTATTTTGGATGAGAGGTGAAACATCTTCATGAAAATAAAAAAAACAACAACACTTTTTTAAAATGCAGATTTATTTGTTTTACTGATATTTAATATCAGAGATGATTTCTAAGAGACTATAAAACTATGAAAAGTATCTAAAGTCTAATTTTTTGTTACTCAAGAAGATAATGCATTTTGAAGAGATGTGGATCATTTTACATTTTTTGTCTGATCACGCTATGGGTGTACACGTAATGACTTTCTTTCTTTATCGGGGTGTGGGTGATAAGCATGCGGGAGAACAAGTTCTATTTCCTTATCCACTAAAGGATAAGAAAAAAGGGCAGGTCATGAGATGGCGAGGCCGAACCAGGCCTTGGGTTAATCAGAACTGATGCAGGGGGGTCTGTGCATCATAAATGCCAGAGAAGTAGAAGATTAGACAGACGTAGCTAGAAGCAGCCTGATGCTGTCATAGTTAACGTCTCCAGGTTTGCAAATCTGCTCGGTGGGTAGTCATGTAATTTTTTATAAATTTTGTCAATACTTTTAAGGTTTGTCTCCTTCTCAGATCCTTGTCTAAAAAAAAACCAACCCGAAAGGATTGGGAACGGATCAATTCTTAACAATTTCCATACAACAGAATACATTTTTGGCTACTTGGGAGAACCAAACAGATGGCTTTACACTACCTTTAAGTTCAGCAGAGTTTATTGGCCCTAATTCTCCAACTGATTGCATGTCTTTTGCAGTCACAAAATTAAGATTGTGATGAGATATTGTGCATGAAGAGTAAAGCCTGCCCATGTTTATGTGAATTGCTGCCAGGGCAAAAAGCCCCTGATTTTCAAAGAACAGAGATGTTTCTGATAAGTAGAGATGGCTTTTGTGTCTCATGAAAATAAATTGATGAAGAGCAATGTGCTGCATTATTGCCTTCACAAAATGAGAGCAGGTAATTCAGGAAAAGTATAATTTATCAGTAACATAATTGTTAGGATCTGTGCCTTTGAGTTATTTTTGAGAAGCTTTTGTGTTAGTTTTTTTTATTATATTTTATTTATGAGATCTGTAGTTCTGTTTGCTTTATGGGTCCTGTGTGTTTCTGAGTTATCTGTTTTCATTCTTGAGTTCAGTTTTGTTCCCTGTGTTTTCATTTGTGATGTTTGGTTTTACTCCCTGTGCCCCTGTTATCAGCCACCTTCTCCCTCAGTCAGTACTTTTCCTTGTGAGCCTGCCACACCCATCTTCATCTGTTCCTGGTTTACAATTAGCCACCTGTGTCCAATTCCTCACCAGCTCCAGTTCCATTTTCTTTACCCGCTTTTTCCATTCCGGGTCGCGGGGAGCCGGTGCCTATCCCAGCATTCACTGTGGTAACACCTAGTTACCAATTAACCTAACATGCATGTTTTTGGTATGTGGGAGGAAACCGGAGTACCCGGAGTAAACCCACGTGTGCACAGGGAGAACATGCAAACTCCACCCAGAAAGGCCCCAGGCCGGGATTCCATCCTGCGACCTTCTTGCTGGAACAGCTCTAACCACTACTCCACTGTGCCACCCCTCAGCCTATATATTCTGGTTTATTGCTTTCATTGTTACAGGTTCATTGTTGCTGTCATGCACTGACTGGTTTGCAGTCTGTCTCCTTAAATTCTCCTATGTATTTCCTGTTTGCGTTTGCTGCCATGTCAGCCTTTGTTTTTATTTGTTAAAAATAAATAAGTTTAGTTTTCTTGAGCTCCCTGTGTTGTCTGCATCTGGGTCCGAACCATCCAACCTGATGCCCATGGATAGAGAGCATACTGTGCACCTTGTGATCTGAAACAGGGAAACCAACGATCAAGTTTGGATTTTAGTTTACAATGAGAGGGTGCAATGATGGTCTAGAAAGTGCTAAATGTCACTTATTAATTTATAATGTTCATTTATTATTTTTGTGCTTGAATTCAAAAAAGCTTTTATACAACACGAGTGATAAAAGGTTGTGGAAGAAGAGATTAGGCAGAGAGTCTATGTTTTTTAATCTTAAGAGTTTTATGATTATAGTTATATGCACAATCACACATTGTCACAGGAAAAAGCAAACTTATTTAGCCTTCGCAGTACTTGGCTCATATGAGAAAGAGAAAAAAAAGGGGTCATAGTTAAATAAATTTAATGGTTACATTGTTCTGAGGAGGTTGAGGATCAGAATAAAGACCTAAACACAGAAATCAAATGAGTGAAAGTAATTTAATCAATGTTCATTTGATGAACTAGCACTGGTTTACTGTCAGCATGGTGAGCTACAAACTTAGAGTAGACAATAGCATAAAATCTACAAACTGTCCAAGCAGTTAGATGATCTATGACATAACAGTACAAAGAGTCTGCAGCACAGAACACAAACAGGGTGGTGTGATAAAGGACTAATTACAAATAGGGATGGGTGCTACAAAGACAACTTTACATAAAACAGGAGCAGAACAAACACAGAAAGCAAAAGTAACTGAAATTTTAAAGATTGATTTTGAAACAAAACAAAAAAGCTGTCTATGATGAGGGAAAAAAAATAGAGAACACTTAAACCATGACCATACATTGTAACAATTGGAAATGCTTTTTATCCCTAAACTATTTAAATCAATTAAAGGCTTAGCATTTCTAAGATCATCTTATGTTGAGAAGAGACAGAGTTGTGGCTGTTCTAGTCAAACCCTGCAAATGACTTTATCTCATGCAATATTGTGAGATCCTGAAGCATTGGTAAGTGCTCAGAGTATATCGTGGAGATGACTATCAGCTTCTACCACACAATTTAGCTCAATGTTTGTAAAGTAGAGTAAATTATATCCAATTATGTGCTGGCTAGTGTTGATTAGCTATAGTGGTCATGTTAGATTGAATTGACTCAAAGTTAATCAGTTAGTTGTAAGTGTACATCCAGGGGTTCTTCTTTTTGAGATTTTCATAGAGATCTGTTTATTGGTTCATGACATATTTTGCAAATAATGCAAAAAACAAGCACACGTGCACACACTCTCAGACCTGAGAAAAACATAAATTTGTCTTTGGTAGTGGGCATTAATTACCATGTTAAACAAATGTTTTGCACATCTTTCATGTATGATTTTGGAACATTTTTAACATGTTCATGTGATCACATATGGTCACCTGCTTTTCCACATATTTAGAAAATGGTGAATTCATGTGGTTTATCTGTATAGGAAGGGAGTACTAATCCAGTTGTGTTTCTCTGATAGTTGTTCTGACACAATGTCTATCTTGGAGCCATCCAAACACAGGTAATATTTAATTTGGCTTCCATGTGCAGTAAAAATGACAACCTTGTATCTTCACATTAAATAAGTCCCTCTGGTGTCATCAGATCCGGCACCTCGTTGCATCATCACCTCTAAAGTTCAGTAAAAAGCATGGAGGTTTTGTTTCTGGAGGCTAAACACCAAGGTAACATCAGTGCAATATGTTACCTCAGATGAAATGTTACAGTCTGTGATCAGTTCAAACAAATAAACACAAATGAACATCACATCCACACTGGAGGAAAATGTTGAATGAATGTGGAACATCCATCCATCCATTTTCTTTACCAGCTTCTCCTTTCAGGGTCGCGGGGAGCCGGTGCCTATCTCCAGCCATCCCTGTGCGAGAGGCGGGGGACACCCTGGACAGGTTGCAAGTCCATCACAGGGCTGAAAGTAGAACATGGAGCTCATAATAAAGGAGCATTTTCTTGCTATCATAGATTTTGTCAGACATGTTATTAAATCCATGTTAACTGCAATTATAGCCATTTTCTTATATTCTGCAGTCAAATTTAAATTATTTGTTAAAATAAAAAATATTGTTTTTTTTCCTGCATTGTGAGTGTCTCACAAGCTTTTATTCATAGGTCCAAACATTTTGTTAGTGTTTTGTTAGCTACTACCTGTTGGCTCTGTCCCAGTTTATTGATGACTCTGTGTTACTGCTGCTCTACTGTTACATCTGCAGCTTTTTCTGGTATTTACAGACAGAAGAAGTGTTAAAACTGTTAAAGCAGAGGCTCTGACTGTGGCAGAAGCATAAGTTTAAGCTTCTAGTTGTCGCCCCCTAATGGTCAGCTTCTCTCATGTTTAGAACTGTGTGGAAAATCACCCTGCTTTGCCCAAAAATGGCACCAAGAAGCTCGGTGCCATAAATAACAGCAAGATCAAAGAGGTGAAAGGTCAGACAGTTACATGGCTATGAAGTTGAAACATTTTCTACCTAAAAGGAAGTTGATATCTCCTGCTACAGAAAGCAAAAGGGAGATAATTTTTTTGCCTATGTCTGTGTGTGTTTTCCAGCCATTTTAGCAAAATATCTCATAAATCACTGGACAGATTTTAATGACACTCTCAGGAAGTAATCATTGGATGTACATCGACAACTGATTAACTATTGGAGTCAACCCAATTTAAGTTGGCTGCAACAGGCAACTGACTTTTGGATACACAAAATTTGCTATTGCCCAGACAATTTTACAGATATTGAGCTCATGTTTGGTGTGGTAGTAGCTGAGATACATTCACAGCACATTCTTTTAAGCAATACACATTGTGCAACATGTGCAACAGACTCTTTCACAAAACATTTCTGCAAAATGGCAGCAAAGACCAATCCATCTTCATGCTGCCTCTGGCCGTTCACAAATCACAGATGCAGCCGACCAAGTTCGACACAGATGTGAGCTTTCAGGAAAAAAAGTTAGCATTGTGGAACCAAGAGGCGTGGAGCAAAACTCAGCTGCGTTGACGTGGAGCGCAATGCATTAGATGTCTGACGGACTTCTCCCTTCAATTGTTTTCAAAACATGATGAATAGACTCCATTAATTGATTTGTTTGGTGGGTAACTATTTTTTTAACTAAATACAAAGTTGCTGTGTGTCATCATCGCTCTTCCCTTGGTAATAAATCTGTTTGTTGTTGTTTAATCCCATGACCTGGTGGTCGCACAGACCGTATGTCATCACTTCATCATTTTATTGAGCTGCAGAGCCGGATTACCTTTTCACAGGTCGACCATTTCAGCTCTGTTACTACTTCGCTTCGTGGCACAAAGGCGAATCAGGAGTGGGTTGGCTTCAACCCCCTGGGCGCCTCAGGTCATTCAGAAGTCACACCAAGGCAGCCAGAAGGCATCTAAGTCCAGGTTAAAAGTTTTCTGAAAGTGCCTTCTAAAACCCTCAGAAAGTAACCATTAGATGCACATCTAAAGCTTATTAACTTTAGGAGTCAACCAAACTCAAGATGGTCACCCCAGCTAATTAACTTCAACTAACAGATAAATGGCTACAATGTCTTCAAACTTACAAATAATGAGCAAGAAAATTTTGATCTTAGTCTAAAACTCTGATATGAAAGGCAGCGAGCAATAAGCATTCCTTCACAGAATGCTAGGCCTTTAATTTGGGATATTCCTTCTTTGCGAGGGGCTGTCTGTGGGGAAAGAAAACAAAGGGGTTTATTGTGTAAATCCACAGGCAGAGCGACCACAGGGCAGAGGGGGCAGAATCATCCCTACTGAGAAATAAAACCATGAAGCATGTTATTTGATGGAAGATTGTAGCAATTGAAGAAATGTAGGGTTTGGACACATTATGAAAAATCTTTTGAGGGGATGCCCAAAGGTTTGAAAATGGGTAACATTATACTTTTCTTGGGTAATATATGAAGAAAAAATGGTCTTCTGTCTGTCTTTAATCTGACTGAATGGATCACATTAACACCGACTCTTTACCCTTTGGTGTCTGAAAATATCGCATTACTCCAACAGACTGTATTTAAATCTGAAAATGAAACACATGATGTCATCTTGCCTCTTTATGTGCGTTACCAGCAGCCACTCACAGTGTTCTTGCATCATGTGCTGGCATGCAATGATGGATGACCTCATCATCATAGTGTTTATGGATCACTGGGTTGCTAGCCCTGATTTCTGTTATTGAATTATTGGAAATTCATTCTTTTTATTGAAGGAGCGGCTTCCTAATTTGATAAGAGTCAGCAGTCCTTGGTCAGTAAGCAGTCATCATTCTGGGGGTGTGGGGTTAGCAATGTCACTCTTCTCTCTTACTGCATGTTAGTGAGAAAAACAGAATACAAAAAAGGAATACATGGCTTAGAATTTGGGGTTTTCAAAACTGCAAAGTAGTTTAAGGGTTAACATATCAAAGATTAACAGTACATTTTGGTTTTCTTCTACCCGAGTGTTTCCTGAAGCTGAGGGCCTGATTCCCTAGGAATGTGGACTTTCTGCTTTTTAGCTCCAACTTTTGTATATCATTTGCCTTCAATATAGGCTCCATCTTAGCACCTGATTCAGAAAGCAAATAACACAAATTGAGTGCCAGTGCACATACACCTATTATGTTTAGCAGGTGTGAGCAGTTTGTTCTGTTTTTGCACCTGATTGTAATTGTCCTTTTTGCACAATCTAAAATGACCTTATGCTACAAAAACAGTGGACACAAAAACAACTGAAAGAAAGACAAATACTTCTCGCACTGAGCTCCAGGTTTAAATGTCATGAAAAAGGTTGCTGCGGTAGCTTGTGGTCAGTTTCATGGTTTCATAATCCTGAGGCTGCAGGTTCAAGCCCAGGTTGCTTCAAGAAGGACATCTAGCATAAAACAATTGCCAAGTCTTTTGTGCAACTTCCCTTGTTGTGGTGACCCCTGCAGAGGGGAGCAGCCAAAAGAAAACATTGCAATTCCACGAAGGCTGATAAAAAAAAAAGAAAAGAAACAAAATGTGCACTATATTTTTCTCATATCATTGATTAGTATGTCCTTAAATTATATTTTGTAAGCAAAACTTGTTGTGAAGTGACTGGCCAACAGTGGCGATATCCATCTGGGATGGAGAAGTCCATAATTTTGATTTGTTTTGAATCTGCTATATTCATTTACCTACACAGAATACACACTGTTGTGGGGTGCTGATCGATCTAAATGCCCATACCAATCAGATCAATACTAATGTGATGGGATCAAGTTTGTTTCTCTCTTCAACTTTCAGTACGTTGCTCTTGTTACAAGGTCTCTCATTCACTGCTGGAAATAGGCACCAGCTCCCTGCAACTCTGAATAGGAACAAGCGGGTATAGAAAATTGATGAATGGATGTCACCTTCATCACTCACAATGCAGTTTAACAGCTGAAAGTTCCTTCTTGAGCTAGGCAGATATTTTCTCATGGGCTGTTGGGGAAAAAGGAAAAGAAATCTGATGCAATACCAAGGTTTTAGTGTCTTTTAATAGGATACAATGACGAGACCTTTGAAGTGAAAGATTTAAGTTCAGGTCATTCAGGCAGACCTCTTCTGTCCTGAAACTAAAATCACATCTGCCAAACACACAATGTGCAGATGAACTGACAGGATTTAAAGCCACAAAGAAGTCGTCTTTAGGGTGAATGCAGCAGTTGAAACAAAAACTCAAAGTGCATGCTTCACTTCATAAAATGTAAACTGATTCAGCAGGAAAAGATCATTCCATATCTTATTGAGCAGATAAATGGAAGGGGAGCAGGCCGTTAATTAAAATGTGATAATGGCTAGTTTGGTTCATGAAGGGGCTAAAATCTCTTGGGTTAAAGGTGCTGTGTGTGTTTCTCTGGACTTCTTAGGGCCCTGCAGCAGGATTGATCTTTGGCTTGCATGGGAGAGCCCAGCCTCCTCTGGCCTTATGGGCCACACACCTGCGCATGCATCGGGGACAGATAAGCCCAGATTAAGCTAAAGTTACCAGCTCTTTCCCTGCAATGTCATTCAAAACCTCAACGGCACCCGTGCTGTGGACAAAGCACCTTTCGGGCTTTCCTAATAAATGCCATTAGCTTTGAGACATCAAACATGAAGGATTATGGGATTTTCTGTTCTGAAAAAAGAAAAAAAGATGAAGATGCTGGGAGACTCCCTTCGCTAACTGTTTTTTCTCGGCAGAGATTTTACTACAAATTGTTTTCCTTTTTCTACCATTCTGTATGTCCCTCCTCCCTTTGCAGATTCCACACAAACAGTGTTACAGTAATCCCCTGCCGATAAAACTAAGAGTGCGGTAAAAAAGATTACATGAAACTTTACAAACTGTTTCTTTAGACTTATTATTGGGGAGATCTGGAGAGACTTAACATGAAAACTGAAGACACAAAAACATTACGCACACATATAAAAGAGTTAGGCATCATTCTGTGCTCACTGAGCTTCTGCAGCCTGAAAACTTGATATAAAAAAAGGGCAAAATTTGAGCAGTAAGGCAGATTTTAATAAAAACAAACAAGAAATTTAATTCAAACTTTCATTAGCATCTATAAATATGAAACAGTGAATAAAAAAGAAATTCTGACTAAGGGGGAGATAAAGCACAATAACTAGTTTTGACAGTGGAACTGAGAAGAGCAGCTGCTGGAGTTTTTAGAGGGGACTGTTGTCCCATTCTGGTCTGATGATTCTAGCTGTTCAACAGTCTTGGGTCTTCTTTGGTGAGATTTTTGTTTCATGATGTGTCAAATGTTTTCTATTGGTGAGAGGTCTGGACTGCAGGCAGGTCAGTTTAGCCTCAGAAATCTTCTACTACAAAGCTCTGCTGCTGTAATAGATGCAGTATGAGGTTTAGCACTGCTGAAATATGCAAGACCTTTCCTAAAAAAGATGGCACTAACATGCCCCATACCGTCAGAGAGGCAGGCTTTTGAAATGTACACTTATAACAAGCTAATTTTGGTGGAAGTGTTCTTGATCCCATGCAAAGATTTCCAGAACAGAATCAGACCTGTGTTTAATGCAGTGGCCCCTGAGGGCCCGAAGAGCATGGGCATCCAATATTGACCTTAACTTGTCCTTTGTGCACAGAGATTTCTCAGATTCTTGAAATATTCTGATATTATGAACTGTAGATGATGGGATATTCAAAGTCAATTTTTTGTTGAGGAACATTATTCTGAACTTGTCCCACTGTTTTTAGATGCAGTTTAAATGAAGGTTTTTGCAGACAGGTGAACTTCTGCTCATCTTTACTTCTGAGAGATTCAGCCTCTAAAATGTTCTTTTTATACGCAGTCCTCTTTCTGACATATTGCCAGATTACCTAAGTAGTTGCAAAATGCTTTGTCAGCTGTTTTAAATTCAAAATTACCCTGTTTTTTCCAAAGATTTTGTACAACTTTTTACTTTAAACATTTGATATGTTTTTTGTTTCATTGTGAATAAAATATGGGTTTATGAGATTTCCAAGTCATTGCATTCTATTTTTATTTAAATTTTACACAACATCCCAAATATTTTGAAATAGGTTTTGTATATTGTTTGACACGAAAGCAGCAAAACGCCCATCAATAGCATTTGTTAAAATGAGCATTTATTATGTATATCACCAATCAGGCTCCTCAACATCACTGCTGCTGTATCTTCAATCAATTGTGTTACAGCTTTTAGGTTTCTACAGTCAACAAACAAATTAAGGGAGCTTCAGTCCAAATAGAATCCCATGTACATACCATGGAAATAACTGAGGCCTCCCCCACCTGAACAGGACCAGAAGTCAAGTCATCCCTAACAAAAGTCAAAGGTTGGGTTGCTGCTAAGCCATGTCACACTAGTAGAATAATCCGCAGGGCTATGGCCTGCCTACTCTACAGTTTTCTTTTCCCCTTTTGTTTTTTCTGGTAAGTGATTGGGGAAATTTTGTCTAAATTTAGGAGCCAAAAATTAGCAGTCATTCATGCTTTTGTGTTCTTAACACATGCTTGTAGTTTAATACATTGGCTAAATTTATCAGGCTTCATGGATATATAAAATAGTGTATCATCACCTTAATGATGAAGATTTATCCAGTGCTGACTAAAAATTTTATGTATTGAAAGCATATATAAAGTAAAGAATATTGGTCCAAACACTGAAACTTGAGGAACTTCAAGCCTTTGTAACAGAGATTTAACATGACAGGTATGGACACAAGTCAACTGTCTGAGGCCATGAGAATAGCGTTAGTAACTTTCACCAGCACTGTATCTGTGCTATGATGAGCTCTAAATCCTGACTGAAACTCCTCAAAGTCCTATGATGGACTGGCGACCTGTCCAGGGTGTACCTGGTCCTCGCCCATTGACCTCTGGAAACAGGCAGCTTCCCCCCAACCCTGCATGGAAAAGCAGGTAAAGAAAATGGATGTATGGATGATTATGCAGTTCATTTGCTTCACTTTTTAAAGAACTTTTGACATGTTTTGAGAATTTAGGCTATCATCTTCAACATCTATATTAATGTTATAATCTTCCACGACAATGACTTTATATGTAGTCAGCACTAACCCAGATAAACACTCTGCAAATTCAGACAAAAACTCACTGCAAATTATTTTTCATTATTTTTAAAAAACAACTTTCAGGTAAAGTCTCTTTCCTGATGTCTGTATTGTGATCTGTACAGTTTTCCAGGGTGTGCTTAAAAATGTCATTACGTGAATTACAGTGGGAATGGTGGAGACATCAATTGGTTCATATGACAACAAGGAGGAGGTGTAGTGGATATGTGGACAGTGGACAGTTTGACAAATGCAATGGGCTTTTTAACCCTCTTCTTCACCCAATTAACTACAGAGTTATGTTTTTCCAGCCATGGAGAACTGAAGATTAGGGATGAGTGAGGAAATGAAATAATGCAAAACTCACCAACTTCTATATGATTACTGGAGACAACAAAGTGGACGGGTACAGTCTGGTGAGTTATGGTGGTCTGGATTTCTCCATTGAGAGCAGATTAATGAAGTGATTAGTTGATAATATTTAACTATATAACAAGTTCGTCAAAAATTTTGCTCTGCCCCAGAATTGAATAAAGCCTGTATTTTCCCTTACAGGTCTCTGTGTTAACCAGTCTATTGGTTGACTGACCCCCCCAGTATCCCTAGAATAACTTGTGGGCACACCTATTCTAACCAATTTGGGCAGGCAGCAATGAAGTGGTCAGGTTGTCCACCAGATATGCACACCTTCATACTGGATAATCTGTGTCTTTCCTCAGGAGTGAGTTGTATCTGATGTGTCTGACTGTCATAAGTTTAGCTTCTGAGAGGTTAGGCTGAGAAAACAAAAGGAGAAGAGGAGTGTTGGATTGGCTGAACCTGAATGTGGAAGTGTTCTGATTAATCGCCAGATACCAGCGGTCTTTTAACTGTTCCGATAATGAGTGTACAAAGTACAAGATCTGGGCTGTTCTATCATGTTTAGTTCTATAAACCTCAGGGTTTGTAAATGCCAGTACCAAAAACTCACACTAAGCAAAGGTAAATAATAACACTTTTATTTTGAAGGACACCAGATGTGGAGAATCACAATATCTGTGGAAGGGAACTGAGCGAAGACTAGTTTGTTTCTTAAGGTGAGTGAAACGGAAATTGATTTGTAGGATTATTTAATCATTCTTACTTCTTACTTCTTAGAAGCAGGATTCCCAGACTATTAATAATCTATCGATAATCATAAGACAGAACATCACTTCAAAGTTGACTTGACTATACCTTTAAGCCTTCTCTTGACTGGCTTCATGATAGCTTTGAATTTCATGATAGCTTTCTTCTGATGTCTCTCAAATGAACAAAGCGCCTGCTACTTATACCTTATAAAAGTTAACAAAAGTTACAAGCTGCAAAATATGACAATAAATCTAAAAATAAGTACAAAACCAAAGGACAAAGGTTTCTGCCTTTTGTATTTTAACATTTATAACACTGATGGGCAATCTATAACAGTGATACTGTTAATCTGACATCTGACAGGATGCATTGCTGAAGCAGCAAAGGCAGGCAGCTAATCGGAATTACCATCATCTTTGCAGTATGTTTTAGACCGTTTTTTTACTTAATGAATTTCTGTTTACATAATGTAAGATATGGATTGAATAAATCACAACATAGATAAGATAAGCATATTAACACGACAGTAATTGCACACTTTCATCAAAGAGGGATTAGAGATATCCCTCACACTTAAATCAACACAAGACATGTTTTTTTCTGTTCTTACAAGCCTTTAAAACAGATTATTTTTCTTCTTTTTCACTAACATCCCATCCTCAAACACTCACTGCGTGGCCTTCAGGCAGGCAGACGATTCAATACTAAAGCCATGTTCAAAGAAAGATGCTCCTAGTTCTCCCTTCGGCCGACATTGCAGAGGTCCTTTTCCCTTAATCCTTTTTGAATTTATTCATGCAAAGGTCATCTCTGATTCTACAAATGGAGAAGAAGACACTTGTTATGAAAGGTTTACAGAATTTTTTTTTTAAAGATCCCGAAAACGCGTGTATGTCTACAGTCATTTCTGTTACAGGACCATCACTCAGAGAAACACAGCTAAAACAATGGTCTCAGAAGTTGCAGACGCAAACAAATTTGTTTGGACCCGGGGCTGATGGCCATATGTGAGTTCTGTAGAAACACAGAACCACCGGTGCTCCAGAACGGCCGGTGGCGGCCACTCAGTCACCTTTTGTTTTTCTTTTCTTTTTTTCCCGCTAATCTACTGTTTCACACTCCAGGCCAGTAGGTATGGGGTGCTGTTGGTAAAGTTACACAGTCAAAAATTAACAGCAATATTTTTGGTTTATTTGGCCTTTCATAAGAAAAAGAATATATATATATTTTTTTTTCAGTCATATTTTCACCATGTTATATATACTAAACATTTAGCTCGGACCTAAATATTTATTTT
>JAOXNZ010000155.1:4632642-4642749 GCA_028566095.1 Kryptolebias brasiliensis
AGCTCAAACTCCACACTCTCTATTTTTGAATTGAAAAAGCTCCTCGGATGAGAAGCGAAACGTCTTCAACTACAAATACAATAGAACGTAGTAAATATATTAAATGTTTAAACTCAAAATTTGTACATTTTAAGGAAAAATTAAGGTCATTTTGAGTATGATGCCAGCAACACATGTCAAAAAAGTTGAAGATGAAGTCCAGTTGCTTTTTTTAACCTTTTTTGGATTTACCATGTCCTGGATGACTGAGAATGTGTATGCAAGGTTTTCATATGTGTGTGTGAGAGGTTTTAGGTTTTCACTAGTATGTAGGAACAGTTTTCATATGTGTGTATGCAAGCTATTTCAGAATTATGTCTTACCTGGCCTCCCATACTTTTATCTCTGATTTACACATAATATAAATTAAACTGTGCTTTCCCTGGCTCATCTGTGGTCTCAGCCAAATCAGTGTCTCCCTCTTTTTCTGACACAATGCCACACAAGCTTGTCTCTCCAAGTATGAAGACCATCCCTTCTTCAAAAGGTGTCAGTTGGAGTACGCCCTTACCGCCACCTGTGACTGACATGCTCTGGCGGTGGCCGGTTAGTCGCTTTGTTGCCTCCACCCTAAAATCTGATCACTTCTTCTTCACCTCGGCCACGGTCCTCTCTGTCCCACTCACTGAATCAACAGTGGGAACAACGTGTTGCAGCTCACAGCGCTCCCTGTTATTTGTAACGGCACTTTGCGGCTCCCCAAAATTATATTTTTCTGTTCTCCACCTCACTCAGCAGCACATCAGTTTCTGCCTCGGTGAAATTTAGTTTCTTGGCTCTTTTCTCCGTGGTTGCCATTGGTAACCATGAAATAACATTGATCAGCTGGCTCATTTAAACACACCTTCACATTCATGAGGTGCTTTGTGTTGACCATTTCTGGTTGAATGTGGGCGTGTGGAGGGCAGAACCTGAGGCGGGATCTTGTGCGCAAACCTTCAGGTACAGGTGTGATTTATAAGGGGAAATTGCTTGCTGGTGTGGTTTTATAAATCTGAAATTTTTTGTCGTACGCACACTTTTAGTATGAATCCTACGCAATCTTTTATAAATGAGACCCCAGACCTCTCACAATTAAAAATAATAGATGCATCATGAAACAAAAAATCCAGCAAAGAAGAACCAGGACTGTTGAACATCCAGACAAAGAAGAGGTGGTGCTTCACAGTGGTAAACATGGCTCTGACCCAACTTTTTTGACATGTGTTGCTGGCATCATACTCAAAATGACCTTAATTCTTCCTTAAAATGTACAAATTTTGAGTTTAAACATTTGATATATTTACTACGTTCTATTGTGAATAAAATATAGATATATGAGAATTGCAAACTATTGTATTTTGTTATTATTATAGCATTATGTGACATAAATTAAGCAGCAGGGGTGTTTTGGCCCTGTGGGTAGGGTCGTAGCCCTCCAATTGGAGGGTTGGGATCAATCCCCAGCCCTTGCAGTGTGCCCAAATGTTTTTAGGCAAGACACTGAACTCCCCACTCCGCACCAATGTGCTTATTGGTGTATGAGTGAGAATGTAAAAGTGTTGTATAAAGTGTTTAAAAATATAAATAGTATTGTATGAATGAGTAAATGAGAAACAATGTAAAGTGCTTTGTATGTTTAGACCATTTAGTAAAAGTAGAATTCACATTTCTGCTTTAAAAAAAAAAAAAATCATATGACACGTTTTAAAAGTTGTGTTTTAATACCATGAAACCTCAGTATTTTTGCTCAAGGTTATCATACTGTCAAAATCTCATAATGTCTCATGCCAATCTTGCAGACTATAGGAAAGCCTCTGTTTGTGGCTGAAGGAACAGGCATCCTGTAGTATAACACTAACATCAGCTGACTCCCCATGTGACAGCTCACCACTTGGATTAGCCTCTGTAAGCCTATTAGAGTGGTCTGGTTTGGGTGGGCCAATGCAGACTACATTTCACTCCCCCCCACACAGTGATACCAGGTGGGCAGCTCCAAGCTGTCACCGTTCCAGGACCAGAACAGGCCAAGTTTCTGCCCAACTGTCAGAGCAGAATAGTCAAGGTAGTTTAATGAGACAAAAATCACAAATTTAAATGTATACCTTTAAGGAGACATTATCAACCCACATTTAAATAGAGAAAAGATTGTATGGAATAGCTAGAAATTTTCTAAAGAATCTTTTTAAGGGAACCCCATGTTGGTAGAGGAGGTGTTGGAGGACTACAGATACCTGCAGGTTCATCTCTGAAAACTCCCAGGATAGAAAACGCAACATTGAGGCAGATTCTTGAGAAAACTTAGGTTCATCCATGTTTGCAGCAAGTTGGTGGATTTCTTTAAAAGGCTTGTGGTGTAGAGTCATTTGCTGTAGCAGCAGCAATGACAAGGGACCTCTTCTGCTGCACTGCAATGACAAGGGACCTCTTCTGCTGCACTGCAATGAGGACTATTTCTTTATAGTCTGCTCTGCAACTTTATATCTTTTATCCCCCTCACAGTTTAGTACTGTTGATCTTAAGAATGATGTGCTTCCCTTTTATGAGCTGCATCTGCAGTACTGTGGACACTACTTTAAGTATTATTTTACATCAGACAAGATTTTAAAAAAGGGGTCATCTACAACCTTGAAATTAATAGTGATCATCCTTGAGCCACGCAGTGTCCAGTTGTGCAATTTGATATTCCTACATTACACGGTTGCAGAGTTTGAGCATAGAGGCACTTGTGACCTTGACTGGATCAGCACCAACATTTAATCACTTGTTTGTTGTGACAACCCCAACATTTGCTGAAAATGTCATCAAAATTTGTTCCTTACTTTTTAAGTGATCTTGCTAAAAAAACAGGCAAAACAATCAACACTACCAAAGACAACCTTCTTGGCAGAGGTAATAATTTGCATTAGGATGGCCGTACTCTCTGTATGTAAACAAATATGTTTTGAGCCATTTTCAGTCTGTTCTGCTGCACTTAGTAGTTGGCATTTGATCACAAATTTTTCATTTAAGGACACATTAACTGATATTTTAAAAAAAACATTGTGCAAATTTTACTTTTTTTGTGGTCAGGTCTTTGACTTTGCAGTGAGTACCTTTAACTCAAGAGTTTATGAATAGACAGTTTGTTCAAACTCCTTTCTGGAATACCCATCTGATCTCCATTTCTGCTGACTGTCCCACCAGCTACAGTAAAACCTGTAGATCACGTCTCCTCCACACAGTCTGTCTTAATGTCACACAGAAACAGCTGGGTACCACACTCATTTACATCAAACACACACAGACTCTTACAGTAAAAACAGTAGTGATGTAGCTCTGCAAGGCTAAAACAAAAAAGTAAAACCCAGAAGAAGGTGATGCTGTGTTGTGACTTTATTTGAGCAGTTTCACACAGTGAACAGTATTACTCAGAAACAAAGAAAACTAAAGAGATTTTAATGAATACAGATAACACACACACACTTTGTTTACATCTTTCCACTGTCCTGTGGATCTATGTAGCTGTCTGGTGGCAGCAGGGAGTTGAAACGCAGCAGGGTCAGATCCATGGGGGAGCAGCGCTCCTTCATCGGGGTCCAGCCCTCTTTGGGGCCCCTCGCAGGCGGAGGTGGTGGGGGCAGGTCACAGTCAGTGGGGGTGGAGTAGTTTTCATTGGGATGGAGGTGGTTGTTGTTTGGGTCGGGAGGGGAGATGCTGTTGCTGCTGTGACAGTGGACCAAAAACGCCCCCCGGTGGTGGCGGTGGTAGAGGGTGCAGGCCACCACCAGCAGCATCAGAATGAGGGAGCTGAGCAAGAAGAAAAGGACGTAGACGCCTTTAGTCTCCGAGGACAGGCCTGAGCTGCAGCCTGCAGGAAAACAATAAGTCAGCTACTGACTACCAGCAGAATGTATGTGTGTGTGCTTGCATAGCAAGGCAGAGCAGACCAACCTGCAGCCTGAGCCTTCATGCAGATGGTTCCTCCGGATCCCAACCGGGACTCATCCTGAAAGCCCGGTCTGCAGTGGCAGGAGTACGTGCCAAAGTGGTTCACACAGTCTGCGTTAACATCACACAGAACCAGCTGGGTCCCACACTCATTCACATCTGTAACACACACACAGAGCTGCTGAAAACAATGAATCTTTAAGTTGTTTTTGACCTTTGATCTCATGTTAATGCAGTATGTCCAAATTACTAAAACAATAGCTGTTTTTTTGATTGTCCAGTCTCAGCATGACTTGATTAACAATAATTTGACTCGACTCAGTTTTACACGGTCTCTGTAGTTTTCCATTTAACTGAGTGGCACTTCGATGTGGGCAGGTTGTCATAGCGCGGCCACCAAAAACTTAAGAGTAAATAAATGAAACAATGTCACAAAAAGACTTACCTTTCTCTTCCATGTTTTCCAAAAACGCCATGGCCGAGTGGAGGCCTGTAAATAGAGTCCATTTGGTCTAGCTCCATCTGAATTCTGTCGTAGCCAACAAGCACTGAATTTTCTGCACCTCCTCATAGTACCATGTTGTTGTTTTACCTTTTGCCAATTTATTTAATATATATATATATATAAATAAATAAAAATTAATGCTACAGTTGCAAGTTTTTAAAAAATGGGTTTCTTGTGAAGGACACGCTCATGATTTACGTCAATGGCCTGTAGCCTGTGGATGTCAAATCTTCAGCTTGACTAGGAACCTCAGTTGAGTAGGTTTTAAGATGTAAGCTGAAAGTGGGTGTGACCCCTCAATGGAAAGACTGAACCCACACTGGGTTGACCCAAGTAGTGCTAAGTTGAGCCCATGGTAAAAGGGCCAAATGTGACAATTATGGTGAAAATTGACAACAAGCTGGAAGGTTATAATATTTGTGGTGTAAGTATCACCAAAGTAACATCTGATTTAGTCTCTAACAAACATGATGTAAAGTTGTAGCCCTTGTGTACCTGCCGTGGATACAGACAGGATGATGGCATTCCTGCGGCTGACTCTGAGGTTAACACCTGTGGCAAGGAGCCCCTGCATGGCGGAGTGGACGGCCCTGTGGATCTGCATACCTCCAGGCCCCTGTCCAATCTGCAGCCACAGGATATAAAGTGCTCCAGCATTCAACCTGCACACAAAACCCACATGTACCACATGGATCTTAACAGCAACTTAACTCATGGGTTTCATATATATGAAATTGCTTTTTCTTATTTTTTCATATCTTGCATAATTTCTTTCCAGGAGTTTAATTTTCTGAATTTTTCAGATGTTCATTTATTTCCCCTACCAATAATATTCATAGTATATAATTAAAACTTCTACACACAAGAGTTTTGTTGAGCTGTTTTGAACAAACCTTTTAATTCTTTTTGAGGAAAGGGACAGTTGGGTGTGAAGGTTGCCCAACTCCTTGCTGATCTGGAGAAAAACAAAGAGCTGTAAGTCCCTTACTTATCCGAAATGTGATGTTTCTTATGCTGGTTTCATAAATTCATTTTGTTCTGTTCTTTAATCAACATACCAAAGCTTTTACTGACAGCAGCAGCTGCCTAGCCAAGTTGTCCCAGGAATCATCTAAATCATGACTGAAATTCACCTCGACAGCCACTTCAAACAGGTGATCTGTCAGAGACCCAAAACACTGCAACTGATGTCAAAGTACCAACAAAATAAAAACATATTCTCTTCACAGCTTTGGTGTAAATGTATCATTTGAAATAAGAAAAATAATTAAACTAATAAAAATAAATTTTGATTTGACACTAGAAATAATTGGCCTTGATTAGATAGAATTTTTGTAGTTTTTACTTGTGAAATACTCACCACCAGGCAGATGTGGACTTTCAGAGTGATTCTTCATGTTCACTAAGAGAGTGAAACAAAATCACAGATTCAAACAGAAATAATTTGAATATACTTTGTCAATGAGGACCCCTGTTTGTTTGACTGTACAAGTTAATTAAATATAGCCCCAAAAATGTCTTGATTAGATTGACAGAAATATAAGTTTTAAATTAAAACAAAATATTTTAGTTAAACATAGAACTCCTGCTGGTTCACTAGAGGGAACTGTTTCAGTGAAACAACTGCGGTGCTTAACTGCCTGAACAATTTCTGATATTCATATGTAAAGTGCTTGCTCTTCAACCAAAAACTCAGTTTGACCACCTGACCATTCTACATGTCAAATTGTTCTTAGGCAAGACACAAAACCCCACACTGCCTCTGATACAATCACTGTTCAGAGACTGTAGAAGAAAACACACATACACAACACAAGGCAAATAGTTTGAACAAAGTCATCATCCAGAGTTAAAACTCTAACATTTTCAGCTCAGATGTACTCACGGTTTCCTCTGTTGTCAGGTTGAGGCACCACCACGTTGGGGTGACGATGATGATGGTCAGTGTGCCGTGGTTGTGTTTCATCAGAGGAGGGAAGTGGCTGGTCTGAACTTTGACTGACCTCCAGCCTGTTCTCACCTTCAGCTTTTGCTGAACTCTCCACAGATGACCTGCTTTTTTCTTCAGCATTAGTAGCTTCCTGCGTTTTGGTGGTATTGTTGGGTTTAAACCCATCACTGGCATGATGATGCTGCTGCTGCTGCTGCTTTAAAGATTCAGAAAGAACAGCTGAGTCAGCCTGTCTTGAATGGCTGTAGGTGACACCTCTTCCTGATCGTAAGGTATTTTGGGTGGAGGCTGGCACAGTGGGTGCAGCCATGTACTGGTAGACATGGCTGTAGTTCCCCAAAGATGGATATGGGTTCTCAGCTACCTAAAGACAGACAGCAGTTGGTTAGTGTTTTAAATTTGTAAAACTTCCCTCAGACAAAAAAAAAGCATAAATACAAGACATTACCACAAACTATTAAGTCCCCGCTGAGTTCCCCACCTGTAGCTTTTCAGGACAATTTAGTATCCAAAGTAGTTCACATCACCTGATTTTAAGACAGGCCTAAAGAGATCTCGAAGTACCTGGGGTCACGTCATACACAAAAATACTGCTTCACATGATAATTATAGTGGTCTTTTACATTACCCACCTCTGTATCTCTATCTGCACCGCTGGGTGCCCATGGTAGCCTGGCATTCATTGTTAAATGTTGATAATCATACGTCAGATCAGGATTCGCCGACTCGGTTTGATCTCTGTTCATAACTGATTCAAAGTCACTAAAGTCTGTGAGTCCAGCAGACGGCTCAAACACCATGCTTCTTCCTGGGAAGCGTTCCTTGGGATTGTAAACCACTGGTTGTCCAAATGCCTGGTATCGTCCGTAGAAGCCCCTATAAGGAGTGCTGGGCCAGCCACCAATCAGGAGCACCACATACAGAGTGTTGGAGGATGATGTGTACTTGGCTTCCTGCCAACACTTCTGCAGCACTTTGTGGCCCCCCGAGTTGCTAGTAGGCTCATCCACATGGATCTGGTCCTGTTTGAACTGACAGGTCTCATCGGGGGTCAAGTCCTCCAGGCGGAGATGGATCCTCTTCCCAGGATCCACCTGAATGGTCCAGTTGCACCACAGAGGAGGGTTTGAGCACAAATAATCCGGGGAGAAAAACTCGCTGTTGTCGCTGCGTAGCAGCTGGTGGCAACTCCGCAGGGCAAAGAAAGCACTGCTGTCCCCTTTCTGTCCATCTGAGGAGAGATGGAGCAGCTGTTCATAAACATACAGCTCTGACATGTTTCAGGTAAATACAAATGTCTGGGGCCCTACTGAATCTTAACTTTTAAGGAACTTTTTCAACCTTACAAGCCACCAATATGTTTATTCATGACATTACTATATAGAAACCGCATGCTTGTTTTTCTTTTAATGTCCTTCTGTTCTAGTCAACTGATTTTAGATGTAAAAAAATATTCAACACCACACAATACAGAATTATTTGCACTGTTATGCAACCAAGTATATTAATTGGGAAAAATTGAGTGGTCTTCTAAAACTGTTTAACTCCAGCAGAACAATGTGTTGGAGGTTTAGTCAAAATATACAGCCTTCAATGATTTAATAGTATCGTGGCACGGAGGGCTGATGTACACTTTAAGTAAAACTTTATTTCTATAGCACCTTTCACAGATGTATAAATCACAAAGTGCTTCATAAAGACAAGATAATAAAACATTAGGCAAACATTAAGCAAAAGCCTGTCTGAATCAAAATGTCACATTGATGTAAACTTACTAAAAGATCACCTTTGGTTTTTGTCATTTTTTGCTAGTTGACTAAACTAAAAATCTAATGGGATTATCATAACAAGGAGACCTAGCACTTAAAAATAATTAACCATTTTTCTTGGCATCTTCAAATAAATGTAAAAAAGTATACTTTTTTTTTTTTTTAATTAGTAACATTACATGGAAACTGAAAAACTGACATGTGGGTTGGTGTTTCCCTTTTTCCATCAAGCTTTTGGCCAAAAAAACAACAATTTGCTAACATTATCTAAGTTAAACCCATTTGCTCATTATGTTTCTTTACCGTTACAGTGCAGCCAAAAATTAAATCAAATTATAGCCACTGAGTAACACAAATTTCAAAAGAGTCTCACCTGGAGGCCTGGTGACTCCTTCTGTTTTCCCCTACAAAATAATAGCATAAACAAAAATGTAGCAAAATGGACTTTGAACACAGAACAAGCATGTTTTAGAGGTAATGGTTGGTAATGACATCCTACCTGAACATTACTGAGTTTTCCAAACATCAACAAAAATACAAGCAACGTGCTGATAAAGTTTAAGTAGCACTTTTGAGTCATTTTATCTTCCAAAGTTTTTTAATAGTGAGAAAAACTAACTGTGTCAAGGTAATCCTCTGAACTTCAGTTAACCTGTTAAACTCCTCACTTCCTTCACTGTCTGACCAGGTGAACTTCATCAACGAGCTGATTGAATATCCTTTTACAGACTGTTGATTCATGTCTCGACCAGCAGATGGAACTGTTCACGTTTACTTCTTTTGAGTGATCGTTTTACTTACTCTTTAATCTTTACCTGAAGGGTAGAGAAGACGAAATATGAAGTTTTGTGAAATAGTAATTGTCAAAAACATACTTACATTATTGTTCTGCTGAAGTTTCTTTTTCACCCACTCAGTATTGTTGTGCCATATTTCTTTAACAGACAACTCTGAACTGTGCCACACAAATTGGGGATCATTTTATTTCACAGGTAAATGATTTGTTTCTGTGTCCTGTTCAGTAAACAATAACTCCCTTATAGTTTAAACTATGACACAAAATGGGAATTCACAGGAAAATGCACTGCAGGTAACTGAGTAAATGGACACAAAAATATACATTTTGATAGTTTGTCCTAAATTAAATCAGAATTAACAGCTGAATATTCATTTCTAGTGTAAATGAAAATTAAGTCCAATCTTAAATGTAACTTTCAATCTAATCTGTGTGCTAACAAATAACACATACTGCTGTTAGCATGTGTCAGCTTGCTAACAACTAGGCTAGTTCAGTTTTGTTCAGGGATTTTGGACTTTTGAAGCATGACAAAAAATATTTCATGGATTTGTCTGGTGGCATTTTCAGCTGCTCTCCCACTGATAAGTATTGACGTTCAGATTTATTTCACTTCTCTCTTAAAGTTTTCTAAGGGGTTTGACCAAAAATAACTCACTTCCACCCACAGAAATCTGCTCTAGTGCTGTGCTTTTGGTGATTGCTTTCCATTCTGTTTTTGCAGATTTAAATTTAGTTTTTGTATTTTCATGTCAAATGTTGTTCCCCCAGATTTTCATTCTTCACAAAGTCCGGATCGGTCCACTTCAAACCAAAGCCCTTCAAATTCCCACCTACCTTTGCAAACTTCTCTTATTCTTTGAATCAAATCCTGGAATCATTATGCCAAGAAATGATTGAGTCTTATGATACTATGAACCACTGAGACAGACAGTTCAGATTCAGCACATTTTTATTCAGTAAAATCATAATTTATGAATTTATTCAGCTCAGACGAACACTTACAATTAAGCACAAATAAGTCTTGTTTTTTTATTTTGATTTTGTTTGAAGAAAAAGTGTTTTTTCAAATGGTTGAAGGCTGATGTAAATTTTACTCATACCTGTTTTGGTTTTCTGCACACTAGATCGGAAGAGC
>JAOXNZ010000155.1:4744177-4759496 GCA_028566095.1 Kryptolebias brasiliensis
CCTGTCAGCTAAGAACAGGAAACTGAGGCTACAATTCACACAGGCTCACCAAAATTGGACAATAGAAGATTGGAAAATCGTTGCCTGGTCTGATGAGTCTCGATTTTCTAAGATTTCCATGTGATGTTCAAAACTGATAGTGCGCTGAGTGATTTCTGCTACATGCGAGATGTAGATTACTGTTAACAACAACCCAAAAAGTACAATCTATCCATCAATTAACTTAAGACCCGTTAAATTTCTCCTGTGACCCCATGAAGTTCCTCACCCCTTATGTTGAACACCACTCATTTTACTGAAGTTGTGTCTTAATAAACTGTGATTCAGTTTTATAGAAATTTTTGTTGTGTTTTGCCTACTTTACCTGAACCTTTGCGTGTTTTCGTGCCTCACAGGACACGGCTGCTGCTGCTCGCTGGTGTCCAGTTTTACGATTGGGTCACAGAACTGAGCTTGTTTAATGATTGAATCAGTGTTCAGATCTCTTCTCTTGAGAAAACAACTCTTAAGTCCCTCAGCGACACCTCAGTGAGTTATAACCACCCTCAAATTATCATGATGACATCAGGTGGTCCTTATCACTCTTATCAGGTGTTTGTCCTTGCATCAACAAGCAGAAACAGAGAGGAGAATCAAGTTTGATAAATGTCTTTTCACTTTAAAAGCCTGGCTCCTTTTGTTTTATTGAATCAGAGCAGAACTTAAAAGCATCATCTTTAAACCCAACATGTATTGACTGAAACTCTGAGAAAAAACTGAAAGTACCTAAATCTAACGTCCCATTTTTTCTCATATTCTCTCCATCTTACATGTAGCTTTTCCCATTTTGCTTTCAATGGGTGCTCAGGTTAGAGGCTCCGCGGTAACTAAGTGGAAATTCGGCTTTAATAGTTCCTTTTTAATCCGATCAACCTTCGGACTTCCTTGCTGTCGGATTACGCGGTGCCAAATTACGCACAGCCACTAAGAGTCCCATCATCAACCTTCACCTCGCCCTTAACTCCTCACCCCTGAGCCCAGAAGGCACAAAACAGCGGCTCGTGTTCTGCGAGGTGCTGATGTGAACCAAATCTCCCAGACATCAAAATCCCATCCCGTTCAGAGAGAGAGAGAGAGAAAAAGAGAGAAATGACGTTATTTGAACGCGTGCCCAAAACCCCTTAATGAATAACTTAGGACGAGGAGGAGGCAAACGCTGGCCCAGCTGTTTCCTGTTGAAAATGTCTGTGTAATGTAGATAAATGTGAGGGATTTTCTTTCTAAATCCGTCTCCTGTTCGCTAAATCTCACTTCTCCAAAACGAGCCTGCGCAATGGAACAAAGTGGGAATATTGAGATGTGACATTGCCCGCATCTCATCCTCTCTTTCTTTTTTCTTCCTATCCCTGATTTTTTTTTTTTTTTTTTTAATGACTACAAACAAGTTGCTCCTTTTTGCCGGGTTTTGTCTTGCAGAGACCCGTGGGGATGTCTTGCGCTCATTCCTCTCAGTGGCATTTATGTGATGTCCTCAAGGTAACTTACCTGATTTCCTTTGACACTATAGATTACCACCTTTGGTTCTTCACGCGCTCACTGTACTTACACTGAGCATCCACTTAAAATCGAACCAATAAAAGGAAGTTTTTTTGCACCATTTTATATTTTACGCATACAAAAATGTAGATTTATGATCATTTTTGTAGCTTTAAAAAAACATATTTGAAGCAATGTTTGTTTTCATCACAGATTACCCACCTTTTGCTTTAATTGACTTATTTCTTCATTTTGAAGGGTTTGCATGAATCGTGCATAATGAATGGGATTTTCATCCCCTGTGCGTCCTGCATGCGCTCCTTTATTTTTCTTTTTTTCCCAATAGAGAGCCTTGATGCAGCTCTGAAACTTTCGCAGTAATTACTGCTGAGTGCGCATTATGAAAAGCTGAAATCTTTACCTGCTGCTTGGATTATTGGGAAAGAGGAGAGCTTGACGCATCTGTGGATGGGTGATAAACCCGTGTTTCTTCTCTTTATTAGTGTTATTATTATGAAGTACATCTGACTCAGTCGTGTTTCTCCACTGGCTTTGGCGGGAGAGCTGTTTTCCATCTCACATTTTTGGATCGGAAAGATCCCCTGGTGGGTTTTTCTTTCCTCCTGCATCCTTTATTTCTGAATAAGTTTGTGCGTAATAACGCGCTGACAGCTAGGTTTTTTGGTAAATGCAAATGCTGAACTGGTTGTTAAAGATATACTAAATGGGTGAATGAATGTCTTTGGTTATTATGGATTGTGGCTAAGTTAGTGCTGCGTAATGGGTGGATGATAGCCTCAGCTTGGATGCGCTCTGCTCGGTTGCGCACGGCGCGCATGAGCATCGGAGCACCTCCGCTTCCTTGCTTGACTGACTTCCACCAAGTGGAAGTTTAAATTGAATAATTTTCGTTCACATTTAAAAAAAAAAAACCCTGTCAAGTTTGCCATCTGGCTCTTTCTTTTCATCAGTCCTGAACTAGAATAAGCCACGCTGAGCCTAAAAAAAAGACGTTTTATTCAACTTTTGGTGAGAACTCTTGCCCCGGTGTTGGTCTGTCTCCAGCAGTGAACATGTTAAAGCTCTCTCCCTGTCCCCCTGTGCGCAGGGTGCGATGTGCTGTATCTCCTGTAGCCACACCCTCCCACTACTGCTGTGCGCCCTCATCCTGACTCCGGCGGCAACAGGGGCGGGTCCAGAGACCCTGTGCGGGGCGGAGCTGGTCGACACGCTGCAGTTTGTCTGCGGAGAGAGAGGCTTTTATTTCAGTAAGTGCACCTTTTTATTTATTCATAAAGGCTGGCTGCATGTGTCCCAGAGCTCGCCACCTCCAGGAGGCTCATAAATAAAACAGCAGCCACTTTGGCATCATGTCTTGACTTTCCCTGCCCCCCCCCCCCTTTCTTATCTTTAATTTTTTTTCCCTCCCCTTAATTGTTTTAGTTCTCCACTCTCACTTTGGCTCAGCCTGTGAAATAAAAGTTTTGTAATCATGCCCACAGAGGAAAGGTTTTAAGTGGAATTTGGCTGAAAAACTCTGAGAAAAAAAGAAGGGGTAGAAACTAAATGTTGACGTTTGTTCTATTTTCCATCAGAGAATGGAAAGCTACCCAAAGAAAACTGAAAATCCGGGGTTTAAATCTTTTTTTTGTTTCATAAAGGGCACAAAGCTCAGCCCAGAACAGCGCAGGATATATGAAGTTTAATGTTCCACCAGCAGCTAGGGTTTCATTCTGTCAAACACAAGCGGAGGCAGGTAGAAGCTGCACAACTGAAGTTTAGAATCTCATCAGTCAAATTTCTTTGGCCATCATCTAGCAATTATGCCAAATTGCACAAAATGTCCACACATCCCTAACAAAACCCTTTTTGTGCACCAGGCGATTGTCCCTCTGACTCATGAGCAGTTACGACCAAACAATCCATTATAAACGCTTTGGTTCCGTCCCAAAGTTATGAAAGATTTTCCACATGTGGTAGACTTTGTCAGCTGCCAGTTTCAAGCAGAAGAAAAGAAGATATAACGTTTCGTTGGGAGATCAGCATCTATAACACAATTTCAGTTGTTCTCTTTTCCAGTAATTGATTGCTTTTACCTTAGCCTGAACTTGGAATGGTTTGCAAATAAGCCCTTTTGAAAACCTGTTGACTGATGGAAGATTGAGGGCCAGAAGGGGGGCAGTTTTTGAGTCACAACCACAGCACAGCAGAAGAAATACAAGAGGAACAGCTACTGTATTCTGAAACCCCAAAATACTGCACATCAGCACACTTTATTGATATTAATATAAGCAACCAAAAAAAAGGTCTACAGCCATGCTCTTGCATGTTAGCATGGAAACTCAATCTCACACTGTAATAAAAACTGTTACCTAGTCAAAGATTTTGGTGCAAGAAAAATATCTTGAAAAACTCAAATATTGCACAAAAAAGAAAACAAAAAAAGCATATCTAAGTAAAATCTTACCCGAACAAGAAATGCTCTTAAACATATAAACACTGTAAATTGAAATTTCAGGCAAGGTTTAGTCAAGAAATTCAAGTTTTATTATCTTTATCAACATTAAAATTTGATTGTTACATTCTGCACTAATGATCCAGGCACCGATAAATGAGAATTATCTTTCCAAAGCCCATCAAAACTGAGCTGTTTGTTGTGTGTTTTAGAGGGTCTTTTTATAGCAAGGGCTAAAATTTTCACAGCTGAGTGTGAAGCAGCAGAGATGGGAGTCACTCCTTTAAGTCTAAAGCCACGGTAAAAGGTGGAGTGCTCCCTGGGTCAGGACAAGTCTTTGCCTTAAGTGGAGGAATTCAGGTATCTCAGAGTCTTGAACACCACCCTCTTGAGGTTTTCCAGGCATGTCCCAGAGACCCTGGAGCAGACCCAGAACTCACTGGAGGGAATATGCATCCTCTCTGCTTTGGAATTGCCTTGAGATCTCCCAAAAGGAGCTGGAGAGTGTCGTTGGGGAGACGGATGTCTGGGTTTCCCTCCTGGACCTGTTGCCTCCAAGACCCAACCAAGGTTGGATGGACAAATCTAACCTCAAACAAATAGTGGTGCCAAAACCTAAATCTTTTTGTTTAAGAAAATGATGGAGAAAATGGTCCACTCCCTTCATTCTTGCTCCCTAATATGTCTATTTAAAACTGGAATCCCAATTTATAATTTTTGTAACCTACAAGTAGTTTTTTTTTTTGCATGTTTCCTTTAGTTCTATCTATCAACATTTATGATTGGCCAGTGTATTTTTGTCCTGTTAGGTGCATTTTGCTTTTTGCAAAATTCTTCTGTTACGGCACCATTTTCTGCACTTTCAAGTTTAAATTTAGAGGTTTTTAAAGGTTAAAATGTATAGAAACGATGTCCGATGTGGCCCCAGTTGAAACCTAACAGAGTGTTGAGTTTAGGCTCATTAATTAGTCTGATACCACAATTTACATCTGGCCACAGATTAATGTTAGCTCTTTTTTAACTTAGTGTCTCATTCGCGTACCAGTCCTCATGTTATTATGCTAAGGCATTTCACAGTGCACTTTGCACGGACGTCACCATCAGCTACTGTGAGGTCACCGTGCACCATGCAGCTTTTCCAAGATTTGTCCATTCTCTGCATCATGGCCTGTGTTTGCCAAAGAACTGTTGAAGAGTTGCTGAACTAGTGCAACGCTGCAAGTCTTCTTAATCCAGATTGTGTTGAAACACCTACCAGGTTTGCTGTAGCTCTTCTCTTGTAAATAAAATAAACTAACTTTAGCAGTAGACTTTATCTGTTAAATTTTAATTGTCCATTGGATTCTGAGCAAATATCTTGGCTTAAACTTGTTAAAATGTTTATGATTTTATTTGTGATAGAAGAATGTTCACAGATAGGATTGTGTGGGAAAATGTTGGCTTCTTACGGTGGAGTTTTCCTACAGTTATAGAAACGTTTCTTACATTCTGACTTGTAGCTCTGTCTCATATCCATCTTGTGAGAATGTGTTGAGCTGAGTCCAACGTAACTCACAAATCCTCATTCAGGATGTACTCCTTAAACAAGACCAGACATTTTGGCAGTGAAGGGATTGTGTTTGTCTTTCCCGCATTTTGCGCTTAGCTGTCACTGAACCACACAGCATCCATCTATCAGTGCTTCATTTTACAAAAAACAAAAAACAAAAAGAGGTGCATTTCATGAACACTTCATCCTTTTTCTGAAAAGATGATGAGGTTTGAGCAGCGGGGTGCTGTTCTCTGGAAAATCTATTTCTCGCCATCTTCCTCGGCCCCTCCCTGACATTCTCACCACTGTCCTTTGTTGGTTCTCCTCCTATTCGGCCATGTGAAAGATCTGGATCCTGTCTTCTTCGGGGCACGGCTTGGCCAAAGGAAGCATGCTCCTTTCCCTGAACTTTTCCCCAGGCCGTGTTGAACTTGGCAACCCTCTGACTGATAATGTGTCCAGAAACAGTGTTGCAACAACAGTAGGCCTTCTGTGCTTTTGCCAATCCACCTTAAGCATGCTGACAGTAGAGTAGCACAATTGGATTTCAAGACTGTAGACTTTGCTCTGACAGAAATGCTAAACCCCAGTTGGTGGACTGATAATTAAACAAAATGCAGTCTGTGAAGACGGGAATAAAGACAACTATAGTCAGTTTTTCTGTGTCTTTACCAAACATAACTTTGAGATGGTGTCAACAAGATGTTCAGTGCCTGAATCAAATCTGTCATGGGACTTTTTTTGCCTTAAGTGTAAGCACTTTGTGTCTGAAATATTTAGGAATTCCAAATTTAGCTTGGGACATCTTAACGTGTATCTCCTCCAAATGAATTATGCACGACCTCCCATGATTCACAGGATGTGGTTACCAGTCATTTTTGAATACAAGCGTATTGTTTTCTGAATTATCTTTGGGTTGCAATGGTGGTGGAGATCTGAAGACAGAAAACCAACGAGATAAATGTACTTTTAGCCGCAATTAATGAGCCTTCTTCTTTAGTATTTGAACTTGTTAATTTTACTCTGAGTTACGTGAGCTGGACAGAAGTGGAATGAGTACATGGCATGTCACACGCGGGTATGTGCACATGATTGCACTCAAACACACCCAGCTAGGCCTCGTCTCTCAGTAGCAACGGATTATGTGGATTACAGGATGATCAGGACACCCCCACCCTCCCCTCCCCTCTTCCTCTGTGCTTGAACACAAGGTGCAAGCGTCTAAAAAAAGGCCTCCCTTGTCCTCTCCATCACCACGAAAAGAGCAAAGCTTTTCCCATCAAGACGTGAAGTGAAAATCTCTGTTGCCTCTGTGAGTTACTGCGCTGCGGAACAAAGAGGCATTTCACAAAAACGACAGCCAGGTGTCCTCAACATTAAGACCTGGACGTCAGGTGAAGCTGACAGTAGAGGGACATTTTAGGACTAAACAAGTACTTCACCTTCAAGAGATTCCTACAAAGAAAACAAAAATATGTCTAGAAAGATCTGTTCATCAATTACTAAGATTTATGGTTATATGAAAATAGAAAAAAGTCACACAAACAAAAAGTATTTGACCAAAGTTCTATACAATTTTCTGTAAAACTAGATGAACTTCTTTTAGTGAGAATGGACTGCAACTAACAGTGTTTGAGAAATGTTGGTTCTACCACAGTTAAAATCAAAGCAACTGTCCTTTAGATTTGGTGGTGTATGAAATGCCAATTGTACAACGAGAGGGAAACCCAGACATCCCTTTCTCCAGCTCCTCCTGGGGGATCTCAAGGCGTTCCCAGGCCAGAGAGGATACATAATCCCTCCAGAGAGTTCTGGGTCTGCCTCAAGGTCTCTTCCCAGTGGGATATGCCCGAAAAACCTCCAGAGAAAGCTGTCCAGAAGAAATCCTAATCAGTTGTCCAAACCACTTCAACTGACTTCTTTCAAAGTGGAAGAGCAGCGGCTCTACTCCGAGCTCTTCCCTTATCTCTAAGGCTGAGCCCGGCCACCCTACAGAGGAAGCTCATTTCAGCTGTTTGAATCTTGTTCTTTTGGTCCTGATCCAAACCTCATGACCATAGGTGAGGGTTAGAACGTAAACAGAACAGTAAATCGAGAGCTTTGCCTTTCAACTCAGTTCAGTCTTCACCATGTCAGGCGGACCAACTCCTTCATTACTCCAGGGAAAGCCTCAATTCGTTGATCTATCTCCCTCTCCATCCTACCATGACTCATGAACAAGGCTCCCAGATGCTCCATTTGAGGCAAAGAATCTCATCCCAGTCTCTTCACACTTGGCTACAAACCACTCCAGCACCCTCTGAAGAATATGGTCTAAAGACGCCAACAGAACCACATCATCTGCATAAAGCAGAGCTGAGGTTCCCAAACCAGACACACTCCTGTGCACGACTGCGCCTCGAGATTCTGTCCATGAACACCACAAACAGGATCGGAGACCAGGGGCAACTCTGGTTGAGTCCACCCTGCACCAGGAACGAGCTCAATTCTATGCCAAGAATGCAGACACACCATTCTTACAATAATATGTGTAAGGATTATCCTTGTTTTCATTTTGCAAATAATTTTTCATTACAAATACGGTAAGTACAGATATCAATTCCCTGGATTTAATCTCTGTCCAGATTAATACAAATATCGTTCAAAAAAAATATGTATATATAAATATATTTATTTTATTTTATTTTATTTTTTACTGCGTTTGCTCAAATCTTTTGGGACAAAGATTCTTATTTTATTTGTTTTCAACATGGAGGAAAACTAAAACAAATATTTTGAGAATCACACTTTAGGTCTTCAACCCGCTCAGATCTTTCAAGTGAAATCTGAAAATGTATTCTAACATAAAGCCAAACATTATTCATATTCATCATAGTGTTTTGATTTTATATATATATGTATATATCTGTATATATATATATAGAGAGAGAGAGATAGATAGAGAGATAGAGATAGATATATATATATATATCTTGCTTGACACTAAAGGCAGAGGGTCAATGTTTTTGCCCATGTAGGTGTGCATATTTGCCTGCAGTGTCAACCAATTCAAGATGGCCACCAAAGCTAATTAACATAAGCCAACACAAAAATGTTTATAACGTTTTACTGATACGGAGCTGAAATTAGTGTGGTAGTAGCTGGAAGTCATGCTCAACACATTCTGTGAGTGCCATCACATCTCACAAGATCTCAATACGACACGAGGTCGCTCATAATATAATTTACAAGGTTTGACTGAAATAGTTATAACTTTATCCTTTCTCAGCATGATCTTAGTTTTCAACTCCAGCATGAAAGGTGGCAGGTGATATGCATTGCTTCAAGGAATGCTAGGTCTTCAATTATTATTTATCATCAGTTCGGTTTTTAGACCTGGACCTGTTTTCTGTTAGAGGAGAGCTACCATGCAGGTATCAAAATACAGCTTCAGCCTTGTGAAACAACTTTGAGAGAAAATTACTCACACAAATTTTTTGAACATTTTCAAAATTCAAACGAAAAGATTGTGAGCCTCTGCTACACATGTAAGCAAATTGAGAACCCCCATAAACATTTCAAACATTTTGGAGACAGATTACCTTTGGAGCAAAAACTGTCCACCAGCTTGTTGCCAGCAGTCGCAGCCCAGTGAGATACTGGCTTAAGCAGCTGCTGAGCAACTGACTACTAAATATTCAAAAGAAGAATGGAAAGAAAGCCAACATTTACTCTACAGATGTGTAGCTTTAATTGCATTAATATCCATATCAATGTCCTGATTCCAAAATTGTGTATGACTTTGTATTAGTTCTTAAAACTGTGTGTTCACAACATGCATGAAGCGCAGCATTTATGCATCTGCAATGAAGACGCCTGAATAAGAAGCTGTTATTACTGGTTTGGTGGAGAGCCAAAGGCATTGTTATCTTAAATGTGACATTTATTGAAACACAATTATTTTCCACAACCAATTCCTTGTTTGGCTTGAATTTATAGCTCTGGACATTCGAGCTGCCAGATAATATTACCAAAGAGTAATTCTGTTTTCACTGTTTTTATAAAGGTAGTAGAAGGTAAAGTTTACAAATCATTCAAACCTGGGCCCTTCGTTCCTGCACTATGTGAAACTCTGGACCTTTCCACAGAGCTTCAGGAATGCAGAGAAACTAGGAGACCTTGTGGAGAATCACTTAGCTGTCACTTAGCCTCAGCTAACAAGTGCCTTGCTGTTTGGCATGTTCACTCTGAATTCAAGTCATGAATACGTTTCCAGGGAGCCATAAATTCACTCAAGGGAGGGTTCATCATTTGAAGATGCAAGATAAAGACAATTATGGCAAACTGGGGCAATGTGCACATGTAGGAATCTTAAATTCAATAGTTTTTTCTTCTACAGGAACATCTCAGATGTGAAGAAGCCTTTCAAATGCAGAGCATTAAAAAGCCCAGCAGCCTTCTATTTAAGCACTTAGAATTTGACAGCTATTATCCATTACCATTACACAGCATGTACTAAAACACCCAAAACACACAACAACAGAGAGCATTTCAAGTGTATTACCACATGTTGAAAAATAATATTAGGTTGGCTATAAACTTCTATTCTGTAGTTGAAGATGTTTTGCTTCCCATCTGAGGAGCTTCATCATTTCAAAACTGGAAAGTGTAGAGTTTCAAGCTTTAAACAGCATGAGTGGCCAATGTTTCAACTACAGAACTCCAGTTGCTTTGATATCAATTTATTTTTGGATGTTGCCAAGACCCAAGCAAACCCTGATGAGTCATTATGATCATTAGATCATGTTTTAGCACATTTTGTTGCTTTAGAGCTTGAATACAATCCAAAGGGAAGGAATAACAAGTCAGAACTAGATTTGCATTGTAAACTCAGAAAGGTTTCTGCTGGGAAAGAAAACACACTGCACATACAGAAAATGCACCAGAGGTTTCAGAAGCAAACTGGACATTTTAAAGCAGTGTGGTTTTATAGATGGCATCTCACTCAGCGGTGAATGTTGGAAACTAGTTGGTGACTCCAAACTCCTGGAAAGTTGCAAGAAAATATGCAAACGTTCCATTGGAGTCTGACTGAATTCCAGGTGTTTATGACCAAGTGATCAGCAAGCTGCTTGGCCAGTTTTTGAAAATCATGTCCTGTTTTTGTGTGCACAGCTTGCAAAACTGCTTTCTTGGCCATGTACATTATTTTGTTGTCCACCTCTGTCCACATCATATCAACCATGGCTTGCTTTGTTCTCACCTTAGCAGTTTCCCCAAAATTTATGATTTCATTTGCTGAAGTTCACTTTTAAAATAAAAGCAAGCAGTTTTAGAGCAGTGTTTCAGTATTTTTTTTTTATTATCAGCATGGCTTTCAGATCTTAACATCTGTCTTGGATGTTTTCTTTCAGAGGAGAGCTCCTGTGAAGGAGGCAAAATACAACTCTAGTGCTCTGGAGACAGGTTGGGCAGGGTTTTAGATGCTCATAATGTTATGTTCAAAACTCAAGCAATACGTCTGTTTACCTCTGTGACTCAAGTGGGAAAGTTGAGAACCATCGTGAACATCCCGAGACATTCTGGAGACTCTCTCATGACTGCTGTTCACCAACTAGTCGCAGCTCAGTGAGATACCACCTTAAATGTTTTATTCATGATTAATATTGCTTTAACTGCGTATTTATGGAAGCACAAATTAAATGTAACTTCTAACCTTTCCAACAGGTGACAGCTGTGAGTGTTGTGTGACGATACTGTTACCTGTCTTGCGTCCAGGTGGTTCTCTGATAGGTGGTGGTGGTCTGCTGCCCTGCTGCGAGGAAGGAGGAGGTGGTGGGGCGTGGCTGCGTCCTTGGCTGCTAGTTGATGTATGTTTTTTACGCAATGAGTTGTTCCTTTGGGGAAGCTGTGGAACCCCAGGCCCATCTGATTGAGAAGACCCATTGGAGGCACTTCCTGCTAGATGAGGTCTGTATGGCGGGGGAGGGGGCGGAGCAGATGAACCACCAGTTGGTGGTCTGCTGGAAGACTGAGTTGGCTTTACAGTGCTCGATGGGGTGGGGCCTCTGCTGGGTGTTGGCGGGGGTGGTTTGTCTCTGCTGTGGGAGGATGATGTGGAAGAGGAAACTTTCTGGTTTGGGGTGGGTGGAGCGTTACCACGACTGTTTTTGTTGAAGGGTGGAGGAGGAGGAGGTGCAGAGGTGCTGTGCTTCATCCCGCTGCTCGAAGAAGAGCTGCTGCTAGGGGGGCGGGAGATGTCAGGCAGCGAAGGGCGGTGGGAGCGCTGTTGCTCTGGTGGGGAGGGTTTGTTGCCTGGAGAAGGTGAAGGGGAACGGCCTGTGGGGGGTCGAGGTGCTGCGGGCCGAGACCCAGGGGGTCGCAGGGCAGATCTCCCCACAGATCCACCAGCAAAACCATCTGGGAGAAGGACAGACAGGTGGTCAATACTCCATCACTGAAAGCTACAAAGAACCAGCGTGACGTTTACAGCTCATTTTCTAAAACAAACAAACGTTATCTTTTTTTCAATGAACCAGCTTTACATATCTAATACATTTATTAAGTATACTTTAATGTTGAAAGTAACAGGGAAAGTGCTGGTACCTTAGCTTGTAATATTTACCTTTATTTCTCTCTAATGAAAAATTGTGGTGCTGTAACACAATTAAAGTATTTATTTAAATAGTTGAATATGTATTTTCCTGAAGAAATATATTCTAACTTAAAGCAGAGTGTAGGCCTAGTACTTCCCATGTATTAAAGTTCAAGCCTCAGAAGTGATATTCAGGTTTAGACTCACTGCTCTGACTTAAAGCAACAGTTAATATTTTAGATTTAATGTTTCATCCATGAATAAAATCAATCAGTTCTCACTGCAGCCTCGTCTACATCTAGTCTGGTGGGAACAAGAGAAGAGACAAAAACAAAACCCCCACTATGTCCACGGTCAGCTTTCTGTGCTGATTCTTGCTCTGTGACAATGTCTCAAACATTTGTTTTCTACACCCACTGAATAGTCATGACAGAGTAAATTGCAGGAAAATGAAAATAAAAGCTCAAGAAAAATGTAAAACAATTTTACTCTTTCCTCAGTTTATTTTATGTTGACGGATTATTACTGACTGATGCAGAACCCTAAAATGAAACAAAAGGATTCCAACATTTACTTCAACTTTTTTCTTCTACTACAGACAGCATAAACTCAAAGGATTTAATGTTTTGTCTCATCAGCTTCACTTTGCTTGCTGATTTACAGTGTCTATAAAGAGTATCATTTATAATTTTATTGCTGCCATAGATCATCAATCATGGTCAATAAAAATTGGCCTTCTTTACAAAAAAAGAGGGGAAAAAACAAAACAAAACTTGACTTTCAAAGTGAAAGGCATGAAATGCAGTGCTGAACGTCAATCTAATACAATTAAGTTAGCATGAAAAAACATCAAATATTCCAAGTTAATTTATACTGTGTGAACTGAATTAGGTGTCAATGTTTTGATATAGAATTATAATGACATTTTAACAATTTAATAAAGGCCTTTACTTCAGATTTACACCATTTGTAAAAACAAAGGACAATTAGAACATTTATAAAGCCTGCAGTGAAGTAAAATTTTAGTTGAAATATAAAAAATGAATCAACAAAACCAACAACACAAACAAAAAGCAATAGAACAAAACAAAAACCCAAAGCTTTTACCTCCGACTGAACGTAATTTAGGCACACCTCCTTGGAAGAGGCCCCCCATTCCCATTGGTCCTCCACCTCTGCTTCCTCCTCCTCCTCCTCCTCCTCCCCCTCCTCCTGATTCTAGTAAAAAAAAAAAAAGAGAGACACAAACAGATACAGCTGAAACCAAATGTTTCCATACACTGTATAAAAAGACAGAACTATTTTATTCTTACTGAGTGTAAATCAGACTAAACTTTTCCTGTTTTTGATCAGTTAGAATTCCCTAAATTATTTCTATTTGCTAAATGCATGAATAATGAGAGAATTTTTTATTACTTTCTTCAAAGTCACAATTTTATACATCGTTACACACATGTGATTGTCCTCTGGAAACTCTAAACACTGATTCAGACCTGACAACAGGCCACATTTAGAACAGGGCTGGGACCCTTGTAAAAGAAAAAAAATCTATAAAAAGCATCGTCCAAACTAACAGGATGAATTATTTACAGGACAGCTCCTGCTCGTCTCTCACAGAGCTGAAGAGAACCAAGCTGCAGATTACAACTCTGGATTTGTCCCAATGGTTCAGTGAGTTGCATTTTATTATCTCCACCAAGCAGGTTATGTTTTTGATAGAGTCCATCCGTCCGTCTGTCTGTTAGCAAGATTACTTAAAAACTAATGAACAGGTTTTGATGAAACTTTCAGGAAATGTTGGGGTTGTCACAAACAACAAGTGATGAAATTTTGGTGGTGATCCAGATCACAATCCAGATCCTATAATTTTTAATGACCCTATAACCTTGGCTGAGGTGTGCACTCTCAAAGTGCTTCTATTTCGACTTTTGATTTAAATATTTAAAGCAAAGCCTATTTTTGCTCTTCAAAACTGAAGTATTCAGCCACTATTGGTTGTCTACAACATCACAAATCCTTTTCCTTAAAATGGGCAGCTGTAGAAAAAGTTAAGTCATCTGCTAATCAGAAAGCTTGATGGTTTGATACCACTTCCTCAGTCTACATGTCAGTGATCTTAAGAAAGACACTGAACCCCACTTATCTTCCGATGCATTCATCTGGATTTGAGTATGAGAGTGTATAATTGAAAAAAAGAAAGCATAGCTTGTGAAACAGTGATGATAGGAGCACCAGTGTGAATAGGTGATTGTGGCTCAAAGAAAGACAAAAAAGGCTGGAGCTCTCAACAGGATAAATGCTACATTAATGTACCTCTTATGTTTTGTATCTCATACTTTATGTAACTGAGTTTACTCTAAAGAGTTCCACACTAACTTTTATTCATTAAAGTCAAACAAATTCCTGTTTGAATATTTAAAAAAGTTTAGATCAATGAGCAGCAAGTTGATGGGATGTTTGTTGCTCCCATGAAATTGGATATTGTGACCTAAGCTACGTGTTAATTTGCATATAAGAGATATAATCATGAGTGGTTACTCCAAATGTGTTTGGGAATATATTTGAAAGTAATTTGAGAGACTACATTCTTTGGAACAGTCAACCTCTGATCACATTATTCAGGCCACTTAATAGTATGCAGTATAAAGAGACCCTCAACTTTAAAAAACATGAGCAGAAGTTTGACAGCTTTATTATTGACTACCACCAAATAAGAAGGGGCAATAATGTTTTTGCCCTCAACTGTATATGTGTTTGTTAGCAAAATACATCATGAACCACTGAACAGATTTCAATGAAACTATCAGAAAGTAATCAATAGGTGTACATCTACAACTGATAAACTTTTGAAGTCAACCCAATTCAAGATGACCGCCACAGCTAATCAATCTTAGCCAACACAAAAATAGCTATAATTCAGTCTGTTTTACAGATACTGAGCTAAAATTTGGCGTGGTAGTAGTAGAGAGTCATCCTCAACACATACTCTGAGCACTAACACGTCTCGTAAAATCTCAGAATATCACATGAGGTCATTAACAAGATTTGACCAAAACGGCTGTAACGCTATCACCTCTCAGTAAAGGAATAGAAACAGCCTTTAGAATAGAAAGAATTTCAGATTAAAACTCTGGCATGAAAAGGGTCGGGCGATATGCATTCCTCCAAGAAATACTAGATCTTTCATTTAAATAAATATTGAAAAAGCTTACATACAACAAATTAAATAGTCCGATAATAAAAT
>JAOXNZ010000155.1:4783421-4794498 GCA_028566095.1 Kryptolebias brasiliensis
GGTGTACCTAATAAAGTGGCCGGTGAGTGTAGATGAGTGTAGATGCTCCATCCTACCATCACTCATGAACAATACTCCCAGATACTTTAACAACTCAGCTTGAAGCAAAAACTCATTACTGATCCCGACCCAGAGGGAGCATTAGATCTTTTTCCCTCAGTGAAATAGGCCGTGATTTTCTAAAACACACCTTACTTGACAGTGTTGAACAGTTGGACACTGCTACAGTTGTCAAACTTGGGCAGAGAGACAAAGTGAGTGTGTACCTGAGCTTCTTAAAGCCGTTTTATCTCCAGCTGTCGTCACAGCTGATGAGGGTCAACACTTCCTGAAGAGTTCATGATGAAGTCCACTTGGGAAAAGTACTTTTGTATTTACAGCAGTGGGGCTTAGAGGGCTTCCTGTGTCTTGAAATGCTAATTGCACATTTTGACAGATTTTAGGCGTTTATGGGCTCATGCTATTTTTTGTAAATGAAAAGCAAAATCATAAGAGGCATAAAAACGAATTCCTCACCAGCAGCTGCCTCAGGTACATTTTCATCTGCAGAGCTGTTTCACACAACCGTAACAAGTCCGACAAAGTAGAAGCATTACTAACTAGAGAAATGGTCTTTTCTGTGAAAATGCAGTGTGACTGCTGAGTTCTGCATGACTGAAGCTGAGCTGAAAGCTACCAAAAATAGCAAAATGCTAGCTAAACACTAAACATAATAAAAAACCAGCTATTACCAAGAAAAACACAAAACATGGGCCTTGTTGTTTCCCTTTTTAAATAATATCTGTACTGTCACAGCCTTCTGTGTTTGTAATGATCTAAAACTACCACACTGTATGTCCCAGTCCTGTTTCAGCCCAGACACAGCCAACAAGGCAAGCTACAAAAAAAGAAAGTCTTGATTGTCACCGTCCATTCAGAACTTTGGATTGGTGTATGAAAGCATTTAATATGAACTTTATAAGCTTACTGTTAACAAGAGAGCTTGAGAAGCACCCATTCTGCCTCCTAGTGGTCACACTGTTTAATAAAAGTTCAAGATAAAGAAGTTTCCTTTCCAAACATTAACAAACATGATTCATTCTCACCTTCACTTCAGCTGCCATTTTATCAATTGCAAATCCATCGACAGTTAGCTGCAAAGACAGATAAACAAGACAAATGTGACCAAGAAAGCACTAAGACAAAGCTATAGTTCAACTAAAATAACTAAATAAAATCAAAATAAACAGAGATGAAAATGTTGAGTCCAATTTTTCAATTTTGCAACTTAAGTTATTTAAATGAGGCTTCTGCTCACTACGACTGAAAAAGTAACCTGACACTAAACATGACCTTATGTCACAGGTTCTTGAAGTAAATCAGGAGTGTTTTAAGTTGAGATAGCTTTCTTTCCCCAACCTTGATGAGTCGTGATATGAGGAATCCTCCTTGGTAGCGATTGTAAAGCTCCTCCCAGTTGTCCTTGACAAACTTCCATGCAGCTTTCCGGCCTTGTTTACTGCTTCCTGCCACTCCCCCGATTACAGACACAGTGTCCTGAGGACGAACTTCTTCCTGCCCGGGTCAACATCCACAAAGATAAGTCAGTTTGTGACTTTCAGCCAGAGAATAAGCACTAAAAGTTTAGGATTTTAAACTAAGTTAACTTTTAACTAAGTTACTGGCGTTATAGTCCATCCTCTGATAAATTTGTTATGGAAACAACTATTACAACAAAAACTGTAAAAGCAGCTACCTGATGAATGTTACTATTCTATTCAAGCCTGTGTTTTAAATGGAAACCTATGGGACATTTTTTGGAGAAACAGATTGAAAAAGGAAAATCTTTTCCAAAGCATACACTTGGTGGCTAATTTGATGAACAGGAGTGAACTACAACCAATCAGATCAACTGGAGGCTCCAAGCAGAGTAACGGTCGTCATTTAAACACTAATCTGCGGCAAACAACAAAGGAACTTTAATTGATCTGAACCTGTGTATCTTAAATACAATCAATATCTCAGCACCTGTAAGGACATGATTTAATTCAGTTAAAAACAAAGAATTAAACAAAAATAACATAATGCCATCCAATTCCCTGTGGAAAGGAGTGAAATAAAACTCAAGTGAGGATTGAATAAACGGTGTTGTGTACCGAGAGGGCAAAGTTGAGGACTTTCTGGATGAGTTCAGGAGCCGATATAGCACCAAGCACTCGCTCAATACGATTCTTCTCTTCCTGCATGTCTGCTTGTTTGTGGAGCTGAGGGAGAAAACAGAAAAAAATCAGAAACGACGACACATAATACGCCTGTCAGTAAATTGTCAAAGTGATCAAAGTCCAAGGTAAGAATTCCCTCAAACAACAATACTGAATACATGTGTCTATTATGTATATACATGACTGTAGTATGGTGAAAGGTCAATTTTACTGACAATGATGTTGTCATGGTATAAATCGACAAACAGTTCAATTAAAGAACATGCAAGTGCAGATATCGGTTGCAATTTGAATAACTGACCTGTTGATGACCACCAGCCTATCTAAACCAGTTTATGATCAGAGTAGCAGACTTCACAAATACCACTCAAGATTTCTCTGTTGGAAGTAGTCTTAATAAAAATAAGATCCAATGTGGACCCATAGTCTGATGACATTATCGATCATAAACCTTTGTGGAGTTACACCATGGACAGCTTACTGTGGTCTGTCTTATGGATGGACAGATGTGGGGAAGAAAGGGTTTTATATGTCTATGTTACTCAGATGTCAAGCTGGAGCAAAAACAAGGTTTTAACAAGGGGATCACCTGTGACCTTAACATCATTTCAAAGACTACTGTAAAAAAGTTTTATGTCAAAGAGTGTTTTTGCTTTAAATGCTCATCCCTATCAGTGTAAACACTGCAAATTTACCTTCAGCATCATGTCCAGTGTGGCACTGTCACCATGCTTCAGCACTGTTAGATACACCTGAGAAAAACAGACAACATGATGATTCACGTTTTCTACCTGAGCCTGAAACACTCTGTCATACAGATATGTTGGGATTCCAGCTGTAAAACGATCACCCACATCAGACATGTCAAATTTGAGGCCTCAGGCCACATCTGGCCCGTGTTACAAATTTATGTGGCCCAAGAGGTCATATTTTATATGTATTATATCAGGTCTACAGATTGTCAGTGCACAAACCAAAAAACATTTTAAAAATACTGACCAAGTTTGGCCCTCAACCTAAAGTTCTTAATTGATTTTAATTTTTATTTGACATCTCTGACTTAGAGGAAAACAAAGTAGTCATAAAACCATTTTTTCTTCCCCTTTTCACTGATGTAAGTCAATGTGTTGTTCGCTGTCATCACTGCCTTTTCAGATGGCACTACGTACAATACCGGACCTTTAAATAAAAGTGTCACTAAGTGTCTATGTTTTTGTCTTATTTCATTATGTTGTGGGCACAGTGGGTTTTTGGTATTTTTGGTAAAAAAACAAACAAACCATGAATCGTGCTCCTGTTTTTATGCAATTACTTGTTTCAGTAAATATGTGGAGACGTGAACTGAGTCTGTCTTAACGTGAAACAAACAAATAAAAAGTACAAGCGAAACATAAACATATTGGGAATCAGCAGGACTAGTAAGTCCGGTTCACCTACCGGGCTCCTCAGGTCTGCAGGCAGGATCTGTTTGCCTTCCACATGCTCCTTGAATCTCCGTCTGGCCTCTTCCAGAGTGGGTTTGTGTCCTGCTTTTCCCAGTTTCCCCAGAACCAGACCTCTCAAGAGGGCATCCAGGTGACCTGCAGTTACACAAAACAATAAATACTTCAGTAGATGCATAAAATATTGTATGGTAAATTAAAATCCAATAATCCATTTTTAGTTTCTGCATCTCAACTATGTTCAGGGTTTAGGAATTAAAAGATCAGATTAACAACAATTCATTTTATCATTTTATTTATTATTTAGATAAATACCCAGAAAATAAATCTGAGAGTCTGTGCATTAAGCCCCTATCTAGTACATAATCAAGTTATTTTATAATTTGGTTAACTATTTAAAAAAAAAAAAAAAACAACCTGTACCAATGACCAGTTTCATGAAAAAAAATTAATTTAAGAGGAATTATTATTAATAAAGAGGCTAGATTAGAGCTCTGATCACTTCCTCACCCTCCCCTGCCTTGCTGTCCCAGCCCAGTTTGAGGCCGATGGGGGTGAAGAGGTCCCGGATGAACTCCTGGATCTCCTCGTAGAAGTCGGTGTGGGACAGCAGCGACGACAGCACTCCCAGGTTGCAGCTGAGGTCGCTCCACACAGTGTAGTTGGGCTCATTGACAAACGCTTCCATCAGCTTCAGCACCTCCACCGTGCTGATCATCCCTGCACGGGACTGAAGACACAGAACAATCAGAACCTCTCTCCCCTTTCAGAGTCTCAAGGCCAATCAAAGAGGAAATAAAACTAAAATGTACTAAGATGGTTAAACTCAATGAATCAATATGGAAGTTCAGAAACAGCAGCTCAACAACCTAAAGGAGTTCTGTCTGACAGAGAAACTAATAAATACTGATTAGGTGTGGGGTTTTAATCTATTTTTAGATGCATTGCAGTCATGGATGATTCTCAAATGATTTTTAAATGATAAATATTGATTTTGTTAACCTTAATCTGTGCTGCCATTTTAAAAAAAAAAAGTCAGCAGGTGCCGTTTGTCCCAGTTGAGTTACTGTAGCTTCCTGTAGTAGAAACATGTTACAGTACCTGAAGAATATATATGTAAATATTATTTAAAATTAGTAATTTTTTTAGACTTTTATAAAGATTCAGTGAAAAACATAACAGTAATAGCGTTAGCTTTTCTATGGCATTTTCAAGGTTAAGCTAGCATGTATGCTAATTGTAAAAATTAAAAATTGAGAATCTTAGTTTTTAAGATGTGCTCCCTTTTCTCTACATGTTAGACAGCAAACAGATGATTTCCACCACCAAAAAACTCCAATAGTGGATCAAAACATACTAAAATACCCCAATACGGTCACTAATAACTACTTTCATTGTGATTAATAATGAACACCAGCTGATGAATAGTCCTACACTGTGTAACACAACCAGGACAGATCTGACATCAACTTTTATCTAAATATTACCAAAACATTTTTTACTCATCCAACGACAAACCTTGAGTTTTACTGCTGTTTTCTGACATTGAAATTTAAAGGCAGATCCAGAAAATATTAGCATAACTTCTGAAAAATGTGCAGAAAAAGTCCTGCGCATTATCTCTATCAGTATGTGTACAGACAGCTTTACACTGTAAGGCTATTTTTATGTTACCAACAGCTGGTGAGGTTCTGAGACTAAATCTGAGGACACTGAAAATCACAGTTGCTGCAAAAGAACACTGAACATGATCTGTGGAAACACTTCACAGTAGGTTTCAGGTGCACATCAGAAACCACTTATTCAATGAGAAAGATACATGTACAGACAAGCAAAGAGTAACTTTAAGCATTTAGTCACAGACTGCCTGTCTGCAGTGTCTCCTTCACTGTCTCTTTTCACCCCCTACTTTGTGTGGATGTGTGTGTGTGCATGTGTGTCAGTGAGCCTTACAAGAGAGAAGAGGTCATTTTGCAGGCCGAGTCGGTCCACGGGCTGCAGGCTGAGGTCTCTGATTCCCGGCAGCAGACTCTCCAACATGGATGAGCTGTACTGGATGCGATAGAAGCCCACAGTCCCTGGGTTGATCTGTAAACGGAAGAAAACTACTGCATCAGACTGTAGGACTTCTCATCAGTCTTTACTAAGCTCAGCTGGAAAAGGATCAGAACGTCTAATAATTGAAGGCCAGGCATTTCTTGAAAGAACGCACCGCCTTTCTTGACAGAGTTCTGAACCAAGATCATCTTATGATATTAAAATGACAGAGTTGCAGCCGTTTTGGTCAAAAATTGGAAATAACAGTCTCACGATCTCAAGTTCAGAGTATGTGCCGTGAATGACTCTTAGCTACAATCACATCAAATTTTAGCTCAATATCTGTAAAACTGACTGAGTTATAGCCATTTTTTGTGTTGGATAATGTGGAGTAGCTGTGGCAGCCATCTGGAATTAGATTGACTCCAAAATGTAATCAGTTGCAGATGTACATCCAATGATTACTTTCTAAAAGTTTCATTAAAATCCATCAGTGATCCAGTTTTTAATTTTTGCTCCTTGTGAAAATGAGTGTGCCCCGAGTTGAAAAGTCACAGCTTTAATGAGAAGTCAGCTGGACATGTACAGTTGTAGTTCCATACTACGGTCTGAAGAGACTCATGAGAAATCAGACGAGAGAAAATATTGTTAAATCCTGTACTGTGGACCCAGGATCTTGAAGTGTGACCCAAATGTCTCCTTACACCCCAGTCATGAGTTTTTGTATTGTAATCCATCCTTATGAAATGTTCAAGTGTTTCCTAAAGTCTACTGATGAGGATGTAGAAACAGATGAAGAGCTACAAACCTTCAGAAAACTGAAGCTGGTTTTAGGAGAAATGTAGTAGGATCTCACCTTGACCCACTGGTCTGGGCTGACACCGCTCACAGTTATAGTGTCCTCTGGTTTGTCCAGCAGAAACTTGAGCTTGGTGCATCTGGGGTCCTTGTTCGTACAAATGCTAACAGGGACCATCCAACTCGGGCAGTTCTCTCCTAGATGACACATACAAGGCGGTGTGGGTTAAAAGCCATCACAGAAAGAGGCCTCATCACTGACAGCCGCACACAAGGATGTCTTTAGGTTTTTCTGTGTGTAGCTGTTCAGTCTAAGGCTACATTCACATTGCAGATTTTAATGCTTACTTATGATGTTTTTTGCTGAGAATGTTTGTTTTTGTGTGTGGTCGTTCACATTATAATTTAAATGCGACCATCATCAGACTCCAGTGTGAGCAGTCTGAAGCGACCCACATGTGCAGAAAAAGACGTGAAGTCACAAGCAGCACGTTGTGTTTACAGAAGTAAATATGGATGCTACACGTTAGCGTGTGTATCAATTCTAAATTTGTTGTGCAGTCAGAGCAGACAAAATTATCTGCCATGCTTGTTTCATCTAGTGTTTACATTTGATCTTGCTGCTTCCCGCCTACTCTAGCGCAGAATTGCACTTCTGGAACAGGAGTGATGTACTGAACTCAAGTATCGATCCCATCACACTAGTATTGATATGATCTGACACCAATGTTAGCATCATATGTTGGTGTAGATTCTCAGTCATCCAGAACATGACAAATCTAATAAAGCAACTATGAAATGCAACGTGGCTGTTCAGACTGAGGTCACTTTGAAAAACATCGGATATGTATCTGATTTAGTACCACATGAGAGTGAGCTGGGTCGGATTTGAAAAAATAAAAAATAAATCCAACTTTAGACCACATTTGCCTGCAGTGTAAATGTAGCCTTAGACAAACATTTCAGCTTTGCACAAAGTTTGTTATATTTTAACATGTGAAAATAACACTTACCATTATGTGGTCCACTGGCACAAAACTTCTTCTGAGAAATCTTAAGTATGCGATCATCGCCTTGCTACAAATAACATTATGGTTATAAGGAGAGAATGAAGAAAGCAGAAAAATCCAACTATCTAACAAACCAACATTTAAACAAACTGCCTATGTAAAATTTTATTTTTTTTGGATAAATTATTTGGTTAACTTCTAAAAACAAAAAAAACACTGGATATTCAAAATGATTGGTTTAGTTTTTATTTAATCGCCCAGACACTGTGGTTTCTAGAGTAGCTTATTTGTGTTTGGATTAAAAACATTTCTTCAAACTGAGTTAGTTCAATAAGGGACTGAAGAGCTCACCTGTTCCTGATCTACTACTATTATTGGGAATCCCATTTGCTTGGTCCAAGAGCTCATCACTGCAGCAATGGGTTTCCCACTGGCCTGTTCCAGACAGTCCCACAGATCCTCTGCAGAAAACATACAAGAAACAGAGAAGTGTGGCCTTATTTCTTAGTTCTCCTTTTAGTCCTAAATTTGGCAGGAATAAGGAGGCCTTTTTATTTTGGGATTCATAATTAATGCTTATCTAGCTCTTTAGAAAGGTCGCTGGGGTCCTGTTAGTTAAAAAAAAAAAAGAGACCTTGAAAAAATTGGAAGGTAGGTCTAAGAGGAGAAATGTACCTGCTGATCTTAAAATCAATCTGCTTAATGGCTTCATCTAGAGAAAAACAGTGTTTCTTGAGTTGTTTACCTGTTGATGCATTTTTATGTTGAAACTTTAAAAGATAGGCATTCATTCCTTTCCTGAAGTCCTGCAGAAAAAGGATAAGAAATCAATTTTTTTTATTAACGTTTTGGCTTTGTGTCCACATGGAAACAGTGTTTTAAGAGCTCCTAAATGGTATTTTTTGTAACTGGGTTCCATAGTGAGAAAAATCATTAAACACCACTGTTGAGTTCTCATGTGGACAGACTAAACACAACCTTTTGAAAACGATGTCATAGTCCCACGTCCTGCCTAACCTACGACACATTACGATTGTATTTGTGTTCCAGACGCCAGTTTCTCAACTACAGCAAAACCATCATATTCTGCATAACTCTAATGAGAAGACGAGGTTGAGGAAAAATAAATTTCCCTTAAATAAAGCAGCACAAATACCCCTTATTATCACACCACATAATCTAAGGCCAAAAGGGTTTTTATCACATTATTAAACTGTCAACAATACAAACGTTGCAGAAAAATCAACAATATACATCAGGAATATGTTTAAAAACGTGAGAAAATGAGAATAGTTTTAAAAGGCTGACACTTGTGCATAAATAATTTATCCTGATCCCTTTAGACATTATGAGGAAAACTTTTCCATCCGTCTCTCCCTGGTTCCTCTTCCTGAAATCATCCATTATGTAGATTTGAACTGATGCGACTCCCAGTCAGCAGTAGTTTAACGTGACACTAAGTAGACACTCCACTTTTTTTGTCAGTTCACAAAAAGGATTTGGTTTTTGCTCTTGAATTTGCCATCCTCTTCTTTTTCTTCTTGTGTTTACAGGTTGGAGCGTCTGCTCCAAGTCTTCTTTCTGTTTGTGGTGGCGTTACAGCGCCAGGAACAGTTATTGCAGTGTTTGGGTCGTTTTCTGTGTGAATGAAAACATTTCTAGAAACTGTGTTGTGTTTACGAAGAAAAAGTTTGTTTTGGAAAGACAGCGTTCCCGTGTGGGCAGGGCCTAAGTATAGACACACAAAGATTCACTGCTGGTTATTCTACCAACCTCATCTCCAATGTAGTTGTGCAGCATGCGGATCACAGATGCTCCTTTGCTGTAGGAGATTGCGTCAAAAATTTCATCTACTTCAGACGGATGGCCCACATTCACCTGAAGCACAGAACATCAGGCCAAAAACATTATTCTGATGGAAGCTATAATGTCAACATGCAATATCCTATACATAATCATTATTTACCTTTCACAAATAAAATATTTACAAATTACCAACTTACTGGTTTTACAGCTGTAAGGCAAAATATTCTACAAGTAAAACCACTCCAAACAACAGATGACAATTTTTCAGAAGAAAAAACATCCCTTCTGGCTCCTGCTCGTCTCACCTCTATGGGATGACTGCTGTCCAGTGCATCCAAGTCAAGAGCACGGGTGTAGTCTGCTGAGACAAACTGGGTCCAGATGTCATACTCTGGGAAGCAGTGGTCCACACAGAGATACTCAATCCAGGATGCAAATCCCTCGTTAAGCCACAGATGGGTCCACCATTCCTGTGTACAAAAAAAAACAAAAAACACAGCACACACTGTCTTTTAACTGTCGTCCTAAATATCACTGCCTACCAACCAACACTGGCTGAATAAAACTAATTTTAATCTTCACAAACAGTAATAGCATCCTGAGTTAAGTTGCGTATTAAAACTGTCTTTTGGTAATTTTTTAAGCCATTATAGATAAGCTTTTCTGGTGTCTCAGGAACCATTTTTAACAAAACTCTGCTTCCACTCTGAGTACCGATGGCATTACCACACATTTTAACTGAAACAGTCACAAGTGCACACCTGTAAATATGAATGCTTTCAGATCACTCAGACCACCTTGAGAAGTACAGAGATGTATCATGAGTTGGGCTGCAAGGAATTCTTTTGATAGTGACTAATTGGTCAAATTCTTTTTGATTACTCAACGACTAACTTGTCTCTGCTTCCTCGGAGTGCACCTCTTGTTCTCAGCTCCAGTTCATGTTTTACCTCACCTGCTAAGGTCTGCCCACCTGTGAACATCACCTTCATGTCTGAATTAATGAAATATAACATTCCACAGCAAATTTAATATAACCTGTGAAACATATAAATATGAAACTATTCAAATAGATTTATCATTTTACTTATTGTGACTATCACAAAAATGTAACAGCCAGTACAAACTAAAATGCAAGAACCTTTGCACTTTTAAACAAAGAAATCTAAATTTGTAACCAAAAATGGCCACAAGTTGGTCTGGAAGTCCAAAAGATTTAAAAAGGGCTTTAAATTAAATAATAACAATATATGGTTTATATAAAACAATAATTAATACATTTACTATTGCAGTGCAGCATTGTATTGTGCCAAATAAACCGCATAACAATTTACCATTTTGATAACACACAGGGTGTGCAGAAACTCCCTTGACTCATTTACAGCTCCTAACAGCTCACATTTCCAAACATTACTGAATGATGTTTGCTTAACAATCGTCCATGAGTCCTTGTTTAAACTGATATAAACGTTATTGTACAAACATCATTTATAAAGGGAACAACACGATGCACCAACTTCACTTCTAACCTATTTAAAACCATCTCTGCTCCAGGAGGGGGTTACAGAGGATTACACAAGTGCTACCGTGGAAAACAAAGCTCTGTTTTGTACAATTGGCCTTCAACTTTTTGTTTGTTTGCAGTGAAATGCTCACACACTTTTAAAAGTCTCTATTTTGAACTTTATCCATGTCTTTCTAGAGCTCTGCTGGTCTTTCCCTCACATTCTTCTTTGTTAGAAGACTGTGTGCAGTCATGGCAAACAACAGAAATGATGCTGCC
>JAOXNZ010000155.1:4872678-4885103 GCA_028566095.1 Kryptolebias brasiliensis
CTTTCTTGGCATAAAACCATACTGCTGCTCACAAATAGTCACCTCTTGTCTAAGTCTAGCTTCCACAACTCTCTCCCTGATCTCCATCGTGTGGCTCATCAACTTAATTCCTCTGTAGTTCCTACAACTCTGTACATCACCCTTGTTCTTAAAGATTGGCACCAGTACACTTCTCCTCCATTCCTCAGGTATCAAAAATGTCATTGAATAGTCAAGTAAAAAATCTCACTTCCATCTCTCCCAGGCATTTCCATACCTCCACTGGTATGTCATCAGGTCCAACTGCCTTACCCTTCTTCATCCTCTTCAAAGCTTTATGGACTTCATCCTTACTAACCTTTTCCACTTCCTGGTCCACAGTTTCTATGGCCTCTACTCTTCTTTCCCTTTCATTCTCCTCATTCATTAGCTCGTCAAAGTACTCCTTCCATCTTCCCATCACATGCTCCTCTCTTGTTAGAACATCACCATTTCTATCTTTAACGAGCCTAACCTGCTGCACATCCTTTCCAGCCTGTGTCGATACAAGTCCTTTTCTCCCTCCTTAGTGTCCAGCGTTTTGTATAACTTGTACACATTTTGCCTTTGCTACCTCCCTATTTGCCCTACATTACATGTCCTTATATTCCCATCTACTTTCTTCAATCTTCTCAGTGTCACACTTCTTCTTGGCTATCCTTTTCCTCTGTTTTATAAATTACAGTGAAACTGTTTTCTGTATGGATTCTCGTGTGGGAGTTTAAACTTGCCTTATGGCTAAATCTTTTTCCACAAAAATCACAAGGAAATGGTTTGTCTCTTGTGTGGATTCTCTTGTGTGAATTTAAAGATGACTTTTGGCTAAATCTTTGCCCACAAACATCACAAGGAAATGGTTTGTCTCCTGTGTGGATTCTCTTGTGTGAATTTAAAGAAGACTTTTGGCTAAATCTTTGCCCACAAACATCACAAGTAAATGGTTTATCGCCTGTGTGAATTCTCGTGTGGGTGTTTAAAGATGACTTTTGGCTAAACCTTTGACCACAAACATCACAAGGAAACGGTTTGTCTCCTGTGTGGATTCTCGTGTGGGACTTTAAACTACGCTTTAGGCTAAATCTTTGTCCACAAACATCACAAGGAAATGGTTTGTCTCCTGTGTGGACTCTCATGTGAGAGTTTAAATATGACTTTTGACTAAATCTTTGTCCACAATCATCACAAAGAAATGGTTTCTCTCCTGTGTGGATTCTCATGTGGGAGTTTATAGAATGCTTTTGGCTAAATCTTTGTCCACAAACGTCACAAGGAAAGGGTTTCTCCCCTGTGTGGACTCTCATGTGTCTGTTTAGATCTTTTTTGCTGGTAAATCTTTTATCACAGTCATCACATTCAAATGATTTTGGCCTTGTCTGGACTTTCCTGCATGACTTTAAGTTTTCCTTCGCTCTAACACTTTTTTTATTACCCAAACAGCTTGAAGAGCCTATTCCTGGATGACAGGTCATGTGTCTCCGAAGAGACCAGTTGTTGACATACTGCTTACCACATTCAGAGCAGCTCAAAGATTTGTTGACAATGTTTACACCTGACTCAGCAGCCCTGCTCTTCTTCCACTCTTTGTTACCATATTTAGTTTTTGGCCAAAAGTCCGACAAGTTCTTCAGCTGAGAGTCAGGATTGTTCACATCTTTGTCATCTTTATCATCCTCGCTGAGTTCAGTCTCTGAAGAGCTGGAACAGTCTTTGTGAGTATTTACATCAGAGTACCAGGTAGTTTCTGCTCCTCCGCAGTCCTCTCCATCAGCTGCAGCTTCCATCTGATCAGCTGAGCTGCTGGTTGGAAGATCTCTGTCCTCCACTTGGTGCTGATGAAGCTGTGAGAACAGAGGCTTCTCTTCATCATCTTCACACTTCAAATGAACTTCAGTGACTGAAAACCTGATGACATCAGTCTCCTCCTTCACGTTGAGTTGGTCTCCCTCCAGACTGGTCCATGGTTCCTCCTCTTCCACTTTTATGTTGAGGAGTTCTGGGTCTTGCTGGTCCAAACCGGGACTCCATTCTTCAGGAGCTTCTTGTTTAATCAGCACCATCTGTTGAACATGTGCAGGGACCACTGCAACACATGTACATTAAGGATGTTACCTTTACATTCACACATACAACACTTGTGTTGCTGCACTGAGTAAAATGGGTTCACTGCTTCACTTTTGGTGGAGATATTATTAGGGCTCACCAGTTAGGCTGGTGAGATGCAGAAGCTATCTTAGTTTTGAGTTTAATTCCGTTTATTTATTCACAACCAAAGTCATCTCATAGCACTGTACTAAAACATTCACATACATTAAAATATGCCAATTAGTAAAAGTTATCTATCTAAGGAAGCCAGCAGATATTGTTGAATCTTCACTTTGTCACAATCTAACATCCTGAGCATCACCTTGGCAACAGTGGAAAGGAACAACTCCCTTTTAAAAGGAAGAAACCTCCAGCAGAAACAGGCTCAGGATGGGAAGCAAACTGCCTCGACGGGCTGGGGTTGGAGAGGACAGAGAAGAGAAACAGACAAATACAGAATATTAGGAAATATTACTTAATGTTGAAAGACTGTTATTAATTACTAATAAAACTATTATAGGAATTCATTAACTACAGAGCACCATCTGAAAACTATGAAGTTAAAAGTCAGCTTTAATATCAGTCTCAAGTGTCTGATGGTCTGTATGTGTCGATCTGGGACATATCTGACACCCACAGAGCAAACAGTGAGGGTGTGAATCTGAGCACTGACTTTGGCAAATCAGCAGCTATCACAGTACTTACATACAATGAAGAACAACCTACTTCTCCTTTGAAAAGTAAAATGAATGTTTTTTCAAGTTAAACAACAATGATTAAAATGAATGATAATGTTTTTAAAAGCATAAATAAAACAAATGTTAACATGAACCCCTAATAATGTTGTAATAGCGCTTTTTTAAATCAAATATTACATCTAAACGTGGTCACACTATTTCAGGGGTGTCACGTGTGGCTTATATATTAATGTTATAATATGAATTCATAATTTTAGTATAATGAAGGTTCCTAAAGCCTGTAGTTACAGCTGAAGGTCTTGCTGTTCAAATAGGAAATAGGTACAATGAAACAGCATAACAAATATGTAATTTTCTCAGACAAACCAGCGAAATTATGTTGCCCATCACCTCAGAATTAGGCGTGTATTTCATCGTATTTTGTTGGCGTTTATTTATGCGACACCTGACTGAATACTCGGCGCCTGATTATGACGTCGAAGTGGCGCTGCCCTTTACCGTGAGTGAGCATGTCAAACACAGCTATTCTGTGGTAATTTGGGTCTCTTGTTGTTTTGAAAGGTAAAGCAGAAAGATTAAACGTTCCTTCGTCATTTTGTTAGCATGCTAAGCTAGAAACAGACAAGTTCTGGTTAAGAAGCTAAATCCATCATCTCGCTGAAAACTGTAAGTAAACTGTAGCTAACATCGCCACACCTGATAAGAAGAATGAAAACGTACAAACCCTGAATTTACAGATGATTTTTGCGGTTGAAAACGACCTCTAAGATGTTGCCCTGTCGCGCATTTTTCAAACAAGACAGTTCCTTTTCTTAATCTCAATAATTTCCGGTTGAAATCATACCACTCAGGCCGGTCAGTCTCAGGTCCTTCCCAGGGTCAAACACCGGAATGAGTTCGCTTCAGGCACCGGAAGTGCGCAAATAAAAGCACAAAAAAAACCCCCAGTTTTATTAAAGACTAATTCTTTACGGTTTCATGGTGTATAAGTTTTGATTCTTCACATAAAAAACTGAAACTTTTTGCCTATTATAACAGTTTCATTGATATATTGGGGATGAGTTAAAATACATTTACAAAGAGACTGAATCGAGATAATGTAAAAAATACGAGGCAAAGTTGACAATTTCAAGTTATTTATTAAACAAAATAAGTGTTTGAACATTAATATAAAAGAGAAGTAATTTTACCGTCTGTATCCAGCCATCCCCCTGTCTATCCAACCAACTTTTGTCACTCTATCTAAAAACAAAATAGTTTAATACACTTTAGGTTAGATTTGAATAATTTTAGAACCTGACAAAGACCAGATTATTTTATTATGTCCTGATTCATAAAACCCTTGAACTGAAAGAGGGTCGACTTTCTTTCAGCCATGACTGAACATATCTGAGTGACATGAACATCAAAATAGGTCCCTTCACGTGAAATATATCAGTATAACTTTTATTCAATGTTAAAAAATCTGAATTAAAACCTTGTGTGCTGCTGCAACATGAACATTTCAAGAAATTACAAAAAATCATGCCTTTCTAGGTCTTAAAACCAATCTACTGAAACTTTGTATTTTTAGATATTTGAAAATGGCTTCCATGGCTTGCACTTGTATAGCGCTTTATCTAGTCCAAGGACCCCGAAGTGCTTCACACTACATTCAGTCATTCACCCATTCACACACTGATGGTGGTGAGCTACACTGTAGCCACAGCTGCCCTGGGGCAGACTGACAGAAGTGAGGCTCCCATTACACCAGCGCCACCGAGCCCTCTGACCACCACCAGTAGGCAAGGCAGGTGAAGTGTCTTGCCCACGGACACAATGGCTGAGACTGACAGCCTGACTGAAAAATCATTGACACGTAAAAAAAATAGTCATTATGAGTTGTATAAATAGTAACATATTTAAAAACATCTTTATATTTTAGCTACAACAAAAGCATAAAAAAAGACAAGATTTATGCAAGTCTATGTCCTGAACTCTTCTGATGAAACCTGGTATTTTTAGACATTTGAAAAAGAGGTTTTCATGTAAAAAAAAAGTGAAAAGTGAAACATAAACACATTTAAAAACACCTTTAAACCAATGTAAATCTCATTGTAAAAAACTAGTTTCTTCTGACATATTTTTTCTTAATTTACAAACTGCTACAACTATGTAAAATCGTTTTTGTCGTGTAAAAACATACTTGAGTCAGGCTAAAATGAATAAAACAACATGTACTTTTTAAGACATGGGACTTGGAATGTGTTGTTAGAAAATAAAGAAAATATTTGGATTACCATGCTTACTTTGAATCTTTCCATCATTTATTATCTGGTTTCAACAGAACATTTATGCTTTCAGTTTGTATAAAAGCTGGACCCACCAGCTTTACAACTAAAGAGGTCTGTGATATACTTTGAGTTGTGTTTTTAAGAACAAAACATGAATTCAAATGTAAATGATGACAGGAGAAAAATTTAAACACACATAAACTGTAAGTAAAAAACTGGTCAAGGTCAACTATTAGCCCTGAAGGGCAATTTGGGATACAGAGAATAAGTATAAATACATTTTAAAAGCAAAACAATAAACAGCATACACAATAGTTAGGACAGGGTTGGGCAATATGACCAAATCTTAACATTGCAATAATTTGGAGCTTTATAACAATTAATCTCAGCATTTTTAGATCCTCTGTTAATCCCATTAATATTGTTTTACTCAACATTATAACTTAATTCAGTGGTGCACAACAAAATCATAGAGGAAAAAAGCTTTCTTCTCATCACCTCTCTGCATTCATATTTCCTGCTCTTACGTTCTTTATTTTCATTAACATGCTCTTTCAAAAGTAAAGATTTCGTTTTTCTTCCTCTGAAAAGGACTCCTGTAAGAAGAAAAATCTGTTCATATGCTGTCAGAATGCAATCTGGGAGCATATACAGACTTTCACCAAGACATACGAGCCTTTTTATAGTTTTAGTGTTTTTTTTTTAACTTTCAGATTGTTTTGGGGTTCGTTTCTGCTGCTTTAGTGCAAACTTTGGTGGATTTCTAACGTGAAGCGTTCAACCTTTAACAGGCAAGAAAAGTGAACTACTACAGTAGAAAGGGAGTAAATATTCAAATTAAATTGCTTCTGGTGATTAATTAGTTCCTCCTGCTTATAAAAACTAACATTTGACCTCTGACATCAGCTCACCTCTGTCCTTTTTCCTCTGTGCTTTTCTACCCAAGATGGTGGCACAGCTCACTGAGATCATTACAGCAAAATTAATTCTCATTATTAACTACATCAAAGGGTTAGTCACTGCACAGATGACAATTTCATAAGAAAATTCAACAAAAATACCCATCTTCTTTATCAATGCCAGGATCTCTCCTCTGTAACGATGCACTGCAGAGGTGTCATTTGAAAACAGCAGAAGCAAATTACAAAATCACACAACAAAAGCTTTTGTCCTCTTAGAAGAAATATCCCACAGGACGTGCTGTCTGTGTGAGACTCTGAGCTGACTGTCCATCAGAGGGCAGCCTCTGTCTCTAATGAAGGCCCTGGTAGGTATAAAAACAAAAGTAAAGCTGTAAAGTACGTATTTTCAGATACTTTGTTGTTTGCTTTGGCAAAATCAAATCAAGTCAACTTTTCTTGTCATTTTAGCTGCTCATACAGCAGCAGTGCAAATGAGATGACGTTTTTCACCGGGGATCCAGTAAAAAATGACACCCACAGCTACACACTTACTCTTGAACCTCCCACCCTTAAAAACCGACACACACACACGCACGCACATCACTGAGGTGATGGCAGTAAAGTGGATTCAATTCAATTCTATCAGGATTCCAGTGCGTTTTGTTTTCTATTAACCCATTTTTGCAGTTCCTGAGTGGCAGGCGGAGCTTAATTGCCATCAGCTGTCTGTGATGACAGCTGATCACCACCTGGCGGGTGTCTAAGGCTGAGCCAAACCAAAACCCAGCGCTGGAACATTGCATACCTCGTGGTAGATCAACCCAAGCCACTTGAAGTAACTAATAATTTAGCCTGAGACTTACCTTGTGGTTTTTGTGTCCTTTGCAGTCCTCGCGTCCCGCTCGATCACTTTGGAATCCTGCCACCTGTAACCCGGGTTCAGAAGTCATGATCATCAAACTCGCAGCAATAACCTCTTTAGACCTTCACTGACTCAGTCTGACTCATTTGGCTCTGACCTGCCATTCTCCATTGTAACTCACCTCTCTGGAAAACCACTTCCCTCAACTGGACCTGGAATCCAAGCCCTCCTCAGATCTACGGAGAAAACATTCGACAGTAAGAAAGAGATTCTCGATTCATTACTAGAACTTCCAATCCGAAGACTCTACTCTCCCATCATCTGTCTCTGCAGCTCCCCTGGTCTCCACCTGGTATTCCCTGAGCAATAAACATAATGATCCTTTATTTATCAGTGTCTATGAATCTTTCTGCCATCTGAACTCTAAACTCTGGTTAGAAACATTTATTATAATCATGACAAATTGAATTAAAAAATACTTTATTAATCCCAAAGGAAAATTAAATGTAACTCATCATCCTGGTTTCGTTAGCGTTGTTTTAGATGCTGATGGCTGTGGGCAGGAAGGATCTCTTGTGTCTTACAGCAGATCTGAAGAAGCCTCTGACTGAAGACACTCTGTTGTTGTATGACAGTCTGATGAAGAGGGGGCTCAGGCTTGTCTATAATGTTGTTCATTTTATGAAGAATCCTTATCTGTATAATCATCTCCTAAGGTCCTAGCGGAGCCCCTAGAACTGAGCCAGCGTTCTTTATTATCTTGTTGAGCTTTAAGTCACTTGTTCTGGTGCTGCTACCCCAGCAGATGATGGCAGAAGAGATGACACTTTCTACAACAGACTTATAGACGATATGCAGCATCTTACTGCAAACACTGAAGGACTTAAGCTTCCTCAAGAAGTACAGTCTTTCTGTAGACAGCTTCACTGTTGCATCTCCAGTCCAGCGTGATGTCCAGGTGAACCCCAAGTTATTTATGGAGAGGGTGTGAGGACTCCAGAACGTTTACTGCGCTTTTTCTACAGCGGCTCTAGAAGAGTTCTTGGATGGGCGGGAGGGAAACTCTGATGATCCTCCTCTGCAGGGGATTTTTTTTTTTGTCTGACACACTGCAGCTGGAAAGCCGTGATAAGATGCAGTGTCATAACGCCCTTCACCACACTCCTGTAGAAGGTCCTGAGGAGTTAGGTGGAGAGGGAGAAAGTGCCGTCTCTGCTGGGCCTGTCTTGTGATTGCTGAAACATTTCTGTTCCAGCCCAGGTCCTGTGAGGAACTTGATGTTCTCCACTGCACAGCTGCTAATACTAAGAGGGGTGGTGTGCTCAGGTCATGACCTTCGATGTCAACAAGCATCTCCTTTAGTTTTCTCCACGTTAAGCATCAGGTTGTTCTACTTGCACTAACCCTCTAGATGCTAAACCTCCTTTCTGTAGGGGAGGAGGTTAAACATGGAGTCTTTTAGTTTTCTATCCATTACCTTGTGGAACATAAACATTTTATTTTATTTTATTTTAAGTGTCTTTCATGGGGTCTAGAACATGGCTCCTTGTCTCCGAGCGAAGGATTGTGCATTGTTGTGGAAAACTGTACAATATTAGCCAAAAAGGTAATCCATTAATAGGTTAAAATTAGAAACAAGCTGTCCTTCCGTTACTGTTTTCTCACCTTGTTAAAGGTAATTTTTAGGCAGTATTTTTGGAGTTGAGACACTTTTTTTACAAAGGCCTGGGTTTTTGCTGCTTATTGTTTCGTAGGTCTCCCTCCCTCATTGAACTATTAGTGTAGCGTCCTCTTCTTTGAGGTCAAGCTACGGCGTAGAAACGCAACAGCGCCTCCTACAGTCACGTTATAAAAGGGATACAGGGGCACGTAAAAGTTCAGTTTGGTCCAATCAGTGTTCAGAGGAGGAGGAGCTTATCTTTTAATCGGTGTGATGTCATGTTCGGACCAGCAGAGGGCGCGCTTACCAGCTTTTATCATCACATTCAGCCTGTAACCAGGAAAACAAATACTGCACTCAAATGATGGTTTTCTAACCTTTTTGGTCTCTGATGTCCTACAGAATGCTATATTAGTATTTCTTTACCTTTTTAAAATGTCTAATAGTTTTATTTTTTTGTCACACAAATGTTTAAATCTTAAAAGAGCAGAAAAAAATGTTTAAAAACTGATTTGTGTATCCATGCTGAAGTAAAAGAGAATTCCTGTCGAAGCAGAAAGCTTGTTTCATTTTCAGATCAACTCTGTGCCACTAATACTGAGAAAAAATCAATTTGTACATAGTTTATTTGTGCAAAATTTAAACATAGTTAAAGGTAAAGCATTAATTTAAGGGATACATATTACCCACCGTCTTTCATACCAGAGTTTTAAACTAAGATCATCTTATGTTGAAAAAACGTTTTAGCCCTTTGGGTACATCTTTATAATCTGCACAACTGCATCCAATATTGTGAGATCTCATCCAATTTGTTAATGACTGGTGTTTCTACTTCAATCTTTAGCTCAGTATCTTTAAAAATGAGTTTGAGACATTTTTGTGTTTGGCTGAGGTCAATTGACTGTGGTGGCCATCTTGAGCTGGTTTGTTTTAAAAAGCTAATCAGGAGTAGCTCTACGTCCAATGATTGAATTCTGAGTTTTATTAAAATTTCTCCTCTGGTTGTGGAATATGTTGCTAACCAGCAGACAAACACACACAGGCAAAAACATCATCGCCCTCCTTTTGCCCTTTGGGCTGGTTTGATGGGTTTTTTTAAGGCCAAAGTACTTTTCAGTTCCATAACCATCTACATATATTATAATACTAGTCCAAATGTCCCCACCTTCTCTCATTATTGGGTCTTGAAGCCAACAGGATACGGATTATGGACATTATCATGTTGCATTTTTGGAACCAGAATCAACGCAAATAACTTGTACTGTGCCAAGCTTATGGCGACGCCGTTCCACTTCCTGTTTCAAGTTCCGGGACCCTGAATGGAGTCCAGCATCATATTATACGTCAGTGACCAAAACTGTGTGATCTGTCTTCTGGAGTGTGAGTCATCAGTCTCTTATAATTTAATGCTAATAATAGAAACGAGAGTACAAGGTGTCATCACAAGACTGATCGAGCAGAGTTCAATGCAGTAAACTGTGGGGCGTCCTGACAGGCCAGGAATACTGAGCTACACATATAAACACAGTCCTCAAGGAAATGTTCATGTTCCTATTATAGATTGTGCTCAGAAAGCCTCGCCGCAGAATGCACTGACAGAGTTACAGCAAAGGATGAACCATGGCTGTGGAGAAATCCCAGCACCACTCAGAGTATGTCAATACCAATTTATTTAGTATGTGTTGGAAGGACTCTCAGCTACGACCGCATTATGTCTCAACATCTGTGAAGCTGAATGAGTTGTAGCCATTTGTGTAGATCCAGTGATTACTTTCTGAGACGTTCATTAAAACACTATGGTTCATGAGTAACACACACGTAGGCAACTACAATTTTGCTTGCCACCAAAAAGCTGTCAATAAAGACAAAGCTAAATCTCAAACACATCTTTGACATGTTATACCATCTTCTGTCACTTCTTCATGGAATCACTAATCATGTGTAAAAACTTTAAATCAAATTCCAGCAAAGGTATAAACAATTTTACTCTCTTTATCTTGACAGATTTCAGGTAAGTATGTTTTATGTTGAAAGAAAAAAACACATTATACTTTGCTTCTTTTACCTTATGGCACTTTAAAATAGGTGTTTAAAAAAGTAAAGCATGTGTGTCTTATTCTTACAAACCTTTTAGCAAACCTAAAATTGTAACATCTTTTGATATTTAGGAGACATGCGTCTTGATTGAATGTTTTTATTCTTTTCATTCTCTCAAGACCAGAAATTCAGCTCAAGGAATTGAAGGATTTAGAGAATAGTTTCCTAAAAGAAACTAAAGCTAAACAAAACCAGGCAAGAAATACTTAAGCAGTTCTAAAAGGAAAGACTGAAATCTAACGACAATGATGTGGAAACAAAAGATAATTAGGAATAAGATTTAAAAACAGATTCACACATAACATCGTTTCTCTTATAATTGACATTAACATTTAAAGGCCTAGCATTCCTTTGACAGAACGCATATCACCAGGGTTGTAGACTAAAGATCATCTTATGTTGTAGCTGTTTTAGTCTAATCTTTAAAAATGTAATGCCCAATTTCATGCAAGATCACAAGATGTCACACTCAGAGTATATGGCATATATGATTCTCAGCTACTACCACACCAAATTTTAGCTCAATATCTGTAAAACTGACAGCTTTATAGTCATTTTAGTGTAGGCTAAGGTTAATTAGCTGTGGCATCCATCTTGAATTGGGTTGACTCCAGAAGTTAAACACCTGTAGAGATACATTCAATTTTTATGTTTTAAAAGTTTCATTAACATTTGTGCAGTGTTTCCTGAGATATTTTGCTAACAGACAAGCAGCGTTGACTCCAACAGTTAATACTAAAATGTTAGATACAGATCTTGCACAAGGAGTATCACTTAGAGTATGTGTTGTGAATAAATCTCTGCTACATCCGCACCGCAACTTAGCTCAGGATCTGTAAAATTGACTAAATTATAACCATTTTTGTGTTTTCTAAGGTCAGTTGGCTGTGGCGGCTATCTTGAAATTGGTTACGTCTAAAAGTTAATTAGCTGTAGACGCACATCTACTGTTGATTTCCTGAAAGGTTCATTAAAATCTGTCATTTGGTTCATGAGATATTTTGCTAACAGACAAGCAGGGTTGACTCCAACAGTTAAAGCTAAAATTTTAAACAAAGATCTTGTGCGATCCATTAGCTCTCAGAATATGTGTTGGGGACTATTTTCAGCTACTACCACACAAAAGTTTGGGCCAATATCTGTAAAATTGTCTGAATTATATTGTGAAAGTGAATTGGCTGTCTTGAATTTAGTTGACTCCGAAAGTTAATCTGCTGTAGACGAATATTCAATGATTACTTTCAGCAAGTTTCAATAAGCTTCATCCAGTGGTTCACGAGATATTTTGCTAACAGACAAACACATGGACACAAGCACAGACAAGAGCAAAAACTTTATGATCCGCTTTTGCCTTTTTGCACCAGCCGATAAGTTCACGTTTATTTATGAAGCTCATTTTCAAACAACTGCCATAAAATTCAGGTGTAGCTTCATCCAACCACTTTTAGGATCATCTGAACTAGAGAAATAAAAGTTTCTGAGTGTGCACATAAAACCTCACGAGCTCCAAAAGTTTACAAAACAAATTTCATAAAACCTGATTGTCATCAGTCACTTTTTACCTGCAAAAACCAACTTTTCTAACAAGTTTAGGCTGGGATCAAGACTATGGGAGGCCAGGTAAGACATAATTCTGAAATACTGTTCATACACACTTATGAAAAGCTCTCATACACACTTATGAAAAGCTCTCATACACACTAGTGAAAACTCGTCTGAAATGGAAGGTGTTTCACATGAAACGGAAGGAAGGAGCTCTGACAGGAAACGGAAGTTGGTGTTTTAAGCGCGCACTTTACAACACTGACCAACGGCGGCTATTTTATTTTATTT
>JAOXNZ010000155.1:4977392-4993130 GCA_028566095.1 Kryptolebias brasiliensis
GTCCCTAGGTGTGAGTGAGAGTGTGAATGGTTGTTTGTCTCGTTTGTCTCTATGTGGCCCTGCGATGGACTTGTGACTATGCATGGTAACGTTATATGGGCTTTTTCCAAATTGTTTAAAGGCTGTATGGAAACTTGTGACTTTAAAGAAAGTAATAAAAAATGATCTCTCTCATTATTCAGGCATTTAACAATTAGAAATAATGCTGGAAATCCTAACTGACCCAAAACAGGAAATGTTTATTCTGATTTTGATCCTGTCTTTTTACACAGTGTATGTAAACATCTGGTTTCAATTGTATAGGGTTTGAGAAGGTTTTTATTTTTGCAGCTGTTGCAAAACCCTCATAAGTGACTTTGGTTTCAGGTAACAAACACCTTCAGCATGTGTAATCAGCATGTGTAAAACCTCACTGTTCTTCTAACATAACGACCCAACGTTTCCCTTCAAGGCTTCTTGAACAATTGTTTTTTTCTTGGTTTCTTCAGTATGGCCGTTGTGTGATGTAAAAATTACTGAAAGTGTTCGCTGTTGATTTTTCTGTAAATATGTGCTTTTGTTTTGTTTATACAGTTCTTAGAGGATCTTGATTAATTTTATGGGAGGTAAAGCAAAAGTGCTCCAAACTTATCTTATTGTATGTATTTTGAATTCGATCTTCCTGCCTGAGTTTATATTAATGTTTAATAACTAAAGCCTTTTTTTATTAAGAATTCATCACACTATGTTGTGAAATGATAACCAAGCACAATTAAATGAAATTAAATAGTCCAGAGACATGGAACAGAACTAAAACCTGTGCTATTAAAGAACAAGCACTTTATTCTAAGTTTTCTTGATAGATATAATCACTTTGCAACTGTTTTCTGTTTTGTATAAACAAACACGTATTAAACAGTTTATACTATTAACACTGAATTGTCTGTGTTCTGTCTCTATGCCTGTTTCCAACTGGACCCATTTAACAATGCTGCTTTCCAACTTTGTCTTCCTATGAGCTGCCCAGTGAGCATTTTTGGGTTGAAATTAAAGTCATTCTTTGAAGAAATGCATATTGCCCGCTGGCTTTCATGCCAGAGTTTTAAACTAAGATCATTTTATGTTGAGAAATAATGGTGTTAGAGCCACTTTGGTCAAACTTGTGCAATCTGACGCAATTGTGCAAGAGCTCATGAGATCTGAAGTACAGTATGTGTTGGGGGGACTCTCAGCTACTACCAAATCAACCTTAGCTCAGTATTTGTAAAACTGACTGAGTTGTTGCCATTTTTGTGTGAGTCATGTTTTATGAGTTTTATGTGGCAGCCATGTTTACTTGGATTGACTCTAAATGGTAATGAGTTGTAGATGTTCGTCGAACGATTACTTTCTGGTTCACAAGATATTTTGCTAACAGGCAGAAAGAGTTCATTTCAGTAGTTCATGACAAAGTTTGAAACAATTAAGTGTGGCAGTCTGAAGTGACTCCCTGTCTATGAGATGAACCTGACTCATTTTTAGATTGCATTGACAATAGAAAAGGGGAGATGTGTCAGGACCTGTGTTTTCAGCCCCAGCCCATTTTTTCTCTCTTCCCACATCTGCAGTGAGTCATTCTGGTTCCTTGCTCTGTCTGGTCTCCTCGTTCATGTGTGGGTTTTCTCTGAGTATTCCAGCTTCTTCCCTCAGTCCAAAAACTTGCATGTTAAGTGAACTGGTGATGCTAAATTGCCCTTAAAGTTATGAGCATGTGGGAGTGCATGATTGTGTCTTGTGTGTCTGTGTCGGCCCTGTGATGAACTAGTGACTTGTCCGGGTTTTGCCCCGCCTGTTGCCCAATGACTGCTGGGATGGGCTCTAGTTCACTTGGCGACACAGAGGCAGCTACAGAAAATGAGTGAGTTTGAATTTAGGAGCAGTTCTTTAAACTGTTTTCATGTTAATAAGATAAACTCAGACTTGTATATAAAGATGGACATCATCTCCTGGTGGCTGTTTTAAAGCCTTGAACATAAGTTATTGCTGCCAGAAATATATAAAGTAAACAATAAGGAATAAGGAATAAGTAGTTTGTTGAAATGATTTCAACATCTTAGAAAACCATTTTCTTCTACAGTTTGGGAAGATGCCTGTCTTGTCAACAAAAAATTGCATTTAGCCATTGACTGGTATAATAGGCATTTATAAAATCAATTTCTCCTTAGCTGTCCTTTTAAGGAATACACTATGATGCTAACAACTTGATGGTGTTAAAATACATGTATTACTAGCAAAGAATCACCTAGTGTCTTCTTGGATCTGCATAAAACAATGTGTGTTTGTTTGAGAATACAGAGGAAAAACACTGAAGCTGTCCTGAAACTTTACCAAATGAAGAACAAATTTACAAACTAGCTGTGCACTGATGGAGCAAAACAAATAAAATACATGCATGTGAAGCCGCCAATGTTACTGTTTAGTTTTCAAACGAACTAGTTGCAGGCAACTCTGCACTTCATCTTACACACAAGCAGGTGATGAAAAGTTAGTTGAGTGGCTCAGATCTCAAGAAGTGGGGTTTTGTGGAAAAGTTAGGAACAAGTAATATCTTACCTGTTTTAGATAGCTTTTTGAGGGACCTCAGTTTGGAGACATAGAGTTTAAGTCTGACTGGACTGATGAGCTAACAGCTAGTTTGAGTGGAGCCAAGACCAAAGTGGATGGCTGCTGTTCTAAAACAACTACAATCTCAAAGATTTAGGCAAATGCTGTTTTATAAACTTTTACGTTGCTGTCAGTGTCACATAACATCAGCAGAAATATAAAGATATAGAAGTGCTACAGCTAGCTGCTGCTATGTGTAGTTGCAAATAACCAAAAATTCAGTCTAAATAACAATGTTATTCAAAATGAATGGTAATGTAAAAGTTTATGAAGTAGTGTTTACATGAATGGCTATGAAAGTTTTGAGAGTGAAGCTGTTTTAAGACATCAACAGTCCACTTCAGTCTCAGCCTCGGCTGGACTAGCTGTTAGTCCATCAGTCCAATCAGAATTAAACTTTTTTTTTTTAATAGGAAAGAATAGTGTTTAGGGGCAGTTATAAGTAGTCAGTATCTTACCTGCAGTAAATAGTCATCAGGGTGATCTCAGTGTGGAGAATCAGGGAAATGTTTTTATGGGGAGTCTTTACTCAGAATAGGACCCATTCAACTCAAAGCTTTTCCAGATGTTCCAGCAAACACTAAAGTATGTATTTTATTAACTTGCCATTTTTGCATGAGAACGCATTGTCACTATTTTTCCAATCAGGAATGCAAAAGTGACCGGGTGTGAAAATACACAAGCTGCAGTTATAAGGTGGGGCTGCAAAAAGTGCAGAGGCTTTGGGGAAAATGCAATTAAAAAAGAGATATTGAAGAATAGGGAGATGTAACTATATGAATAAATAAAAGAAACAAAAACCCACCAAAGCTGTTGAACTGAAATTTAGCTGGCTGATGAGTAAATATGTGAGGATAATATGTGACTGGATGTTCCACAGGCTCCATCGTGTGGTTAAGTAAAGAAGTGACAGAAGAAACAGAGCTGTTGGATCAAGTTTTACTAAACACTTCACTCCACACTCTAACCATATCAACACTATTATGACTGGAATATGAGAATTAATACATTACTTGTTAATGAAAAGTGTTTCTGACTTTTCTCTGGTCGTAAGAAAGCAGATGCAGCTGTTAAACTCTTACAGGAGGAGCTGCAGACATCAGTTCTGAACCATCTCTGAGAACCTCATAAATATATTAAGTGACACATTCATGATAAAACTTTCAGAGAGAGATTTTCTGTATTTGACTATTTTATTAGAGCTGTGTTTTACTAAAAGTAAAACAAACTACACAGATTTATATCCCTATACCTGTTCACTCGAGTTACAACAGTTATTGGGTAAAATTTACTCTTAGAAATGCAGAGAAGACAAAGGGTCACTTCACTTTAATATACAGGCTCACACAAAGCAAGATTATTTCACTGTTTCCAACATACAGTATCATATAAATATCAGCCAAAACCTTCAAGTTACATCAAACCTATCTTAATCCATTGTGAAAAAAATAAATAAATAAAACAGAATGGGTCAGAAATTGAACAATGACTTTATTGTTTGATCGTTAGCCAAAATGTAGATTATTTATTATGTGGACTCTTGGTACATGACAGTAAAGACAAACCTTTAACTTGGTCAAAATACTGAGAATGAGGAAGAAAAAGCAGGAGAAAGTAATTAAATATCTGACTTTCAGACCTGTCGCACGAAACACCTTCCACAGTTCATTCACTGGTGTTCTTTGTTGAGACTCACAAACAGGGTTGAGAGTTTAAGAAAACATGGTTGAGATTAGAATTACTAAACATATTATCGTTTAGATGTTTAATGATTAGATTAGGACACCAGATTCTACAAGGTTACACCTTCCATTGATATAGATTCATGGAGTGTGGCTCCTTAAATAACATTTAACTATTTAAACTCCAACTATGGCTATGTTTTAGAGAAATGTCACTGTTAAAGGACAGAAATCCCTTTTAGCTGGCTGCCGTATTATTTAATGTATCAGCAGAGAGAAACAGGCTTCTTTTTCTGACAGTGGATAAGTTTTGAAATAAGTGATTGAATTGAAAACTCCAGCAGCTGATGTGTAGATATTTATTATTACTAAAAACAGCAGCTGATGCATCAAAGCATGACTTGATTTTTTTACTAGAAGTCACTGGAATATCACAAAAAACAATGACCATAACTCTGGCCTGACAAGGCAATTAACATTTGATCAAGAAATAGCTTCCTTTTCAAGAATTCAAACTTTATGACAGCATGAAAACAATTCACCTTTAATATAAAGAACAGGACACAGTTGACCTGAAATATGTTTATTGTTGAAGTCAAGTGAAAAATACAGAACCATCACACAGCAAACACAAAAATAACTTTAAAAACTCTTAATGCAAGCTGTCATTTTATCTCAGTGAAAACATTAAAGAAGCCAGAAAGGGAACTTTGAGTTTTGAAATTCAACGCATCTTCTTCGAAATTCTGATAAATTGCTTGTTTAAAAAGCCCCTAGCTTATTTTTGATACTTTTCTGAAATACACCTTGAATTTTAGGGTCCTGAACAGGACCAGATCAGGCAGGACCAATGTCTTCAGAGACGTTAGAGGACCACGCAGCCTTTCATACAGGAAGCCCCCGGCCTGAGGACAGCTAATTGTGTTGCAGCAGGGTTACTGGTTACTTTAGAGCCACTTTCCTTCGTTGAAAATTAGTTCTTTGATTTCTCCTAATTTCTGCAGCTCACTTTTTTATTCTTTACAATCTACCACAAGACAACTGAAGGATGAAACTGGTTGGTTTAAGTGTTGTCAAACAACATATTTTCCCTGTTTGTGCTGTGCCTCACTTCCTGCTGTCCTCTCATCCTGCTCTGCGCCTGTTTTCCGATGCTGTAGTTAATTATCCACGTCGTCACATCCCTCTGTCATCAGCATCTGTGAGGAGAGCAGCTGTGTGACCTCTGAGACCTCTGGTAAAGTTGCTAAGGGCTGACCAGCATCCTGCCTAATGATCTGCTGTGTGCTCCTGTAGGTTAAGTGTCTGGGTGCTTTCATGTGTGTGACGCCGTGTGGATCTGCGTGCCCTCTCCGGCCTCGCTGGCGGTTTGCGGCCTCGGGCTGGTGACAGGGTGTGTGTGTGTGTGCTCGGCAGGGGACAGTGTTCAGGCACTGGGAGCTGCGGCTGGAGGATCTTTGATTTCATAATAAGCTGTTGTCTGTTCTGTGGAGCAGCAGAGAAGCTCCCTAAGAGGATAGAGGAGCATTGTGTGCAGCCCGGCAGAGGAGGCCTGCTGAGCCCGGCTGGGAAACGTCCTCGAGGCCCTTCTGTCTATCTCCTGTGTCCATTTTTGTATGTCCTGAATTTCACACTTGTTCTGTTAGAAATTAAATCTGTACATTTATCTCCCCGACTCTCGGCTATAAAAAAGAAAAAAGCAAAACATTTAATTTAGCTGTGTTTTTCCAGTCCTGTTTTCAGGAAACAGATACAAAAGAGTCAGCCATTTTCTAAGTTAGTTCTCAGTGAGCATTCATATTTCCAAAATACCATATTAGATTAAGAGATAAATTATTATATCTCAAAATAAAGGAACCAAGTTTTAGTACGACTAACTATGACAGCCCTATATGTAGTAATACAATTTTTTTTAAACAGTTTTTTTTTCTTTGTTTGTTTTGTTTTTCTTTGTACACACAGGGTGTCGCACCACTAGGTGGCAAGAATGTCCACGTCAACAACATTTCAAAACACAGAGCAAGAACATTCCTAACTTGGCAAAAGATTCTCCCAGAACAAAAGATAAATTGTGCAGGAGATGTGAAGCTTTTTAGAAACAATGACGTAACAACTTGTTTCATAAATGTCCACTAACACTTTGTGCCCAAGAAACCAAAACTACACTGAAGACAACTTGTGAAGGTTTTCTCCTTGTGCCTGATCTTGTCACCAACTGATTAATAACTCAGAGAAAACTGTAAACTGTGTCAACAACATAAACAAAACAAGGTAAATTAGATGAACTGTGCATTTCTTAGGGGCATGTGCCAAGACCTCTACCACATTTCCATTCTAAAAACAGTTTAATTTCAATTTAGTGCTCTTGTTTATTTCTTCGTTATTATTTCATGGAAATTTTTGACAACAACTGGTAGCAACTACTAAAGATATTCACAAATCATCAGCATACAAATACACGGTGATAATTGTACTGTTCCTCTGATGTTGATGTCCTTGAGTTGTCTTTGCATTGTTGGAGTCCTTTTCTTGTTCATTTGTTTTTGTTCATCTAGCTGAGTTTTGGAAGTTTTTCATTAAAAAAAATCGCAGGAACTGGATCCTCTCTGGCCTGGGAATGCCTTGGGATTTCCCAGGAGGAGCTGGAGAGTGTTGCTGGGGAGAGGGATGTCAGGGTTTCTCTCCTGGACCTGTTTTCTTCACGACCTGATCACGGATAAGCAGTAGAAGATGGAGATGGAGATGGAGGAACTAGACCCCTACATTCAAATATTGTTCCAAAAACACCAAAAAGCTTCAAATAAACAAGAAACATGTTCTAACAATGCAAAAACCATCCAGGCAAAGACAACTCCGGGACATCAGAGTTCATTACAAACTACATATTCATGACACAGTACTTAGTGCAGTGTATTTATGTGCCAGTGAATCATAAATACCTTCAGTATTGCTAACAGTTGTCAAAGATTTCCGTGTAGTAATAACAAAGAGACAAACAGGAGCACTAATCTTTACTGGTTTTAAAATGGAAGCGGGCAGCCAAGCTGGACTTCTATCTCTGATTTGTCCTTGTTGACTCATAAGAACAGCGTGATTCGTTTATTGTATTTATTTCTTTTTTTCTTTGATGCAGTTTACAATTTCCTCTCAGTTATTAGCCAGTTCAGCACCTGATCAAAGTCTAATGGCAACAGGATCAGGTTAAAATGAGACAGATGTAGAAAAACTGGTAAAACTGGGTCCATTGTTGTTTTGATTTCTACGACACAAAGTGAGAGTGGACGTGTGTGAAACAGGCTGCTACATCATTGTTTTGGAAAAGCTCCATATTTTATTTCCACACAAATACACCATAAACTGAGCTGTTAAAAATCTCTACTTTGGAAAGTTTTCTGGGTTTTTTTATCCTTGTTTTTCTCCCCAAAATACTTAGTTTGTGCGGATTAAAGTCTTTAATGTCCAGAGTAGTATGGATGGGGCCCAAACTGAAATTAAAGAACATTTAATCAAGATTTCTTTCTAATATTTATTATTGTTATTGTGCTAGGCAACCTTCTGCTGTAGTGAAAGTTTGAAATGCTCTTTAAAGTAAGACACAATATGAGCAGGGTATTTACAACCAATGACTAACAAGATGAAATTATTTATGGTTTTTATTTATGACATTTTTATGATCTTTTTTGTCATCTTTCCGTACTTTTAGACTTTGAATAATTTTATTAAAATTTCACATTTGATAGTTTAATCCTGTAACCTACATTTGGGTGTCTCTGTAGCACCTGCCAAAGGACAACTGATAGAAAGTAGTTTTAAAGCTAATCTGGGTTCTCTTCCTGTTTTGTCCTATATTAATGCTAAAAACTGAGTTGAGGGGGCAGTTGCGTGTCAAGTTAAGGTTTTGAGATCTAACTAACTAATACATGAAAGATGAGCAAACAGCTTTGTGAACACTTTAAACCTACAATCTGGTGCAAAAATGAAAGTTTAGAGCATCTAAGGTCTAATAATTATATCCAAATGAACTTCATCCATCCATTTTCTATACCAGCTTGATTCTTTTCAGGGTGCTGTGGCCTATCTTCAGAGGTCAAAGGGCATAGGGCGGGGTACACCCTGGACAGGTCACCAGTCCATCACTGGGCCACATAGACACAAATGAGATGGACAACCACACACATTCACTCCTAGGAGCAGTTTAGAATCTCCAGTTGACCTAACGCTCATGGTTTCGGACTGTGGTAGAAAACCAGAGCAACCAGAGAAAAGCAGGCATGAAGATAACATGGCAAGACTCGAGGTTTGAGCCCTGGACCTTCTTGTTGTGAGGTGACATCATTAACCACCTCACCACTGTGTCACCCCTAAGCAGCAACTTCTTCTTCTTCTTTTATTTTGTTCGTCATGCAAAATTCTGCAGAATTTTTCCTGAAACCTCAAATTAAAACCATCACTAACTTGTTTACTGTGAAGCTTCTCCAGTTGTTTTGTATTACTCTCACAAGACGCATGTGCTCAGATGAGAACTCACCCACGACACACAAAAAAACACATGCGCGCATGCACGCACATACACACACACACAGAGAATGATACTTACTCCAAACCATGATCTAATAGATTTAATGCATCATCATCTCAACTCCATTATTGGATTTTTTTTTTTCTTTCTTCTGTCCACACACAAGTGGACAATATTTGTGAAAAAAAGCAGAGAAATCTTTCCTCTAAAAATAAAAAACCTTTTCCAAAGTGAAGTTTTTTGTTGTGGTTATTGTTTCTTTTTTTTTTGTTTGTTTTTTTTGTGCCTCTGCATTGACTCAAAATGGAGAGCCTTATTAGAAACGATGATGTAGCAGCCTGTTTTGTTCATGCCCCTCTCACTCTGTGTGGTAGAAACAAATAAAAACGGAGATGATTTTACCATTTTCATTCTGTTTGTCTCACTTTATTCTGATCCTGTCACTTTAGTAATGTGCTGAAATGTTTATTACCAGAAAGGAAACTGTAAACGGTGTAAAATTAAAAATTAAAAAGAGCAACATTTCTTTCTGGAAAATCTTTAACCAAGCTATGCATGTTGTTTCTCTGATTACTACTCACCACTGAAAGGCAACAATGGTTTTGCTCATTTCTGTGTGTGTATCTGTTAGCAAAATATCTCATGAATCCCTGGACAGATTTTAATAAAACTTTCTGAAAGTAATCGTCAAATGAACAGCTTCAGCTGATTTACTTCTGGTGTCAATCCAGTTCAAGATGGCTATAAATGGCAAAATCTGATCCAAAAGAATGTCTATAATTCGACCCATTTTACAGATATTGAGCATCAACTCTATAGTCTCTCCGCAAAAAATCTCATGAACCCCTGGATGGATTTTAATAAAACTTTCAGAAACTAATCATTGGATGTACGTCTACAACTGATCAAGTTTTGGAGTCAGTCCAATGCAAGATGGCTGCCACAGCTATTCAACTTTGGCCAACACAAAAATGGCTGTACCTCAGTCAGCTTTCCAGATAATGAGTTAAAATCTGATGTGGTAGTAGCAGAGAGTCATTCGAGAGTAACACTACTTAAGGTTTGAGCAAACCGGTTACAACTCCATCATTTCTCTTCTTAAGATGATCTCAGTCTAAAACTCTGAAAGGTGGCGGGCAATATGCCTTTAATATAGACATGTTGTTCATGTTGACGTTGTCAGTATTCCAGGTTTTTTATTGTTAGAATTGGGTTTAAGTGAACAGAGTACCCAGAGTGGTGCAGACAGACCCGCACAGCTCAGATTCATGCCGTTCTTCTTCATGTCCAACTTTCTGTCCTGTGTGTTGCTGTTTAAGTGTTTGGGTTTAACAATTCAAATTTCTTGTATATTATAATCAGTTTAAAACCCAAAGTTAAATAATAAGATGCAGTGTTTAAACAAAAAATGTTATTGATTAATCTAAATGTTTTATTGGGCTATTTAAATTATTTTTATGTAGATTTGACAAAATTTCTTCTTTTTTCAAACTGTGTGACATAAATTCATAGACAGTAAAAATGACAACATAAACCCTTAAACATCACCCTTAACGCTCCTTAATTTCCCTGGACTAACCAATCTGATCTCCTCTCCATGCTCCACTTTAAACTCCTATTGTGTAATTTGACCAGAATTTGAACACTTTAGCTGTGAACGACTTTTAAAAAACATTTTCCACTAAAATGAATCATTAAAATTTATTAGGACATTTATTTTGCCCTCTGGTAATAAAAAACGTTGCAGAAGTCACAGTGACAGAGGAGTAAATAATAAATCACCATATTTCTCACACTGTTCTCCCCCCAAATATCTCATCCATCTTTCTGACTTGTTGGCTTTTATCTCTCTGTCTGCTCGGACAACAACAGGCTCTTTCATGTAGCCATTTCTCCTCAGAGCCTCGGGCCGTCTCCCTCTTTCTCCTTCGTTCACACAGACTAATTAAATGTTCTGACAAGAACTCATGATTAGGAAAGTCAAAGCTGCTTCTCTCTCTTTTTTGTGTTTCTACTGCTCACTCATAATTAAATTCTCATATCAAATCTGTGTTTGAATTCATGTCCATAAAGATGTTTTGTTGCAATAAATACCATACATTTGTGTTCTATTTTTCCAAAATGGTTGCTTTACTTGTGGTTTTACATTATTTGGCGATAGGCACGATACGGTACGATGCGAATGATACAGAACAGCAAGCATTGTCTTGAATTTTTCAGTCTTCCCGGACTTTTCGGAAAAGCAAAAACAGCCGGGTCATGAATTAATCTATTTAAAATGGCAGGCATGTAATAGTCTTGTTTTGAAAAATAGGAGTGACCAACTGTTGTTGCTTGTTATTTTTTTTGGCCCGGCAACGGAAAATAACTTAAATTACAAACGGCTTTAAAAAGACAAAGAGGATGGCAACAAAACAGGCAGAAACAGTGATTTAAAAAAATAAGAAAACACAGAAGAGGTCATGCCACAAAAACTAAGCCCTAAACATAAGACTCATTTCTACAGTAAAAACACAATCATTCTCCACCGACTCTAGTTTTCAAAACAAGCGACTTTGTTAAAAAAGCTTCTGTTTTGTTCCAACTGAACTGAGCAAATGTTGAATTAAAACTGATGAAGATTTTACACAAATATCAAAATCAGCAAATTTAAAAGTCAATTTAATAAAAATATAACACAAAAAGTAAAGAAATTTGTGTTTAGTTGATTATTTCTTTGTTGTAACAATGCTTCTTGGCAATAAATCTTATTTAATTGGAAAACCTGTTTATTTCCTGTTAAATGTTCCTGTTACATTTGTTCGGAAAACACATTTGTGGGTTGAGCAGCAGAGTTATGTTTGTGGGTTCCACCCATGAAAAACTTGCCAGATCTTCTCTGCCATAACCAAACTTATTCAGCTTTTGACTTTTGTTTTAAGCTTCTGGTTCCAGAGGGATCCTGCTACAGCGGGCAGTTGGTTTCTGTTCCAAGGTCATAGGGCAACTTCAAGCTGCTGTTCTGCAAAACCAAGTTGCAGCATTGTTTGGAGTGAGCCCTATTACCACCTTCAAACTGAAGGCCATATAAGTTCCATATAACGAGGGATGTCAGAGACAGGCTGTGAAGTGGGCATCCCCCGAGATGAGATTCTGCAACCAGCAGACATCCCATATCTCCACAGTCCTGGGCTGAGCGCTGTCCCCCAAGATGACAACGCTTGCCTCTTTAGAGCAGGGTTTTTGGAGACTACTTCCAGGATGTAGGAGTGGAGAGGATGGAATGGTCTGAATGCAGTCCTGACCTCAACCCCATTGAACACCTATGGGATCAGCTTACTGTTCGTTCCAGAGTGACCAACACAACCACATTGACCAACTTGTGACAAATGCTGGTTGAAGAATAGGATGAAGCCCACAGCAGTGTGTGACCAAGCTGGTGAGCAGCACGAGGAGAAGGTGCCAAGCGGTTGTGGCTGTGTATGGTTGTTCCACGTGCTACTGAGGCCTCCGTTTGTTAAATGAATAAATTGTTAAGTTGCTAATATGTCTTGTTCCTTTAGACCTCAATCATCCAGTCTAATAAACAACACCAAAAGAGTCAATAGCAGAATGAGCTGTTTGTCAGAGAAGATTTGACAAGTTTTTCATGGACACAACACACAAACTCAACTCTGCTGCTCAACCAAAAAATGCATTTTCCTAACAAATAGACAGGCTTTTCAACAGTATACAATTTATTGCCAAAAAGTATTGTTACAACAAAGACATAAGTCAACTAAATACAAATTTCTTTACTTTTTGTGCTCAGTTTATGTTCGTGTGTGAAGGCAGCTGCTTACATGACTTATTTAGCTTCAAAATGGCCGAACAGAAAACCAAGTCCAATGTGGTCTCCAAAATAAGAAAAAAATAAACGTGTGTGCTTACAGTTTGTTGTGCATTTAGAAGAAGTTTATCTACAGTCTCGCAGAAGGGCAACTTTGGGCTAAAGCAATTGTTCAGATTTTTTCAAAGCTGAGTTCTGTGTACAAATTAAGAACAATTAGTGTCTTACCTGTTGTAGACGGCTCTAAGAGTTTAATTCTGATGGGATTGAACAGATAACAGCTATTCCGAGTGCAATCCAGTCCAAAGTAAATTGCTGCTGTTGTGTTGTGATCCTAAGGTTTTTTGTTTGATTTTTTGTTTGTGTTTAGGGTTTTTTCAGTCATGTATTTCTGAAGACAATTTCCTTGTGTTCAGTGTTTAGTCCTTGTTCCCTTCCGTCCTCCTTGCCTTCAGTTAATCAACCACACGTATTCATCTGCTCATTAAGCTCGCCTGCTTATCGTTCCAGTAATCCCCACTTCCTGTTTAAAAAGCCTTCAGCTTCTCAAGTTACTTCTCAATTCATACTGTTTATTCAGTTTCATGTGTTTATTTTCTTAGCGTTTCCTATCATGTTAGTAGTTATATCCTGCTCCTTGTGCTCTCTCCGGTTGACTTTAGCTGTCATTTTTGCTGCCTTGCCAGTCTTTGGATTTCTAATAATGTTTTAGTTCTCACTTAGTCACCTCCCTCCAGAATCTGCATTTTGGGTCCTCACACCACGCCAACCCGGACATCCAGCCTCAAATGTTTCATAGTTGTTTATGTGAGCTTCATTTGATAAAACTTTACACTGCCATCAGTTTTGCATGACACAATTATTCCAGCTAAAATATTATGATAGTCCTGCCAGAGGTGCTACAGCGAACTATTGCATTTGCAAATAATCATGGAAATCATGAAAATAACTGTGTAACAGTGGAAAACTTTTTACAACATTGTTCACATGAACCGTATTTTTGAGGTGAGCTGTTTTAAGACGACAGCGATCTACTCAGGCTAGTCGTTGGCCCGTCGGCATGGTTAGAATTAAACTCTGTTTCTCCAAACTGAGGTTGTTCGAAAAGCTATCTGCAAAATGTATTATTGTTTCTGTTTTTTTCCTCTTCGAAATATCTAACCTGTCACTTCAACAGCTCTGTTCTGATTTAAAAGAAAGATCTAACTCTATATCTGACCTGGGAGGTCACCTAGATCCACCTGGCTCTGATCTGATTAATTTCACCTTTCTCTGCTTTTTCAAAGTTAATAATCAAAATAATAATAATAGTAATAAAACCACCAAACAAAATAGTGAGGATCCTGGGGAGTAAAGGTAATCAACAGACTCTCTCGTTGTTTTTCCACATCTAGTTAAAAGTCCATAAGAACAAAGAAAACACCTAGAATCACATTTAAAACTTTGCAAAAAGCTGGGTTTTTCTTGATTAACTAATAAAAGTTTAACAGCTTATTCTGTTCTTTTTTCCTGCACTGCAGTGAAAGATTTCAGGGTGGACAGCAGTCAACATAAATGCATGACTAAACAGCATGCTGACACGTATGACTGAGGGCCAAACCGGTCATAAAGCTGCAGCATGAATGCCACCATTGTCCCAGTACCCATCATCCCCTTCTTCATCATCATCACGACGCTCAACTTCCCGTTACACCTGAGACACAAACATCCTCCTCCTCCCCCCCTCTGTTGTTCTCGCAAACTCTCCTTTTATTATTCTAACTTTCAAAAAAAAAACAGTTTTTAGATTTCTCCCTCTTGTTTTTTTTTTTCTTCTTGTTGTTCATGTACTCTTCCTCCGCTGGCGGAGCTGAAACCGTGGACGCAGCAAACCGCCGAACAATAGAGCATTCATGATGCCCTGCAATGCAATGATGATCCTGCTCTGCCCTCCACCTCCTGCACCAGCCTCCACAGCTGCACAAGAATGTGGTCCAACAAGTCCCCTTCCCTCCCTCCTCCTCCTCCTCTTCATCCTCTCCTCCCTGCTGCCTCCACCACCATCTCTACCACCACCTCACCAGTGCCGCTGCAACCCAAGCCCCTCTTTTCCCCCCAAACAGAGAAGATGAAGAAGGGAAGAAACTATAGAGGTGGTGGTGGGTGGAGATGGGGGGGGGGGGCTGTGGAGACAGAGCACAAAGACCGGATTCATGCTTGGTCACATACACTCTGGGAGGAAAAAAAAAAAAGAGGGGCACCCATTTAAGTGTGGTGCAGCTGCACTAATTCACTGGGTGAAAATGGGTAAAAAGGGAGTGACAGAGGTCAGATAGTAGGATCTTTTTTGCCTTTTTTTTTTTTACATACATCCCAGTGGATGGTGTCGCTCCATCATCACAGCTTTAAAAATGGCTACATGTTGCATAAATCAAGTGATAAAACCAGACATCGACCCCTTCTCCCAAGCAGGATTTCAAAATCCGGGCCACCAGCGGGTCAGAGCGACTCGGCGTCCTTGTTTTCCTCAGGTTCATCATCTCAGGCACCGTCTGTTCAGAAAACGTAGATTTGGAAAGATGACGTCTTCCTGAGAAATCACAGGTTCCACAAACTGGCAGAGGAGTCACATGAGATGCTTTTTTAAAATTATTATTATTGACAGTCTGGTTTTCAGAACTGGAATTCCCCAAGCTGAAACTCTGACCCCTTCTTTTTTTTTTTTCCTTCTTTTCTTTTCTTGCACAGACCCTGAGAGGAAATGACTTTTGTGAACTGCAGTGTTTATCACAAAGCAGGAGGATCCAAAGCACGAGAAATCCTGTTGTGTTTCAAAATTTCTTCACTGAAAATAATAGTATTAAAAGTTTGCTCTTAAAAGCTGGAGCCACTGGGCCAATCTGGGCCACAAATTCAGACCCTTCTGTTGAGCTCGTCATCGTTTGGAACAAATGACGCCATTCACTTGAAGCCAAATGTGCCCATTGACACGAGACTGAATGCTTTCCACCGATTATACATCAGTTTTATGCAAAATGTGACCTGGCATGTGAATGTTTGACTTCTGTGAGTGCTTCCCTTATCTGCATCTCTCTCTCACGCTGTTTGCATCTGTCTGTTTGTCCCCC
>JAOXNZ010000155.1:5033463-5047141 GCA_028566095.1 Kryptolebias brasiliensis
TCTGACAAACGGGTCTCATTAAAACACACTCTAATTTGCTAAAATGTACCTGTATCTGGATTATTATATAGTGCTAACTACTTCATCAGGTGATATGTACAAATACCACAGCTGTACTTTACATGTCAAGGAAATATTGAAAAATAAATTAATGGGAAAATTCCAGATTGTGTGGGACTAATAGGCATGTTCTTGCCAACAGTAAGGTCCATCGTTAATGGTATATTGACATATCACTAATATTATGAAAAACATAAAAATGCAAGAATCTCACTGGGAAGGACGGTGACCTGATTATGCCTGGCACTTGAAATGTTTAAAATGTTAACACTTCATGAATTCACAGTGATTTAGGGAATAAAAATGAAAATTATAAATTTCTTTCTGTGTTAGGATAATGGTAAAATTAAAACTATGATTTCAATCTCTCTGTCTCTCCTCCCTTCCCTACCTAACCTTATCTGCAGAGAGAAGTATGAAGGATCCCAGGATTGACAGAGCCGTGGCAGTTTGTAAGAAGATTGGGAGTTCTTTCTCCAACAGCTGGACGAGGCAGCGGGCACTGCTGGAGGTTCAAAAAAGAGAGCGAACCGCTCAACGCAAGCTCGTCACGGAATCTCCCACGAGATGGGGGTCCAGACAGAAAATGATCCAGTGTGTGTTGGAGCAAGAAAAGCCCATCACCCAGGTCTTAGCTGCTGATCAATCAACAAGGCATCTGGTCCCCACATGGCAAGAGCTACAGGTTCTCGATTCTGTGAGCAAAGCCCTGGGTCCTCTGGTCAAGTTCACTGATGCTCTGTCTGCTGAGGACTATGTTACTATCTCATGCTTGAAGCCTGTCCTTCAGCTGTTTAACAGTAGCATTCTTCTCATGAAGGAGAACAACACAGAACTCACAAAATCCATAAAAATCTCAATACTGGAAGTATGAAGAAGACCCAGTGGTTGTGGAATGAATCTGGCAACCATGCTTGACCCACGGTTTCACAGCCAGTACGTGGACCAAGAAAAGAGCCAGGTAATCAAAGACAGAGCAGTCAGCGAAATGGAATCATTCCTGCGAGGAAGAGAGGAAGCTGAAACACCACAACAAGCTTCAGGCTCAGCTGAAGACACCCCAGGCCCAAGTGATGCAAAGTTGCCAAAGAAGAGCCTCGGAAGCATTTTTAGGAGGGCTGCAGTAAGTGACAGACCAGGAACAGGACCATCTCCAAGACAGAGAATTCAGGCAGAGTTAAACAACTACCTAGATTGTCCTCCAGCAGATAATGAGAGTGATCCTCCTAACTGGTGGAAAGTGCACGAGGTTAACTTTCCTCAGGTTAGCCATTTAGCAAAAAAATACCTGTGCATCCAAGCCACTTGTGCAGCCTCTGAAAGGTTGTTCAGCACAGGAGGGAACATTTTTACGTGTAATAGGTCTGCACTTGAAATGAATAGACTTGTGTTCTTGAATAAGAATCTGAAACTTGATAAATGATAACCAGCTAGATGGCTATGTTCTGCCAATGATCAGCAATCCTTTCAGACAGCATTTCATTTGTTTTCAGCATTTGTCACAAGTTTTGGAAGTTATACCTCATTTAAAGGCAACATATTTTTTGTTGTATATTACATTTATGTTCAACAGATCTTAAGCTTTCATTTTATTTAGTTTTTTGTTGGAGGAACTGCACCTGCACTTTAGTTTTTGTGGTGGATTTTGTTGTTTTACATTTTGTGCAGACTTTTTCAATCTAAATAACAGAAGGATCATTTTTATTTTTTATTTTTATACTTTGTGACTCAATACTTTACTAAATAAAGTAATTGCAGGAAAATTAACCCATGTCATTTTTCTAGTTTTTATATAATACTGCAAAGCAACATGTTAAGTTAATTTTGTTAAATGAATAACTATGATTTTTGTTTTTTTTGTATCACAAAATTTATTGTTATCGTCAGAATGCTCTGAAATATCACATTATTATATTTGAGCCATATCTCCCACCCCTGCTCACACCTAGGGACAATTTAGAGTTACCAATGAACCTAACAACATGCATGTTTTTGGTCTGTGGGAGGAAACTGGAGTACCCAGAGTAAACCCACGTGTGCACAGGGAGAACATGTAAACTCCACCCAGAAAGGCCCCAGGTTGGGAAGCGATCCTACAACCTTCTTGCTAGGAGGCGACAGCTCTAACCACTGCTCCGCTGTGCCACCATGCTTCAAAAATAATTAAGTTTATATCAGACATAAATAAGCTTATATTGTCTGTAATAATTAGTATGGCTTATAAATTACAAGATAAATATGCCCATGGAGATTGTATAGCATGTTTTGTTTGGCGGCCAATCGCTTGTAAGTGCATACAGCAAAAAATGCACATTTTGGAGAACTGAAACCAACAACATTTTTGTTTTCTTTTATAAAAACGTTGAATTTTAGTGTTAACCTAGGCATTATCCTAACTCATCACATCATTAGACAAGCATCATTGAGGTAAAATCTTTCAGATTGGATGTCTGGATCTTTTTTTAATTGGTGGAACCCAGAGATTGTCAATTTTATCTTCTTTAATGACCTAATGACTGTTTTTCCTAAGATCGCTGGAATTACAATGTGCTGTGAACAAACAGACAAAAAAAGGTTTAAATGTAATGCCCACCCAAATAAAAATTAAAATGGAAAACAACCCTTGCTGGAAATAAAGTTGAGAAATCAGGAACATGCATTTAGACAAAGATAAATGCATTATTTTTCCATCATATGGTGCACATTTCATTATGTTTGTGCTGTTTGTAAATTTATTTTTACGTACCATACAAAGAAACTTGCAGTAGCTTTTTACAGTGTGTGTTCGCATGATTTTCACGGCTGTATGTACATATGAAATCGACTCCTACCCCCTGCCTGTACGCTCCATTTTCACTGAAGTGGTCGATATCCATATTGCAGACAGAGGAGGTCTAAATGCTGAGGATGTGGTGCAGTTGTCAGGCCCATTAGCAGGACTAATGGTGGCCTAAGAGCCCTGTGTTCCCTCAGGGAGGAAGACCAACCACCAGCAGCAGGACAAGCTGTAAAAGCTGGAGGGCAGGGGGTAGGGTGGGGGCAGCCTAGATTGGAAGTAAGCAGCTGTTGGGCTATAGGAGACCCCATTTAAGTGGCTATTACAAAATGTGAATCCCTTTACAGCCTGGGTCTGCATTCAGAGCACAGAGACAAAGGTGGTGATTGTGGTAGTTACGGTTATAGCTCAATATTATTGAGTTATAACTCAATAATAGATATAGTTTAATATCACATGTCTGGTCAGAACAAGATAGTAGAGATTGAGCAGGTGGAATTACATTTGTTGGATCTAATCGAGTCACCTCACTTTTATTTTGTATATTTTGTGTATTATATGTCAAAGTACTTCCTTTGAGGCTTTCCTCTGAAAGTGTGGATGTAATTTAGTGAGACAGATCAAGTTTATTGTCAAGTCCACTGTTTATTGACTGCTTCTATCAGCTGACAGCCAGTGTAATTTGTGCTAAAATATTCTGCTCTGCATTATTTTAAATTATTAATTCAGCAAATGTCGAACTGAAAATACAATTGCTATCACAGGAAATATGGTGAAAGGTAAGGTGGGGTTATAAAATAATGACAAAAATTACTAATTTAAAACATTGTAGGAGTGGATATAGATAAATAGATGGGTAAAAACAAAAACACTTTTACACAAAAAATTATTATTTTTTTAACTATCTACAATAAATCTGTAGATCTTTGGTAACTACTTGTGGTTGTTTCTTTGCCATTTTATTATTTTCATATTTGAATGAATTTTTAATTTCTATCTGTACTATAGTGTTGTGATAAATCTAACATAGTCTTAAAAATGATATTTTCTCAGCACTTTACAGATTATTTTGTTGCTGTGACGTGATTATAAAGGCACAGAAATATACATTATCTTATCACTGAGAGAATAATTTAAGATGACGTTCCAGAGAACATGGATAATACTTGATTTTATATTTTGACAGAGTTGTTGGACAGGAAACAAGGTGAGATTAAGAAGTATGATGACATGTGTGACTGCTGCCTGCCCTAGCCCTCATATGTTTGATTGTATGTTTGAGTATGGTTAAAAACGAATAAAAAATAAAGTAAAAAAGAAAAAAAAAGAAGTATGATGACAAAGATCTGTTGATGTGACATTAAATGTATGCCATTGAGGCCCTCTGTATCTCTTGTATATTTGATGATCATAGATCAATAGTCAGTAGTATTCTGCTTGATTTAGCCATCCATAAACTATTATGCCATCATTGTTTATTTGCCCATTTCTTCGACAGCAGTCATCCATTTTCTTTACCCGCTTTTTTCTTTCCGGGTTGCAGCCTATCTCCATCAGTCACTGAGAGGCTGGGGACACCCTGGACAGGTCGCAAGTCCATCACAGGGCCATACTTGTTAGATTTTATTGGCCAAATAAGAGTTTCATGCTTCATTTTGTTCCCTTTATTTTACTGTAGGTGTCTAAAACAGATCTTGACTGGTTGGCAGAAAGATAGTGCCCTGTGGTGTTTAATCTAGTTTGTAATGAAACCCATTTAAAAATAGAAAGTAGCTCACCTACAAAGATGATTAACGTTGTGATCAGTGGCACCATTCACTGAATTTTATTCGACTGTAGCTGCTTCTTCTTCTGTAAACAACAGCGTGTCATTAATATAACTTGTTTTCATCTCAGGTGAAGATCATCATGCTGTTTAGTTGTAGATGTGTGGAGTATACTTAAACTTAACCCATATGCTCCTGCTCCCACACTCACAAACAAGCACCAGGGTGTGTGTTTCATCTTTTTGTGAGGACTATAAAGCACCACAATTACACACTCCCGGGCACACATGCAATCGCATAAATTGTCCAATATTTTGTTCTGGGCAGTTTGCCCATTTTCAATATGCTAAGCACAAGGGATAAGAGTGTGATTACTGCAGAAGATCCAGCTCCGTTTGCCAAGTCCTGTCAGTCACTGCCATACCCGCTGCTGTGTTCTGCCTCAACATGTCCTTCTGATGTCAGGATCATTCAGAAAAGTTCTGTTTAGTACTGAGAGACATCAAAGTGTACACCAAAGCAACAGATCAGGACCAGGAGGAATTTGGTGATAGCTTAAAATAGATACACTGCTGGCCTAAAATGCATAAAAAATACAAAAGCATATGAAAAACCTCATTCCCAGAACAGGAGAAACAGCATAATTTTAATTGCTTCAGATTTCTGTGTAAAGTAAAGCAGTAACTAATGGTTTAGATTCCAAGATTGTTGATTACAGACTTGGATTTAAGGCTTTTGAACCATTTGACCAATGAATACACAGGATGATATTTGTCTTGCAATCAGCTGTCGGTTTGGCAATAAAAAAACCTCATGACTCGCCCAGAGCAGCTGTCTAGCATATTAACATTTTTCATTTTTTTGGTTTCCACTATGCCTTTGTTTCATCTCTGCGTAAACATGCACAAAAAAACACATTAAATGTTTTAGGCTGCTTTGAACTGAACTGTCAGAAGAGAACATAGTAGACTTTTGGAGAATGAATAATACATAAGAAGCTTTTGTGCTTTTTATGTATTATTTAAGCGGTGACAGTTACTTGTTGGAATGAGACCAATTAATTCTTTGCATTTGCATAAATCTGTTATTTTGGCTATACAACTAATTTTTACAGTTACCAAGGGCTTTTATGTGTTCACAGTGCAAGTTTCCAGCACCTACATTTTTAATTTAAATAGATTTTTAAAATTTATTATCTTTGGTTAGTAGTTTGCGTAGACATGTCTTTAACTGTGACAGAAAGAGGAGTCAAGGCTCTCTAGGCAGTGCATGTGAACTGGTTGTGTGCAGGTTCCAGGTTAGGGTAAGAACCAAGTTGTGAATTGAGGTTAGATTAAGATCAAGATGAGGTTGTACATAATAAATCAAAGAAGTTAATGCAATGTGATGGATTTCCAGTCAAGGCTCCTGGTAGAATTTCTACTCGTTGCACAGTCCGCAGTGCAAACCTATTAATGTAGTTTTAAAGCTTTAAATGATCCCAAACTTTTCAGCTTTTGACTCATAAGATGTAAGTTGCATACAATTGTGACCCTGACTTTTGTTGGCTGAAGTATCCAAACATAGTTAATAAGCCTTTTATCAAAGTACTGTTTCCATCTATTTGTGACATTTAAGGCTAAGTTTCCTACACCCCATCCCACATAAAACCAGTTAAAGTTAAAGCTTTAGAACAAATAGGTCTTCAAATGGACAACGACCATCAGCATACGGCTGAATTAGTTATAAAGTGGCTTCAGTCAGTGTTTTGGAGTGAGCATCACAAAACCCTGATCTCAATCCCATACAAACTTTGTAGGCAGAGCTGAAAAGGTGTGTGAATGAGGCGATCTACAAACCTGACTCAGTGACACCAGTTCTGTCAGGAGGAATGAGACTAAATTACAACAAACTATTGTGAGAAGCTGTGGAAAGAAACCCAAAATATTTGATCCAAGTCAGACAGCTTCAAGGCAATGATACTAAATACTAAGAAACCACATACTTGTGACTTTTGAAGTAAAATTAATAAAATAATTCTCTCATTTTTTGGGCATTTAACAAATACGTTTAAACAATTTTGGGGAATCCTAACTGACCTGAAACAGGAAATGTTCTGTCTGATTTAAGTTCAGACAGGAAGAAAAAATGGTTCTGTGTCTTTTTTTTTTACCATGTATGTAAACATCTGGTTTCAGCTGTATACACTCACACACATTTGGTGTTTCACAACCTACAGTGGGGTCTCAACCCTAACTTTGGGAGCCTCTATTTTAACCTAGCAAAGTGCTTTATTGTCTGAATTCCCTGTAATTCCTCTGCCCCTCTTTAAGCTCTTCACCAAGATCTTAGGCCAATATCTCTCTGGGCTACGTCTGTTGGAGACCAGCTGTTATCTCAAAATTGCAAGAAAATAAGTGAATTTTTAGTTACCGTATTGCTGATTTCTAAGTGAACCGTCCAATTTTTGAAAATCACAGCCTGTTTTCATGTGTACGGTTTTATTCTTGGCTGTGCACATTATTTTGATACACACCTGCGTACATCATACACACCTCAGCCTGCGTTGGACCCACACTGGCAGCTGCCCCACATTTATGATTTAATCTACTGGAGTACACTTTTTAAATGAAGATAGGCAGATTTGGACCAGTTTTCTTCGTTATTATTTATTGACAGCATGGATCAGTTTTTTTTAATGATTGTTATTTATCATTGTCGTGGTCGGATCTTGGCGTGCTTAGTGCTGTAGCTGTCAGATGTTTTCTGTCATAAGGAGAGCTCCTGTGTAGGTGTCAAAATACAGCTCTAGTGCGCTAGAATTATGAAAACTCAATTGTGTGTTCAGGCAACTCACCAAAATATTCTGAGAATAAAATCTGTCATTCAATTTTCTTTAGCATGTTTGAAATTCAAGCAACGAGACAGCAAACCCCTGAGAATTACAGGAGGAAATTGAGAACCTGCAAACAATTTGAGACATTTTGTAGGCCGCCTCACGAATGCTGTCTGCCAACTAAAGGCCAAGAGCTGCAACCCAGTGAGATACTGGCTTTAGTCAGTAACTGATAGACTGCTAACATCTCATTTGATTAAGTAATTGATGCACTTGTTGGGTAAATATTAAAAGGATACATCACAAAATGTTGCTGTGACTCACCTTTGCTTTAAAATACTACACAAAATACAAAATTCTTTAAAATATAAAACAAGGAATCCTTGAAAAAGCATCAGTTTATTATTATTTGAAATAAACTGTGAGCCCTGGAGAAGCAAATAATCCTAAACAAAAATCCAGGTTCAGAAAACTGAACTGCTACAGAAACAGCAATAATGATGGCTAACAACAAAATGAAACTTGTATTGCACAAAGGAATGTAATCATCAAATATACTGAAAGAAGTAATTAAATACAGAGGTAATGTGCCTGTATCATGTATGAAAGCACTTTTCTTTTGAATACTTTGACCAGCAAAGACAAAAAGTATGTAACACCAGCATACAAGTACTGTCTGTTTCTGAAATATCTTCAGCCATTTGGATAAATGTTAGTCCATTAAAATAAGGCAAAATGTGAACACTAGAGTCAGCTGGACAAGCAAAATTGTTCCACTCGAGCACTCAATTAAACAGTTCCTCAATTAGGTATAGTGTCTCCTAGTCTTACCTGTGTCTGCAGAATCATCATTTTAGAATAATAATAATAAAAAAAGCTCAGTCTGCCACCCAGAGATCGTAACAGAATGCCAGTTGTTCACTTTCAGTCGTAATAACAAGAGCTTTCTTAGCTTTTTTTTTCTTTATAAATATATATATGTATATAATATATTATAATATATAAGCTGAAGCAATAATACTAAAATGTTTTATAGGTTTTTGTCAAACTCTGACAAATATTGCTGCAGGAAATGGTTAAATGACCAGTTTCATGGCAACCATACATACACCACATGTTTGTTGGACAGACATGAGAGGGAGCAGGTGTTAGGAGTTTTATTCATTAACCACCCTTATCGCCCTGTATCCACACCCACACACACACACACAGAAAAGTGTACAAGCCTCCTGTGGGGCTCTCTCTGAGTCACTCTGGCTGAGCATACTTCCTTGAGATGATGTAGTGTATTAGCATCCCACAAAGAGCTCACCATAACAGATGATGTCACTCTCCATGAAAAAAAAACAAACAAACAAAAAACAGTTTCTCTCTTCTACAAACACAACAATTGTACTAAACATGTCTTTTATCTTTCTAAAATAAGTGAAATTTTATATTAAAGCATCATACTTCATAGATGAGTTATATGGAGATGATCAATGCCATATGTGTTTATTCTTCTAAAGCAGATTGTCACCAGCCAAATTACAGAGAATTTGCTCATGTGTGTTTTTATATCCACCACAGACTTTGGTAACTTTGTGTCAAAATTTCTTCATCATCCCAACATTTAAGTTGAATATTAATGATCTAGACTAACCAGTTTGTTAAACTACTGCCACATGGTTTTGTATTTTTGGTTTTGGTTTAGAATTTCTTTTTAAATGTGAGTCAAAACGTGAAGATATTATTTTGCAGACCACCTTTCATGCCAGAGTTTTACACTAAGATCATCTTATGTTGAGAAATGACAGTTGTAGTGTCAAAAAATAACTTTATCTGAGATCTCATGCAAGATGTCTGTGAATGACTCTCAGCTACTACCACATCAGATTTTAGCTCAATATCTGTCAAATTTACTGAATTATATCTACTTTTGTGTTATCTAAGGTCAAGTGGCTGTGGGCCTCATCTTGAATTAGTTTGGCTGCAAAAGTTAACCAGTTGTACATCCAACGATTGTTTCCTGAAAGTTTCATTAAAACCTGTCAAGTAGTTCATGAGATATTTTTGCTAAGAGTCAGCTGTTGGTGGGTCACTGTTTTAACGTTATTGTTGGGTCACTGCTTCTGCATGTAACTTCAGTTATTATAGATTATGTGTTAGATAAGTCTAGTATTTCAGAGTTGCATTCATGATATAGTTTTTTATGACATGATCAATAAATCTGTGGCAACCTGCTGGAGGTCACGCTTTGTGTGCTGGAGTATTAGATAAATAAAGACGTGATGTTGTGACATTTTTTTACAGCCATGTATTTCAGGAGGTCATAGAAACACAAGTTGAAAATGCAAAAGTGAGATAGAGATATTTGTCAGATTCCAGGTGGTAGCTTTTGTTGAGTTTTACTGTTTTACTGCCCTACAGCTGCTGAAGTCGATCATAATTATAGCACTGACAACTACTAGACCTGTTCAGTCATGTATTAAATATTATCAAATACACAGAAAAATAAATAAGAGAACTTCCTTTTGGTCTTCCCATGACTTTTAGAAGATCCAACTGATGCAACTTCCTGTTGTGCCTGTGCCTTTAGGAATATTCTGGTAACTGGTCTGAAAACCCGGGGACACAACTATTATGTGTATTTTAACAACAATATTATAGATGTCTTTTGAAAGGAATATATGTAAAGCATAGATGGGATATGCAGTCACACAAAAATGCCAAAAAAATGAAATTTCTTTAGCATTTTCTACATTATGTTTCATTGTAAAGTGTAATGTTATAGAGTAAGGACAGGTGACAAATGCTGTTTTTTCAGTGTTTAAGGAAGTTTTTCTTTAATCCTTCCAAAGATATATCTTCAATTTACAATTAGATCACATGCAGGACACTTTGCTTAATAAGAAATTGTATTTTTCAGTTAATCTTCATGAAAATTTATAAATATAATTTCCAGGGGACGTAAATGGCACCCTTTCGGTGTAATGGCCCATACTGTTTTACCAGGTCATATAAAAAAAAGTAATAGTTTATTATTGCCTTTTTTATCTTACTTTTCTCTAGTGCCTTTTGAACCAGGTGTTTTTACTCAGTTGGATGCATTTCTATTCATCGACATGGCTCTGTGCCATTATTCCTTCCTGGAACGAAAAACAAAACAGAAAAAACAAAAGCCCACATCTGATAACATCTTTTTTGCCAAGCCATTAAGTGGTAGAAAATAGCCTGATAAGTAAAGCAGGATAGGCTGACAATAGAAATGGAAGGGAATTGGATCTTACCTAAACTGAACTGAATGGCAAACGGTTTTAAATTACTAATAGATGGACAACAAGCAGCTTACAGATTCATCACAGCAGATCCAAATCACATCAGGGTCCTTTCTGTTGTTTCCCCCTGTCATAAATATAGCAGCAGCAGTTTTCATATTGACTTTGGCTCCACTCAGCCTGCAGGTTTCTGAAGCTTTGAGCTCTTAGGAGGATCAGTTTCACCCTGCTTTTCACCCACATCACACATGAATGGAGAACTGCAAAAACAACATCACTATGGAATGAAACTATAAATGAATTTAACCAGAAAAAACGTCTTGTTTTTGTTAATCCACTTATACTCTTTTTTAAGCACTAAATACAGCACTTTAAGAGATTTTCAAAACATTATTTATGAGTATTTTGGGGGATTTTATTTTAGGCAAAGCTTTCAGCAGTATTTACAGATGTTTGTCTGCTTTTGATAAAAGATAATTATATGGGCCTACATGTATATTAATAACGTTTTATGTGCTTGCTTTTACTGCTTAATGCTCAAAAAATATATTTTATCCAAACCAAACTACTGTGTATCACATGTCAAAGAGCTAAAAGAGTGAATGTTTGACTCAGTAAATCTGAAGAATACTTGTCTGGTTAATAAGTAAAAAAATAAATATTCCTCATAAGATAGACAAAGATGATTGTTGTAGGTTACCCACCTATAAAGTAAAGTCACAGGAGTTTATTTATTGACAGTTCAGTCATAAGCATCTCTAATCTGCTTATAGGTAAACTGCTGCCACATGCTGCGTTTTATCTAAAACTGGTCTAACTTGGGTTTTGTGTCCCCCCCCCCCACCTCCTGTCCTTTTCCTGTTTGTCTTTCTCACCAGAAGGATCTACCTCTGCCTCGGAAAAGTAGCAGGTAAGTTCAGAGTTGCACATCTTTTCTGCTATACGTCAAACTCCGTGCAGCGAGCTTCGTTTGTCAGTACGTGTGAGAATTTTCAAATCATTTAGTTCTTAGTTTATTTGTAGTGTTGACACGTGGCTGTGGGATCTCTCTGTCTTTGAAACATTGGAATATCGTTGAAGTCCAAACTTCCACAGACTTTGGGAAACTCGGGGAGTTTTTTGGGCAGAATTTAGGAAATTAAAAAACTCTACAACTACAGTAAAAGAGTGCTGTTGTGTATGCTTATTTTAATTATAAAGAGAATATTATGTTTTACAAGAGCAAGTGTGGCTTTTTTACTGTAACACATCTGTGAAGGACACTGCATTTGGGAACTAATGTAACAATGTGTTAGTTTTTTTTAAAAAAGCTTTTGTTTTGAAAATCTTACACATAAAATCTGACATTTTCTATAATGATCAAAGCTTTTGATCCATATTGATTTTTACCTCACCTGTGATCATCTTAGTTCAGCTCAAATCCAGAGAAGCTGAGAATAATTTGTGTATTTTTTTGTGTGTGTTAAAGGTTTCATTTTTCTTTTCCAGTGAACTATGTTCCCTGACTCGAACTGTCAAGGTTGTTACCGAGCGCGCTCATTGGGAGATTTGTGTTTGTTTTCTGTACAATGCTGCCTAAGAGCCAGCAGATCTAAGCTATTAATATTGCTTTTTGGCCATGTTTTATGCAAGATTTCACCAGATTATCTGAATTCTGCAATGGTGTTATATTTCTGATGTTAAAATATACAAATTTGTTACCATTCTGTAATCCAAAATATTCTTCAATTGTTGAATAACTTATAATCACACTCATTCACAGAATGGTGAACTCTGCCTCTTATGTAGGATTTTAGTCTTTTTTATTATTATTATATTTTGACCGTTCTTCTCTTGTTTAGCTGTAGAACCGCTTCATCTGAAAAGTACAAAACTGGATGAGGAAAGATTTAAAGTTGAGAAATATCTGAAGATATAAGATTTAAAATTGTATCATTATAAACACAATGATGAAAAAGATCTTGTCTGGTGACTGACTGCTTAAGAGACTGGCTAAGAAAAAAAATGTTAAGCTCATATTTTAAAGCTGATCACTACAGCTTGATGCATCCTGTTTGATTTGACACTTTCCAATGACGTGCCGCAGCGTTCCCAGTGCATTTTTGGCTTAAATGTCTGTGCGATGTTCTTGTTAAACCCATGTCATGTGATTTCCCTGCCTTTTTCTAAACCTGTTCCTTGCTTTAAATATGAAATTTTAAACAACCTGAGGCTTTCTGAGCTGAACTGAAGACAAATGTCAGCTTTCAGAGTTTTTATTATTCCAAACTTTCTTATAGAAAGTCACGGCCAAGTTGAGATGATTGTACACTGGCAGCCTTGCCTTCTGCCTTCAATATATTTCAGCTTTGAATGAGTCCGTTCACTCAGAGCTTCTCTGCTGGCCAATCTGTTGCACCAGTGAGCTGTGCGATGAAAGCTGAGCAGCAGGAGAGCTGGGCTGTCACCTCAGTGCCCTCTGTGGATCGAGGAGGGCAGGAGGTTGAGAGCAGAGCAGTGCACGATGTGTGACACCGCCATAAGCCACATGGTGTGTAGCGAACAACTTACATGATGTTGTGAGCTCTGTGTGCTTTATCAGGGTTTATATCAGTATCAGATAAATCACACTGACCTGCATGTGGAAGTTGCTAAAATAATCTGCTTCAGTTCAATCAATCAGTGACACATCTGACCTCAGTCACCTCTTGTTTTTTTCCACTTTCTTTATTATTAGTTTGAAGCTGACATGGAAATTATAGCTAGACAGTTTAACCAAAAGATTCTCTCTCGTTTCATCTGAGCTCTGATTATACTCCTGAATAAAAAGTGATTAGTGTCAATTACTCTCAAGTGTCAGCAATAAAGCCAGTTAAGATTCACATTTTTTTAAACATCCTAAAGAGAGTTATACACTCACTGGCCACTTTATTAGGTACACCTTGCTCGTACCGGGTTGGACCCCCTTTTGCCTTCAGAACTGCCTTAATCCTTCGTGGCATAGATTCAACAAGGTACTGGAAAC
>JAOXNZ010000155.1:5053812-5068559 GCA_028566095.1 Kryptolebias brasiliensis
GTTCATTGGTAACTCTTAAAATTGTCCCTAGGTGTGAGTGAGAGTGTGAATGGTTGTTTGTCTTGTTTGTCTCTATGGATGGACATGTCCAGGGCACAGTGACTGCTGGAGATAGTCACCGGCTGCCCGCGACCCGGAATGGAGAAGCGGTTAAAGAAAATGGATGGATGAATGGATGGACTGAAAATGGAGCCAGAGATTAAGAAGGCAAAACTTGAGAACCCCTGGAGAATTAACGACAAAACCCTATTTAGAAATTACAAGCATGATACAAAAAAATGAGTCTTTTACACATTACTGCAAGGTGATATGAAGACACTTTAAGTTAAATTCAAAAATGTTTAAACGTGTTGTCAGGTCTTTGTTAAATGGGATCAGTCTTTGTCAGCTCTGCAGGACAGTGAAGGATTTGAATTCATTCAGACCTGATGAAAAACAAACATGCTTTTTCCTTTTAAGGTTGAGCCTGTCTTTTCTTAAAGAAGAAAACTATTTTAAATCAAAGCCTTAGCTTTTCTTCAGCACTTTTTTTTAAAAAAAGGTATTGTTAGATCCATTTGAATTAACAAAATATGAATTAGACAAAAACAGCACCTTTTTGTCTAAACAAGTCATTTGTATTGTTTGACTTGCTTGAGTCATTGTTGTTAAATGAAGAAAAACAGATCACCGAGACAACAAGACTGATATCATTAAACCTGAGAAAATATGCTGGTTTGTTCAACCATTAATTCAACATTAGTTTGACCAACTCGGTTAAGTTGAGCACCTACAGTCGTAAAAAGCTTGAGTCAGTCCTAAAAGATTATACTGATCAACTATTATAAGTTACTTTAAAACAAAAATGTCTTACTCTGAATGAAACTAGCAGTCCTTTTTGGAATGCATATCGCCCGCTGCCCTGCATGCCAACGTTTTAAACAAAGATATTGATGTTAGCGCTCAGGATATGTTGGGAATGACTCTCTTCTACTGCCGCACCATATTTTAGCTCAATAGCTGTAAAAATGACTGAGTTAAAGCTGAGTTTGTGTTTGCTAAGGTTGATAAGCTGTTTTGGCCATCTTGAATTGGGGTAACTCCAAAAGTCATTCTGTTGTAGATGTACATCCAGTGAGTACGTTGAGAGTTTCATTTAAATCTGTCCACTGGTTCGCAAGAGAGATTTTGCAGACAAACCCCCACACACACACACACACACACCCCCACCCCACACACACCCACACCCCACACACACCCACACCCCACACACACCCACACCCCACACACACACACACACACACACTTGAATGGCAGAGAAATCAATATCATTGTCTGGAAAATTTTTAAATGTAGTTTTTTTAATCAGCAAGTTTATTTTTAACTGTTAGATTAACATTAACCTACCAGAATAAATATTTAGCAAACCTAAACCTAAAAAAATACTTCTGTTCTGTTTTACAAACATATTTTTGTTAAAGTCAATCAAACATCTGCCTTTTTTTTTTATTGTTGCATTATTTACATTAGTCACTGCTCCTTTGTGTCAGTGTTTTTCTTGCAATTGCATGTGCTTTTTTCCCCCCCATATGTTCCTTTCTTGCTGACACCCTCCACTCACTCACACACACACACACCCCCTCTCCTTTTGCCCACCTCCCCCCTCTCTGTCGCGGCACACTTCCTGGCTTGGCACTATACCCTTGAGAGCAGCCCTACAATCCTCTCTCCTTCAGAGAGGGATGCTCGGCAGCCTGTCTCCTCTGCCCTCTCTCTCCTCTCCTCGCTTAAACGCGAACCTTCTGCTGCTGTAACACAGATGACATCTCCAAATTTTTCTCCATTGTCTCACTCAGACTCCTGACGACACGCTCATGTGTGCAGAGTCATGAGGAGCCATCAGGGACACTGTTTGGTTGTGTGTGTTTAAGTGGTCAGAGGATGCTGTCATGCCAGCGTGGAGCGTAATCGCAGCTTCTTGACGTGCCTCTTTGTGCTTGTGTGTGTGTTTATCTCTGTGCACGCAAGTGTGGCTCTGCTGCTCTCATGTTCATCTGTCAACACATCTTCCTGCAACATGTTTCGACGCACGAAAAGGTAAATGGCAACGATCTGTCAGTGTGCAGCCTTTGTGACTGCTGTGGTGCCCTGCTGTTGTTACTATGTGTTAAGGTTGTTGTGTTTTTCCATGATGTTTCCACAGTCACTGCCAGCTTTCACGCTGTCTCACAGTTGTCTCACTGTCTCAATTTAGCTCCAACAATATGGCACATGTGCTGCTGTGTGTGTGTGTCTTTACATGTAAATGTGTACAAATAATGAGGTCTTCTGTGCACACAGTATGTTTTTACCTTCTGAGTATATGCCCTTTGGGGTTATTGAAGTGTGTTATTTGCTTCAGTGCACTCTGTGTGTGTGTGTGTGTGTGTGTGTGTGCGTGTGTGTGTGTACTCTGATATGCAAAGGCAGTGGACTTGTTAGACATGCATTTATACCCATGTTGAGCTTTATTGTAATGATGCACATGTGCAGAAGGATTCTGCTCGCTGTGGTCTATAATTTGTGCAGTACTCTCTCTTCACACACACACACACACACACACTGAGGTGTGTATGTGTTTGTTTGTAGCCTGTGTGTCAGAGATAGCACTGTGAAGTGAAAACAGTATTTTCAGTGTCCAGGAAGGGCTTGTGTAGCAGAGAGCCAACAGTGGGCAGTGATGGAGTGCTGTCTGCCTGGCACTATTCCCCAATCCTCTTTTCTGTTCCTCTTCACTTCTCTTCTTTGCTTTCCCCTCCTCTGTTGTGTCTGAACATCATCCCGCTCTCCTCTTCCTTACATACCATCTGCACAGAGCCTTTAGTCCCCCCTGCTGTTAGCTGCCCTCACTTCGCCTGATCTCAGTGGTTATTAGTGTGAGTCTTCATTATTGTTCCCATAGTGCAGGAAATAAATAGCAACATGCTCTGATATAAAATGAGAGCCATTTGCTTTGCTCGATCTTGGGCAGTGTAGTATGAGTTTATATCTTGCCAAATATTTCTTGAAGGATTATTTGATTGACCCAAACACAGAATTCATGTTCATATTTCCAGGAAGCTGAGTGGTTTTAGTGTAATTTCAGCAAATGGGTTTAAGGGAAAGTTTGGTTTCTAAGCAGCAGGCTAAACTAAAAGCTGCTCATAAAAGAATGACCAAAAGGTTTTTAACTATTTAAAATAACCCTCAAAAACGTGTGATGAGTTTCAGGTACATTTGTAGATTTGTTTTCAGTGTATACTGTTTGCATTGAGCAGTTGAAAACTTTGTTTTGTCATGACTAATATTAAACTAAACATTGTCCTTGACAATTATATCAAACAACTGCAAAATTTACGTACTAGAGCTATAACCAGGGTGACTAAAATCCCTATCAGGAGAAGTGCCTTTGGAAACAGCTCCTACCTGAAATACTACCTACAGAACTGAGGAACATCACATCCTACAGGCTGTTCTCTATATATTTTAAACAATGGTTGTTAACTTATCAAATATGTCAGCATACATAGAGTGGCTGTTGTATTTTGTCCAGTGTCTAGTTGTATTTATGCTTTTTTGTGATTCTACTTTATTCAAGATCATGTCATTTTATTATTTAAGGTAATGTAGTTTAATAATCATGAGCTTTCTGCAATATTTATTCCTATTCTTTTTACCTTCTACCATCAACCTGCCAGAGACTGCAGATGAAACTTAGCCTGAACACATTTACACTAGGTGCTTATTGTACTCACGATGAAGTAATGTGCACTGTGCCCCTGTTTTTAATAAATAAACTAAACTTGTTGCTATGTACACATTCATGGTTTGACATTTTTAGTTGATACCCAATCAGCAGTGACTGATAATTCTGTTCATGTTTTGAACCTGGAGTATGGTTCAAAACTACCCAGGTCAGTTTTTTTTGTCTAAATAAATTTAAGCGCAGTATAAAACACATAATTTCTGAAAAGCTAAACCCAGCAAACATATGGATGGCTTTATTTTACAAGAAATGGTACTCTGTTTTAAAAGCTGCTGTCTAATTTTGACTTTGATTTGTGTTTTAATTGAAACGTTATCTGCAGCACTACAGTGTTTTTAATTCTGTACATTTCTTTGCTGGCATTGACCATAAAATGTGTGTGGCATTTAAAATAAAAATAAAAAAACTCTTCAATTGTAGCATCATGTGTCTGTATTGATCCATAACCTTGTTCAAATACAGTTTACTATTTTAGGTACAATCAACAAGTTCTGGTTTATGTTTCTTATTCCTAAAACACTTGCTAAAAATTAAAAATCACACGTAAAGCATAACAAGTAGTGCTGCTTAGACACTGGCGCCAAAATGCACATGTTGGATGAGCATTTGTAGTGACAAATATTTGCCCAACCTTTTTTAGCGTTATAAATATCATCTTTTATCCCTGCCTGACTTTGTTCAGTCATTTAATTGTGTTGCGTTTCATCTATCTGTTGTTTCTTCCCTACTTTGTGTGCAATTGTGCGTCTGTCTTTTCTTGGCTGTTCATGGCAATTAAAAGAATAATGCTTTGTGTCCACTTCAAACAGACTGAGCTATGAGAAGACAGTGAAAGTATGAGCAAAACGGGAAACATTAAAGACTAAATAGAGGCAGAGCTACATGAGGAGGAGATTGGAGTAGGATGAAAGGCAGAGCCTGAGGTAATGTCTCAACCTACATTTAAGGGTAGCCCACTGGGGTTAACTGAGCCCTTGACGATAGACTCTTGAGTCTTTTCTCGCTTCCATCTTGCTTGTTTTTGCCACTTCGTAGCAAACTCTGCTGGGATGTTGTTTTGGATTGAGCTTGAAAGACAGACAAGCTAGAGAGAGAATGAAAGGACTGAAGCTGGAAGACACAAACTAGAAAATGTTTTTAAGGTTTTCTTGGAAAAAAGAAGAAAAAAAAGAAAATAAATTTACACATCTGCAGTAATGTACTCATCCATTATCTAGAGGATAAAGGACCTTGAGCAATGCAGACGCTATTTCGACTCACATACACCAACCATTCAATATTTTTATATTTTTACAGTATACACTGGGATTCAGTACTGCTGTCAACAAAAGGTGGCTTGAATTTTATTTTATTGACCCCAAATCATGCACTCTCACCTTGTCCTACAGGACATGAAATTAATCTTTTAATTTTGCACGTACCGTATCTGTTAATGCAGCTGTGGTCCCTGCTACTAATAATTTAGGATATTTTAAAGGGACACTGTAGTTAGGATTTCTGTCGAGGTAAGAAACCGTTAGTATCTTACCTGTTGTAGCTAGCTTTTTGAACAACCTCAATATGGCAAAAAGAGTTTAATTTTGACTGGCTTGATAAGCCAATGGCTAGTCCATGTAGGGCTAAGACCAAAGTAAATTGCTGCCATCTTAAAACAACACTCTCAAAGACTTTGTAGCAGTTCATTTGAACACTATTATATCACTCTTTACATCAGTCAACTTTGCAGTGCCTTTTTTTTATTTTTTATTTTTACATAGAATTTTAGGATTTTTTTCCAAATGCAAATAGCAGTAGCTAGCTGTAGCACTTCCAGTACAGCCTGGAGCCACTTCCAGCAGGAATATCATAATTTGAAAGAACTGTGATGTAAAATTAGTGGTGGTGTGAAAGTTTATAATTTGATTTAACCAGGCAAATCCCGTTATAATCACAGTTTTTGGCCTGAAGGCAACCTAATCATGTATGTTTGTTGCTGTTTTGTTTTATTGGACTGTGGGATTGAAACTGGAGTTCTCGGAGAAAACCCACGCAAACACAAGGCGAACAAAAAGACCCCAAGGCTAAACTGGGGCTTGAACCCAGGACCTTCTTGCTGTGAGGCAACAACCACTAAGCTGTAGTGCTGCCTTATGTGAACACTATACAATTGTGTTCATATAAACTGCTATGAAATCTTTGAGATTGAAGTTGTTTTAAGATGGCAGCGATCCAGTTTGGCCATGGTTCTAGATGGACTAGCTCCTAGCTTGTTAACCTGTTCAAAGAGTTATTTGCAACAGGTCAGATATTAATTGTCCATAACCTTTCAACAGAACCCTATTTCAAAAGATCTGAACTATCATACATCCTTTCATACACCCTACATCATAATGATGGTTCTGATACCCTGACATGTACCGAGTAGATGCTACAATTATCTACTTGAATATTAATGCCTGAAGCACACACTCAGTAGCTTTTAGATAACACTGAATGACAGCACCTTCTGTGATGTTTCTGTCATCAGGTTCATACATGAGCTTAAAAACAGGTGTAAAGGTGCATCCCTTCAACAGCAGATGGATTTCATAGATTCCATCATATAAGCAGCAATGTTTTTTTATATAAAAGAGCTGTGGAGGTTCACACAGGAAGATATGTAGCATTAAACACAGAAACTGCTCTCTGTGTTCTACTCCTGTTGTTTGTACCATGACAGGACCATCTGTTACTGGCTGGTGTTCAGACTGGGTTGAATCAAAACACACAGGCTGTTTGTGATTTATTGCAATGGCATGAAAACACAACTTGTCACATACAGTCCTCAGCTGCCTGACAACTCGGCCACAGGGGATGCAAGAAAATTAGATTGATTCTCCTAACCCAAAAAAACATTTTCCAGATTATCATGAAATGTCTATTATTATTATTATTAGAGGCAAAATTAGGATATTATAAACTCATTTATAAGAATAAATAAGAATTTTCACAAATGCAAGAAGGTAGAATTTTTGCAGTCATGACCTTTTTAGTCTAAAAATAATTACAGTGAATTTGAAATAAAATGTAACTGGAATTGATGATGATCTTTGGGCAGCACTGAAATTGTTGAAATCATTAAAAAAACAAGCACAGGTTATAAAGCTTCCAACTGCAGTTGGCTGAATGATTTCCATGACAGCTCCAGTACATTGATGTGTTAGAGGAGCAGGAAATGACTTAATAGGCTGACTACTATGGGAGGCCCCCTAGGACAAAAAACATTCTTCCTCACATACACCATGTGCCTGTACCAGCGTTAAATGTAAATAGTTGTGGACTTCAGAAGTAAAATGAAGTTGGTGTGGTGTCCTTCTTTTCACTCCAGGCTTCTGACCTTTAATGAGAGTAATCCTAAATTAGGGGAGTTATTTCACCTCCAGATCCAGTTCAGACTGAATACTTTTAAGTGTTGTAGTTTGGAGGGGTCAATGAAATTTTACCCTGGATCCAGAATTTATTTTGTTAACAGACTCTACAAGGGCCGGTGTTTGTTGCCAAAAACAAATAAATTGTTGTTAATAATAATAATAATGGGTTTTTGTTCTTAGGCCTCACAGCTGTCAAGCCTGAAGTTAACAGCGTCTGAGGGAAAATAAAGTTTCTCTTAATCAAACATCTGCATTTTAAGCTTTAAGAGTTTACAAACTGCATTTATTATTAATTGAAACAAGTGTATCATTTAATTTTTACTCAGACGCAGAGTAACAGTGGGCAGCCATTTTGTTTTTCAGACCTAAAAGCTACTTTTCTTTAATTTTTTGGTTCTGTCAGTTTATATTAATTTTTATGTCATCAAACGCATGTGAATTGTAATTCTGTTTTATGTTTTTATTGTATTTATTTAAAAAACAAATTGTTGTTGTGATGCCTGAGTCACTGTGCAGAATTGTTAAATGAGGGAGAAACACGAGAACATCTGAAAAATCAAGTGTTAGAAATCCTATAAATATAAAATAACATTTGAATTGAATTCATCAAAAGTTGTTGACAGAGTTATAGGTTTGATTGTGCTTGACATTACTGATGCACAAAATCAAGTACGACAAGTAGCAACATATTAAACTTCAGAATAAAATTAAGTGCCATACTGACTGAAGAGTGAGGTAAATCAAGGTTCTGCATCAGATTGTGTGCTGTTCATAATAAGCTTTCAGACTGAGTTCACCTTCAAAAAAATAAATAAAAAATATGATAAAATTGATTACATTGGCCTATATGTCTATTATTACAATTTTTAAAAATAGGAAATACATACAGATGATCCTAAATTTCAGAGTACATTCTATTCTTTCTCATGTTGTTTTCATCCTTTAGTATATTGTGGGCCTCCTGCAGGCTTCAGCATGGTTTAGATGAGAAGGTTTGATGGTGTGTGTGAGAGCAAGAATGGTTTTTGTCCTAAGGGGCTTCCCATACAACTATCCTTGTGTGTTTTATTGTAAAGAAAATGCAGACAGTCATATTGATTTTCTGTAGCTGTTCTTTAGGTCCAACTTGCAGGCTAGCAACTCCAGACACTTAAAAGTGACGAAAAATACAGTACGTACTACATTTAAAAAAATCTCCGAATGGACTGCAGTTGCACTTACAGCTGTTTTAGTTAAGAAATAAAAAGTACAATAAATCTTCAGTGTGAGGAAGGATATTTGAGCTAGTTCAAGTTTAGCAGCAAAAATGTGGATTCACCCAGGAGTTTTGAGATTGGGAAAATTAAAATTGCAAATGTGCACATGCATAATGAACCACAGCCACATAATTATGAGTCTGATAGACATCAAAGAGACCACAGAGAAAGAGAAGTAATGCTCATCACAGAGAATTTGTTATGGTGTCAGAACCAGCAGAGAAACCAGCTGGTGTGTAACTCTTACATTCACAGAACTTTAACGTTTGCTATCTATTCAACACAACAACAAAACTAGAGGAGATGTTTTAATATAGAAATAAAGATTACCTGAAACAGAGCCTAATGTCCAAAGATCCACTAATGATCATATCACTCACAAGGAGAGTAAATCAAGAGAGAAACAACAGATGAACCATTAATGAGCAAATATTAGAAGTTACAACACCCAGGACTGCCTCTATTGACCTGTATACCTCATCGTCTCATCACTAACTCTTCCTTGGTGTTGTACTCTGGTGTCTGAGGAGGTTGCTGCTGATGGAAGCGCTGAAGCACTACCTGCTGTCAGTCTGACGTTTCTGGCTGCTCGATCCAATCTGGGCTCCCTATTGTATCACTGGGTACATAACCCCCTGTCTAAAATGAGCAACACACACAACTGTTTTTTTATTTACATTTATTTTTGCTACTGACCTGGTAGTGAAGTCCTGTCTTCCCACCTACACAGATAAGAAATAAACGTTTGCTAAAGCAGGAAAACTGTATGTAACCATCATACTCAACCAACAAAATCAACGTTAACTAACACAAGAACTAACATTAAAAAAAAAATTTTTTAAATTTTGCACACCTGCAAACACGCTCCCTTTTACAATACACAGCTTAGTGAAGCGTAGACATCACCTACCCTCCTTCCCCATTCAGTTAGCCTTTTTCTGACAGGAAAATATAGATGTGTAAACATTTATTTACAAAACAAATGTGAATTTGTCAGTATTTGCATTATTTTTTAACCAAATGTTTTATTAACATTTAGGTTTAAGCTGCAGTCTCACCGCTGCTTAAGCCTTAATTGATTCTGAATCCAAGTGAATTATAAACAATCATATCACTTTAATGTTTGTCAGACGTGACTGATTCTCCTTTATGCAAATAGGAAATTCTCAGAGGAGCAAGTGTTTTTCTTTTCTTTGAGGTGAAGGCTACGGATGACTTGCTGCTAATGAGATCACTGTGAATAAAATGAAACATCATTTTGTGAATCAGGAGCACTTTGCTGGTCTCCACACACATTTAATGCAAAAAGCAGTAACTTGATGTAAAGGCCTGTTTTGTCTGACTGTCACGGCATCCCGCTGCGTCATTCTGCCTGAGGATAAAGTTTCACACCTTCAGAGGACATCTAACACCCGCAACCAGAACGAATGAGCAGATTAAAGCAGACGTCTGGGTGTTTGTTGTGCTATTGGTTACCATGTTAAAGCCCAAAGTTTTTACATAGCTGAAAACAGCAGCCTTAGCAACACTTTAATCCCCCGCCTTTCATGATGGCAGGCGATCGTGTAATTGCCTGTGTGTCTGTGTGTGTTTGTTCGTCGGTCAACAAAATATCTCATGAACCACTGGTTGGATATTAATAAAACCTGTAAAAAGTAATCATTGGATGTTCATGTACCACTGATAATCCTTTGAAGTCAACCCAAATCAGACAGCCACCACAGCCAACTGACCTCAGTAAACACAAATATGGCTATAATTATAGATATTGAACTAAAGTTTTGTGTGGTAGTAACTGAGAGTCATTCCCAACACAAACTCCAAGTGCTATGTATTGCACAACGTGTTTGCTTAACATTTTGGCATTAACTGTTTGGGTCAGTCCTCTCTGTTAGCAATTTTTTTTCATTTTTTACTGAAACTTTCATTGGATATACATCAACAACTGAACAACTTTGGACTCAACCTGATTCAAGATGGCTGCCATAGCTAATCAACCTTAAATTTGACAAAAATGGCTGTAACCTATCATTTCTCTACAGAATTGATCTTAGTTTAAAACTGGCCTGAAAGGCAGTGAGCTGACTACATTTCCTTAACAAAATGTATTCATTGTGTAGTAATATTTTCATGAATTTGTTTGGGGATCATTTGAAATATTTTATATTCTGAACACATTTTTTGTTTGCTGTTGTAGATTCCCAGTCATTCAAGGCAATTGTTAAACCAAAAATAATAAAAAAAACAACTGGACTTCTGCAGTTGACGTTTTGCTTCCCATCGAGGGAACTTTCAATTATTTGGGATTTTCTCTTTGGTGGATATGGTGAAATTAATGTTCCATTATCTTTCTGACAGTGTTTTGCTTTAAATATTTATGTTTCACTGTGTTTCCAATACGAACCCTGATTTCATTATAGTCTCTCTGACCTGACTGCATGTAATATGAGCAGTTTTAGTGTGAAAATGATCAACTTCCCAAACAAACAAGGTCAGAACTTGACTGGCTCTGTCCAAAATTCTTAAATATAGCCAGTCATATCTTTTATTTTTACTCAATCAGCTCTGTTATTTTTTTTAATTTCTTTCATTCGGAAAACTATCCTATCATTTCCATCATTTGTAAGAGGAAACATTTTATTAGGCTACTTCATAAAAAAAAGGGTACAGTGCACCAATTTCTTTTTACAACCTCTAGATAATGAAACACCCACTGATTTATTCACAGCTCAGTATTTAAAACCATTTTTTTTCTCACCTCCAGCTGATAACTAACTGCGATGAGTAATTTATTTTTGGTAGAATTTGCTTAAAATTCAAGACCCAAATGGGAACAAAACAGTTAGCAGGTTAACTAAAGACAGGGATCACAGTGCAGTTTACAGAAATTATAATTCATACAACTGTTGGCCAACCATGTTTTTGGGGATAATGACTAAAATTATGCAGCCAATAGGCTCATTTATGTGTTTGTTTCAAACATCACTTTTAAGAGGATGTGATTTCAGCTGTTTGAAGTCATGTCGCTTGTGCTGTTTTAGTAATTGAACCTGCTGGTCAGACAGGCTGAATCTCGGTAATGTGATGATGACATTGACCTCCTGCATTAGTTAATCTGAATCCAGTCAACCAGGTCTAATCTTAACTGATAATTTTATGATAACTTCAGGTCCTCAGATGTAAAGCTTGTTGTGGTCACTGACCTCCTCTGTTTGTGGATTTACAACAGCTCCAGTCCTGAACAGACGTCACTGACAATTTGCTTTTTGTCATTCAAGCGTTTAGTGAGTTCGTTCCAAAACCTTCTGTCCAGCTGAGTTGGCTAATCACAAGTCAATTCTCTCTGATTGTCAATAAGCATGTCTGTTATTCAGCCAACTAGTTGGTAATTTAGGCAGTCAGCCTAAATGCTGTTAAATAAGTGAATACGTTTATTTTGTACTGAGCTTTTATCTAGGTGGATGACACATCTCCAGCCACATCAAATTTTATCTCAATATCTGTAATTGTGTCAGAGTTATAGCCATTTTTGTGTTGGGTAAGTAATGTTGATTAGCTCTGGTGGCCATTTTAAATTGGATTGACTCAAAAGCTTGATCAGCTGAGGATGTATATCCTGTATATTACTTTGAGAGTTTCATTAAAAAAGGTCCAGTGGTTCATGAGATATTTTGGTAACAGACCGACACACAGATGCAGGAGAAATCACCCACCATCGACAGGCAAAAGGTGGGTGATAATAAGCTTTTTGTAAACTTGTAAGCTTTCCTAGTCACAGTTGGAATGTTTTGCTTCTTTAACGCTTTGCAATAAGTCATTTTAAAAGACCCTTTTATTCAAAATGACTTACAAGTGAGAAACAGTCACATTTTGCTAAAGTAAGGGATTCAGGCTTTTGCAAATGAGCGTAAGTTAGGTATGTATTTCAGGAGTTGTTTTCCAAACAGGTAAGATGAGATTCTTGAAGGCAGAGAGAGACGTTTCTGCTTTGACAGCATTTGGTAGCTCATTCAACCATCGTGGAACCACAGATGGAGACAATCTGGACTGAGACCACCCTGTGTGTATGAGGTGCCGTGGTGATTACAGATAAACAGCAAGCGCGTGCACGCACGAACATGCACGACAAGGCAAGACAGAGTAGCTAAGGGAAAACGATGGCTGGGAACATGGAAAACAACACTTAAACATTCCAGGCTAAAACAAGCAACAAAAACACTAACGGCTAAGAACAGAAAACACTGGCAGAAATAAATTATACAGAAACATACTGATAAAATAATCTGAAAAACACAAACAACTAAGAGTTCAAGCAGGAAAAAACTAACCAACCAAACTCAAAACGTGACAAAAGTTAGTAACAGACTAGAAAATCCATGTTTTCTGTAGCAGCTCCTTACGCTTTCTGCACTTCCTCTAATTTTTTTTGTAAAGATCTTGCAGATATCAAAGTCTTTCTGAATTAGTAAAATCTTTCACACCAAAGGTTGCAAATTAATTGCTTAGTTAAAGTGCATTCGGGGACATTTAAAAAAAGGATTTTGAGTGTCTGTTATTGATCAAGCAGAAAATCAGCCGATTCTGATTACCTGCCAAGCAGTCAATTTATTCCTGCTACTTAATAAAAATGATCATGGGATTCAAACCGCTTTTTATGTTAGCACTTTTTTCTCTTTTACTCTCAGTTTTGTCGTTTTTAAAACAAACTATGTTCACCTTGTTTTCATTGGGAATAACACCAATAGCTTCTATTTGTGTCCCTCTGTACCACTTGGCTTAGCAACAGGACCATGTGACTAACACCTGCAGCCACCCTTTACATCAAAATGAGAGTGTTGTGTTTTTTTACTAAGTCTCAGCTTTATCTTCATTTATCTCTTCTTCTATATTTTCCTGTTTTGCCATGGCTGTTGCCTTTTGATCTGTGGCTTGTTACGATGATTCAGTCATCCTCTCAATCTACTTCTAAATTCCTAATGCTTGATGAATCTGCCCACATGGCTTGATTTGGACACTGTCCCAAGTTTGGGATCAGTCCCGGTCCCAGTGGATGTTTTGGATTGTGGCAGGAAGAGCAATGGATGATGAGTAATTGGATGCACTAACAGGAACCAGCCTGCCTGAGCAGGGCAGCTTTTTAAAGGGACAGCTTTTTGTCCCATTGACTTCCATACCATTGTCATAAACGTACTCAGCTTTAAGAGGTCCTGTTGTAAACTAATGTGTCCTGTGTACACTGTGAGTCAGCACTCTTAGAAGAAGATGACATTAATAATTTTCTAAGTGAAACATATTAACTATGCACAGACACCAGCTCTCACCTGTCGCAGGGTAATGTGTCCAGGCAAATGGATAATCAGCTGTGGTTCACTGGCACACACAAACCCAACATACACAAAAAGTAGGAAGAGAAAACACATGTTGTTGCTTAGCTCCCATAATGTCTACCAGATAACTGAACTTCTCACTGAGAACTGGCTCACATCTTTATCTGTTTGTGTCCAACAGAGATGCTCCATTTCTTTAGTTTTGTTGGTGAGATGAATGTTGACAGTGTGGGGCAATTTAAGCACCAAAGCTGTGTTTTTCTCTTAATGTTCGTAAGTTTACAGATGTTTATATGTGAGATAGACTGATGGCCTGAAGTTAGTCAAAGTCCTGCAGAGGGATACTTGCTCCTCAAAGCCTCTGAACATGTCATTACCTCAGATTTAACCTCAGATCCTTCCACAGCAGGCTGTCTGGAACGGTGCAGCCAGTGGCAAAACTGTCATTAGTGGAAAAAGTGGAACAAAGATGTACTGTAAGTCACATCTGTGTCAGTTTGAGTGATTACAAGCGACTGTGTACCTATTTTATGATGTCCCTCATAAAGTACTGTAGATTTATGTACTTTAAATGTGCTAAGCCAAAAAAGATTTGGAAGCATTTTAAATATCCGGCTTGCAGGATTATGTTCTCTGGCAACATTTGATGGTGGGAGTTTGTTTCATCAGGTAGATGTCCAAGACACAAGATGCATACGGGTAAAATTATTTTTTTTAATTTTTTTTGATAAGCAAAGCTTGACTCGTGCAGAAATAACTTTTCATTTGAAGCTAAGCAGTAGTCAAGGAACAGGCAAAATTATGCTGGTGTAGATTCTCAGTCACCCAGGACATGGTAAATCCAAAAAGGGTTAAAAACAAAAACAATTGAATTTCTATTCTGTAGTTTGAAGACGTTTCGCTTCTCATCCGAGGAGCTTTCTCAATTCATAAACAGAGTGTGTGGAGTTTGAGCTTTTAAAGCTGAGATGTTCTGTAAGCTGGATTCACATGCAGATTAACTCTCTCTCCT
>JAOXNZ010000155.1:5068659-5083986 GCA_028566095.1 Kryptolebias brasiliensis
TCTGAGACCTCCTCCTCTGTTTAATGTTGGTTTCTCTCTTTTGACATAGATGGCTTCCTTTACCCCCCTCTCAAACAAGTTTATCACAAATTAGTCAAGAAATAATTAGGATTATACAGAACCAAAAACACACAGCAAACAGTTGGATAGCTTGAAACTGATTTACACTACAATTTTGCAAATAATTGAAAACCAGGGGTATGTATACAAGGAGAGAGATAAATGATACAGTGCAAGTGTGAAGTAATTAGTTCCCTGGAAACAGGTCCAAGACAAAGAGGCAGGAAGCAAATTTAATTGAAATGCACAAGGAAAAAAATTAAAGGAAAATAAAGCAAAAACTAAGCTGAGGTGTGCATTAAGGAGAGTAAGACAAATAAAGAGTGAAAACTGAAAACCATAAATTTATTATTTTTTTTTTTTTTTACACTTTATTGATTACAGAGAATTTCCTTTTTGCTGTAGTTTTGATATAGTGGATCCACAAATATGAAAAGATGTGACTTTGTGTATTTTTCCTTATACATTTTTAAGTTTTAGCAATGTTTTTGTGTTCTGGATGGGCTTACTGTCCGGTGATACACTTCAGAGACCCTGTTCCCGTCCTGAACGATTGGATTGCATTCAGAAAGCGCTTAAAACAGATGTGAATGGCTTCTATGCGCACTGAAAATGTTTTCATTCAAACCACCATTGTTTGGTAGTCTGAACACAATCCGTCTTGAGCCAAACTGTAGGACCTCCCGCTGAACTGACGTGAGCCCACACAAGCTACAGAGTTATTACAAAGACGTCTCGGGGTTAAAAAAAGTCTGTTCAGTTACGAGCCGATTAAAGATAATTAAACAGCCATTCTTAGGAACATTCTGAAGATATGGCTTGTTTTGTTTTTCTTTCTTTATATTTTATATTAAACTTTTAATGAACTGCTTATCACAAACCTTCTAAATTAAAATATCTGTTTTGGGGGGATTTTATTTATTGGAGTGGATTGCAGGAAGCAGTGTGTGAGTTTCTTTTTATTTGTTTTGTTCTAAATGATTTTAGAGCTAATTTGAAAAAAAGTTGTCACTGTAAGCTATAATATGCTGTGTCAATCACTGTGAGAAGTTTCAGGAGTAGGAGGCCATTTAGAAAAAGTAGGGAGCTGACCATCCACTGGGAAAATCCCCCCCAGACCAAGGGGGGATCTGGGGTCCATCCCCCAGAAATATTTGAAAATTAGAACATCAGAAATGTATTTTCCTGGCATTTGAAACAAGGCTAGGAGGATGTTTGAAGAGTCCAAAATCAGCAGTTTTTGAGGACAATCTGTGAGAATCTTTGGCTTTTTGAAAGGACTGGGAGAGTTTTCAGAAAATCAGATGGAGAATTCATTTAGCCAAGACAAGGAACTATCTCCCAAGGCAGTAAACCTGAAGTAATCTTGTAAAATAGATTTGAATAAAACCATATTGACGAGATTTAAAATAGATTGTCTTGGCGTTCGTTTTGGTTGGTAGAATCCACTCAACTCAGAGGAGTGGTATACCAAATGTGCAAAGAACTACTAAATAAACCACAGAACATAAACATAAAGAAAATAAACCTTTATTTAACACGTAATGCAACAAAATTCAACTGTGGTATCTGTCATCCACTGCCTGGAAAGTGTCACACTCCCAACATCATCAATCAGAAGCCTCGGCAGATAAATGAGAACTCTTGTCCAATCAGTGGTGGTGTTACAACAACAGCGATTGCTTACTTGCTCAAAGATGGCTGCGTCCATGGATTGACAAAAATGATCAAAAACAAACATGGGCCGGAAGAAAATCACCTTTTATTGTTAATAAAATTACATTTCATGTTGTTATGCAGATTGGGGTTAACACAGGAACTCTTCTAGGCAAATGCTTAGAAAATATCTTTGGTCAATCAATGAAAAGCGATTTTCGCCTGCTTCCGACTACTTTTGATCTCAAAAGAACTGGAGCTGTTTTTTGACACCTGCAGGGGAGCTCTCCTCTGAGCTGGTGTAAAAACCACAATAATAATAAATAGCAATTAATAGAAAACTGACCTTCATTTCTAAAGTGTACCCCGGTACAATAAATCATAATTGTAGAGGCGGTTGCCAAGGTGAACAACAAAATACAGAACTTCTAATTATGAATTTAATCTGTTCCAACGGGTGATTTGTATATTGATTTTGATATTGATTGAGATAGGCTACATCAGGCATCGGGCCTTTATGTCGCTTTATGTTCCCCTAATTAAACACAAAGGTGATGTTACGTTCACAGTGAAGCTGTGCAGAGAACACCTGATGGCTGTCAGTGCACCGTATAATGCTAGAACATCACAGTGGTTCTCAAACGTGCCATCCCGCTCCTCCTCCCTTTGAAGGAAGAAACCCAACAAATTTTAATTCAATAGAGGTAAATAATATCACAAATGAAAGGCTCCAATGAGTCTATTTCTACTATGTATTTTTTTAAAAGACCATTCTTTTCATAAGGTCACACTTGCTTTATGAAAGGATATTTGCCTTGAGCTTTTCATGGGTATTCCTTTCTGGTTTCCAGTGTTGTGTGTGCAGCTGTCAGAGGGGCAAGTTGTCAAGCCTGAGCAAAAGGTCTAACACACTAAAGCAGAGCTGTGAGGAGGAACAGCGGGAGGTCCAACTACCTGACACATTTTTTGCTGTGTGTTCCCTTTATTGCAGAAATGGCCTCAGAAATCACTGAACATATTTTCTTTCTTTTCTGCTTTTCAGGCCAGAGGAATAAGGCATAGTAACAATCTGACAGTCAATGTTTCATTCATATGTACTTCCTTTAATAACTCCCAGTCCAACTTTATGAATAGAAGCTATGTCGGTTTGATCTGTTCTGCTATTTAGTTGATATTAAGCTACGATCAGCGTGATTTATTTTGGTGTTGTCCTATTTCTTTTGTTAGCTGTATTCAAAGGGGTAGTTAAAAAATATTAATTTAGTTAAGGCTAAAAGGACAGTGTGGACTTTGTGAATGTTTAGTCAAGCCTTTTACATTTGAGTCGAAACATTGTCACTGAAAGTAAAACAGGAAAATTTCAGTTTACCAGAGCACATTTTGTAAGGAAATTAGCTGAGCGCACGCTGTAAATGTTCAGTACCAATGCACAGTGTGTACTGGCAGTGAACAGCTTGCAGGGATGCGTTCTTACAAACAGTGTCTTCTCCTGCTGCTGCCCACTCCTTCTCTTGTTTGTCTTTGTCCTGTCATGGTTTTTGCATTCTGGGAATGTTTCCTCGATATGACCTGGATGTTACAAACCCTTTGTTTCCTGCAAAACGAACAGAAAAAACGTTCATTTCCTTTGCACCTCTTGACAGATTTAACCAGACGCAGCTGACACTATCACACACACAGACACACACACACACACACACACGGCGGATGTCCACACAATGCTCCATGCACTGCTGACCCCACTGAATCACGCTCAGTCTGAGTGACAGCTCCACACGCCTCACTGCTACTCCTCGACACACACAGATTGAGCCTGCGTGATGGATTACGCAATGGATTATGATGGATTAGAACTTGGGCGTTCACTCAGAAACACAGAAACTGTTCACTTTCACTGCAGGGTGACGTCATTCAGTTCGGATTTAGCCTGATGGTCATTGTTATTATTTTATGTCTTCAACATCAGTTGTCTGTTTCTCGCCGCGTGCTTTGGTGAAAACAGAAAACAGTTGGATATGTCACTGTTTGCTTTTTATAAGTGTGACTCTGAATGTGTTTCCATGGCAACATTGTACATTCCTCCTTGTGCGCTCTCCCCTTCTTTTCCTTGCTCTTCATCCCTCCTCACTTTGGTCATTTGAATCAAGACCAAAGGACCTTGTTTTGGCTGAATTCAGATCCAGTCAGGTTTGAATGACTTAGAGAAAGGTGTCTTGTTTTCAGAACAGCTTTTTTTTTGTGTGTGTTCAAAAACAATAATGTCTAAGTGCAAGACAAATGAACTCAGATATGATTACATACATTAAAACAGAATGAGCTTCAGATTTAGGAATCAGAGATGGCAGCAAAATGCATACCAACATCTTACTCTTCCACAAACAAACATGATTTCCTGACCAAATGGAGGGAGGATGAGGCGAAAGTAACAGTGAGAGAGTGATTTAGTCATGTTTGAACCTCTATCAGCATTTCTTTTATTTCCTCTCATTTCTCAGTCATGTCAGTCTGTAGGATGTTAGTGAAAAAAATTATATATATATATACATAATCTCAGCTGCCGCTTCATGATTTAGGACTGTTATCTGTTTCATGTTTTTTTTTGACAAATGACCATGTCCACATAGCTGAGACTTAGGGTGAATTAAAGTTTATTCACCCCAAATTCTGTAGTTGACAAACCCCTCTAATGAAACAGAGGCTTCAGGTACAGAAACATGTGCCACTGCTAATCCTGCTAGCTGTTGACTGTTATATTACTTCATTTTTATCGATCCCATGGATCAGCATGGAGGAGGATGCACGTTTTCTGGCAGTAAAGCTGAGTTCACTCTTGACCATAGCCTCCATTTTATAATCCTTTCAAAATAAACTCTGATGGCGGGAACAGACGGTGGGCTTGAGTGTTTTGTTGTTTTTTTTTCTGGGAGGGGGAATGGGTGGTTGAAAAATGCACACCAACTGGAAGACCAGTATTAGAAAACAACTTAACGTGTCACTACAGGGTGCCAATGTAAAAAAATAAAACTAAAAAAGAGAGAGACAGAGAGAAACGGCTGAGACAGTCCAATTCATTCTTTAAATTTGCCCATTTTAACTAAACTTCAAATATTTGAAAATCACTGCCTATTCCTTGTAGTTACTGAAAGAGTAGAGAAAAAGTCAAGAATAATCTTTTCAAAACTACTGTCTTTTCATTTACTTTCAAGCAGATCATTATGCCCACCCACGTCATGTGTGTCACACGTGCTCCTCATAGTTTGAAAATAAATTAAGCTGTAGTTTGACCTTTCCTGGCATGACCAGCAGCTGGAGTATCGAACAAAGAGCAGCCTTCCTGTTAAGCCTTTGTTACAGTATAAATGCTTTGGGCAAAGATGCCCTTTTGCAGAACTCATTTAAGATAACAATGTTGTAAAGCAAAAAAGACTTCTCCCTTTATGGGAAGATTAGATGGCCTTGCCCTCAGGAGCTTTCATTGTGTTTCTGTCTTCAATTGTCTAGCCAACCGTGTGCTCTTTAAAGGGGACTTACAGGGGGAATAATGTTCTTGACTTTATACGTTTCAATTATTCATAATTCCGTGAGTTCATTTTGGAAAGGGGAGCTGAGCAGGAAATGATGTTCAATGGGAGAACAGAATGATGGACGAGTTATCAGAAGATGAAGTCATTTGTTGAGATAAAATAAGGTTAAAATCATCTAAACAAGGATTAAAGCTCCTTCCCTGTTAATATGTGATTAGACACTGAAAGTAAATCATTCATTACCACTTCTTACATCTCTGAAAGCTTAGAGCAGCTGTAATATGTGATGAATCATGAATCAAAGCCTAAAGAAATGTTCTGGAGTCGAGCTTGTGCAGCATGCTGAAGTTACTCTGCTTTTGATTGATGACGAGCAGGCAGATTCTCAAGATAGGAGGTGAAGAAGTGAAATAAACTGTCGATTTCAGCAGGTAAATGAGTGTAATTACCGGAGAGGACAAGTGACAGGCTGACATAAATGAGGTAACTGCACACAGTTAATAACGTTTCGCTTTCTGCTTTTCCTCTCTGTTCCTATTGAAGGAGCAGGAGTGAAGGATGACGTACAGCCACTTCCGACCCTCTCGGCCCAAAGCCTAATGCATTTCCCTTAAATATTTCAATATATTCCTCTTCGGTTCTGCGAGGCTGAGTACAAGCTTTGGTGCCCACAGCGGCATGCTGCCACCAATAAATTCCTTCTAGAGATTTGATGTCTCTGAGTCTGAGAGACACTTTCTGAAGAGTGACATCAAACAGACACGGAGATAAATGAGGCAGGCAGGATGTAGGAGGAATTCAAGGCGGGGGTATAGATAATAGATTTACGGGTTTTCACGTTGAAATGCATTAAATAATGGACTTGAATTGTGTGGCTGTATGTTTGCATTTCTGTGTGTGTGTTTCTGTGATTTACAGTATTTCCCATGCAGATTTAAGGCAGCTGATGCAATGAGATGAAAACTTGGTGTGTTTTGTCAGTGGTTCTGCTCAGCTAAATCGGGTCTTCTAGACACACTTACGAAGCTCACAGACACACACACAGCACACTCTCACACAGATAGGCATAAAAAGCCTCGGAGCAAACCCAAGTTGGTGCATGAAAACAACACATGAACAATCCATTTCCCACTTTATGAGCTGTTATGTAAGACAATAACTCGTGGTTGTCCCTTGTGAAAGGGTCCAATGACACATCCTTTGGGACTGCAGCAGCATGTGAAGTCCTAATGGTTCAATCATTTCAGTTTTTCATTTCGGTGTACCTGTCCTTCCTGGCCCCATTCCTCCTCTCTGTCTTCCCACCATCTCTCCTGCCATTATTTTCCATAGCAGCAGCTGTTGAGAGGATGAACCTTGAGGAAATAAAAGTCTTTGGTTTTTTTTTCTTTAGTTGTGCAGATGTCAATAAAGTCATGTAGCACGCACAGACAAAGACAAACTGTGCTCAAAATAGAATACATGCATGCTTACACTGACACATATTTTACTAAATGTTTGATCGGGATGACAAGAAAGGACATGTCACAGCACAGACTGTATCGACCCAGCGTCATCAGTACCAGTTTTCATCTGTCAGCTGTTGATTGATTTCATGAAGATACGCACCTGATTTTTTGTTCTTCTTATTGTGTCTAGTTGCAGAACCAGTAACCGGAAAAGCCTCATCCTGACCAGTACATCTCCGACCCTGCCGAGGCCGCACTCCCCCCTCCCTGGACACATAGGTCAGCATCACATTTACTTGATTTTAAAGATAATCTAAACGTCAATAAACTCTGGTTAAAATTATAATCAGATGCTCACTAGACATCAAGTTTTTTCTAAGCCATAATACCCAAAGCAAACATAAAATAAAATAATCTTTAAACCGACCTTACAGTAAAATCTTAGTGTGACAGTGGTGTACAGGCTGAAATTTGAACAAGATGGGATCACATGGCCAATAAGAAAAGAGTTTAATCTGTTTATATACATCCATTTTTGCCTTTCAGGCATGGACACGGCCAAAAAATGTTGAGACAGTAAAGCTTTTAGTACCTTGTAATGTTGTCATTATTCGCAGAGTACTTGTTAGACATTCTGATTTTATGACATTCTGACATTGAGGATCACAAATGTTGAAGTGTTTCAAGTGTTAGTCCATTGTTAGTTTCTCCCATTCTTCCAGCACACACGTCTCAAGGTGTACAACAGTACAAGAGTGTCATCACACTTTTTGTTTTGAAATTCTCAACATGTTTTCTGTTGGGGACTCTACGGAGGCTGGTCTGGTACCCCTACTGTCTTCTTCATGTCTTTTTTAGGCCCCCTTTACACTGGATGATGGCCCCACTACAATGGAAAAAATCAGCCAGAATGTGGATGGTCTTCGCAGGGTCTTCGTGTTCTTTTAGTTGCATATTAAGAACGTAGTGCACTTCCCTTGTGATATATCATAGAGGATTTGAGCATGTGCAGAACATTAATAGCAAGAACGCTGTGCTTTATTATCATGGTAGCTGCATGTTGGGGTCTTGGGGGGCGCGTGGGGTGGTGTGGTTGCAGCATATCTGTGATTTGAAGCCTGTGTACACTGCCATGACTCATAGTTAAGAGTTTGAAGCAGAACTGTCCGCACTGGCCTCATGCCTAGACTGGAACTCCATCACACCCACATGTGGCGGTAAAGTTATGTGAGCGTGGCATGGTCTTCTAGCACGTAGCTGCATTCTGATGTAAACAGTAGATTCATGGTCCAAGGACATGGTATGATCAAGGGCGTGTGGTAGTATCATCGTGGAAACATGCTTCAGCGATATAGAGCTCAGAAGGGCTGTCACACAGAGAACAGCAGGAAAAACCTATTTGCTAAGAAGAGGTCTTCTACATTTGCCAGGATCCCACCACGTTCTAACAGGACTGTCAAACTCAGTTAGATGGGGGGCCAAAATTAAAAACTTGGTCTTAGCTGAGAGCCAGTCTCAGTCAATATTTACTGATAAACATATAAACTGACCTTGGATTTCAGATAGATTATGATAAATTATGCCAATAGAAAAAAAAATCTACCTTTTTCCCAAGACATAAATAGATTAGAACAAACATAACTTATTGATCAAATCATTTCAGTTACATCATCAATCCATTTAATTATGCCTTGCTCTCTATAAGTAGTTTTTTTTATTCAATTCTTCGTAATGCATTATATTATAATCATCAAATCAGTTAAAAACATCCCTCATAGAAATCCAAACACACGTTTTTATTTTGAAATAAGAAGAGAATACAGATATTAAATACATATATACATTTAAATACAAATAAACTCTCTGTTGCTCTGATGCAAATTAGTCAAGTCACCTGACACTTTTTCTTGGTTGCAAGTTCATCAGCAACAGTTTTTTCTGTCTCATTTTGATGTTTTTTTTGTTGCTCTTTTTATGTCAAAATCAAAGATTACTAAAAAACTCTAAGCTAATTTTTAGAGTTGGCTGATTGCTGTGAATTGTCTTCATGAAGTGTCTTTAAACATTATGAGACGCGACAAAGACTTGATCTGCCACAGATTGGCAGACCTGTTGTTATTCCAAAGAAGGTTAAAAACAAAAACAACTTGACTTATATTGGACTTTTACTGGACTTCCAGCTGTAATGCATTTAAAACATTATCTCGCAGCCCGGATAACATTTTAACAAGAGCTGTATGCGTCCCACAGGCCTTTGGTTTGACCCATGTATTCTGACAGGTCAAGTAGGTCATGGAGAGTGTAGCCGGGTTGTCATCCAGTGCGAAAGGATTTTTTAATGTGTCCAAGATTTTGCTTTGCAATTTGTTTAAAGATGAAACATCTCTTGAACAGATATTGTCTCAAAAGCAGCATCTAAAACTTTGATTGTCCTTTTCTCTGTTGATGTTGTTATTAAAGTTAGTGCAATGACCTTTGATACAACCCCATACCATGGCAGAGCCTGGGATTTAAGTTTGTTACTCATAAATGTCTAGATGATCAATTTTGTCTGTCGTCACATCTGTTAACGCCTTCTCCGTAATTAAGCAATCTTTTTTTTAAGACAACTGCTTGTACTTTCCAGACCCAAATATTACAAAAATAAATAAAGCTGCTCATCAACACATGCCTTTATTGAGCTACAAGCAGATGGATCCAAGCTGAGAAGCACAAATTCTGTAGGTGTCCTGAAATCAGGCGTTACAGTGAATGAACAGTTAATGTGTTGATTAGTTTGTGATTTGACTATTTTCCTGTATATCTGGCCTCAGACTATTTAGTTACTAGTTAGTTACTATATTACTATATAGTTTTAATATCTGGGAATGTAACATTTATTTTAAAGCAAGGGATCATAGTTACCCCAAATACAATCAGTTGTAATGTATTGTCCTGTCTTCTAAACGACAATGTCTCTTCGCTCTTTTCTACATATGTGTTTCATTAGGAAGCAGTCCATTGGACAGCCCGCGCAACTTCTCACCAAGTGGACCTGCTCACTTCTCCTTTGCCTCTTCTCGAAGGTTGGCATTATTTCTTTATGTCAGCACAAGTAGTTAAACATCCTCTGTTTAAGACAATTGAGTGAAATTGTTGATAGAATTACTTTTACACACACACACCATGAAAACTCTACAGGAAGCACACTCAGTCACTGACACAAAAAGAAACTTGTCTTTGTTCTGGCGTGCTCCCACCACAACTGTGTGACAGAGTCATGACAGCAGGCTGACACAGTCTGAATCAGGCGAGCTGCCAGGACCCTCATTACTCACTTCGAAGAGGCGTCAGACTCTAGGAGGAGACCTCAGGGAGGACAAGAATGAGATTAGACAAATAGCAACAAAATCAAGATACAATAGTTCAAGATTGTAAAAATGTTCCTGTTTAACCACCGTTTGTTGTTCGTCATCAAACTAAAATAGTAACACAATGGAACAGAAAATTACAGTTTTCACCCTCTCTGTGTCTGACAGATGCTTTTTTGTCTCACGTTTGTTTTTTGATGTCTTTTGTCAGGGCTGATGGTCGTAGGTGGTCTTTGGCCTCGCTGCCTTCTTCAGGCTATGGCACCACTACACCCAGTTCAACGGTATGTTTAATCAAAGAAAGACCTACTCTTAACTCAATGCAGTTCATCATTCTTAGGTTTATATTGAGCATTTTTATTCATCTTCACTCATTTCCTCCTAATATGGTGTCTTGTACCCCAGTCCTCCTGTGATGAGCTGCATCATGACACCATTACTCCCACAATTCACTAATTGTGATCTTAGATGACCAGAGCTTACTGTATGTACTCCAGATGTCTAACAAATGTGCTTAATCCATTTTTATTCTTTGCAAAACATTTGCAACGCTGATTTTTTTAGGTCCAGAGGTTGTCAGCTTGTTGTCTTCCTGGTGGTGTTAGTGTGTTTGGGCTTGGAGGAGTGAACATTTCTGATTGGTTGAGTAATCCTAGTATTTTATGTTTGCCTTTCAGTCTCAGTTATCTCAGGTTTTATTTCCACAAAAGGTTGTCATTGGTGTGACCATGAAATTGTACAGCAAGAACAACTATTGGTGCCCATCGCTGAAAGCAAAAGAGTGACAATGTTTCTGCCTGTGTGCGTGTGTTTGTGTTGGTTTATCTGTCTTGTCAGTAAAATATCTCATTAACCACTGGACAGATTTTAATGAGACTCAGAAAGTAATCATTGGATGAACATCTACAACTGATTAACGTTAAGAATCAACCTAATTCAAGATGGCCACCACAGCAAACTGAACCTAGAAAATGTAAAATATATATGTCAAATGTAATATAGCTATTGAGCTCAAATATGGTGTGGTAGTAGCTGAGAGTCATTCACAGCACATTCTCCAAGGGCTTACAGATCATTGTGAGATATCACAAAATCACTTGAAATTGCGCAAAATGTTTCTTTCAAAGTTTGACCAAGTTGGGTATAACTCCATCATTTCTCATCATAAGATGATCTTAGTTTGAAACTCTGGCACTAAAAGTGGTGAACGATGTGCATTCCTTCAAGTTTTCATTAGTATTAGCTTTATATTGTTCAAACTCATTCATGCAGCTTCCGTCAGCTGGAGAGAGACAAAGCACAACAAGCCACAGTGGTTGAGCTTATGAATGAATCCAAACTGGATCTCTGATAATGGTCCAAAAATTAACATTGACAGATTTTAAAACAAGCTGCTGTCTGACCTGCATTAGCTATGACAGTCCAGCACAGTAGTGTTAGGGTGGAGTGAAACATGTCAGCTGACCTAATTTACTTTGAACCTTGACCAAAGTGGAAATACAACAGAGCCAGAGTTAATAAATCTATCAGCTAAATGAAAAAAAGCCCTGTTGTGTTCAAGTCTTCCTAAAAACTCAAATAGAAAATTTCTTCATGATTCACAGTTCAAACTGACTGAAATCAGGTGAGCTGGCAGGACTGTGCCCCACATTAATCACTTGGAGGAGGCAGCAGAGTTTGGAGGAGGCCTCAGGGAATAACAAGGAGCAAAAATTTAATAGAACTGACAGGAAGGAAGTGATGGTGGTGGAATTTCTATTTTAGTTTAATGAGAAACTAGTAGAGGCAGCTAGTTAAACTCTTGATGGGATTTAGTATCTTGAGAATTTGTAAATGCACTTGTTTTGGACTTCCCTGGCCACCTTGTAAGTCATTAAGCCTTTGATATGGTTCCTGCATTTGTATGCACAAGCAGTTGGGACCTTGCTGACACGCATGGACTTGTATTCATTCTATTATTGGGTCAGCAGCACCACAGCATTTAACTCAGGGTCTACATTTGTTACTCCAGCCCAATAGGAGGTGATAATGTGCTTATTTGTTGACTGTCGAAAAAGTAGAGTTAACCTTCCCAATACACACACACACACACATACACACACAGCTAAAAAAATAAAATAAAATCAGCTTCAAATAAGACTAGCATTGCTTTGAATCTTTTAAGTGCTCAAATATTAGAGGCAAGTAATTGTTTACTGCAGGAACCAAACATGATCACCAAATTTATATAGAAAGACTTCCATAAATATGAATTTAGTTTTATCAGATTAAACAAACAATGTCACCAAGTTGTCAAGAGGACAGGACCATTTGAAAGAGAAGGAAGTGATGTGATATCGCCTAATTCTATTCAAAAGTATGAATGATTGTTTACCAGTAATTTGACTCAGTTTTTATGTCTTTGTGCTTTCAATACATTTTTCAAATGTGCTAACGATTCTCACCCAGTGTTTCTTTAAAACAAGCATTCTTTTTTGATTTTCTTCCTCTGCTTATTGTCTGACTAGCAGTCTTCCTGGTCTCATTCATCTTTGGCTCCACTTTTTATCGTTGTGTGTTGTCAGTGCGTACAGTCTGCTGTCTCTAAATCCTGAGCTGTACACTGTCATCTGTGTAAAATTGTCTGTAGTTTGGTGGTGGATGTTGAGGACTCAAGGTTGCAGTCAGCAGGAAGGAGAGGGTTAAATTCCATCAAATGGTGGTTAATAAATGAAGACAAAATGAGCCATACGGATGAAACTTGGTGTTTGATAGGCGATAGAGCAGGAGGAGAACTCTGGCCAACAAACTGAAACCTAAAACTGCCAGGCTGAACAGGTACAGAAAAACAGAAGACTAAGAATATTTAACTGAAAAGACTCTGGCAGAAATAAACAAGGAAACATACTGATAAGGGAAATCTAAAACAGGAAAACACAACTCATACCCCCGGGAACCCAAACACTGTGACACTCCGTGGAAGGACTTAGCATACTCCTGCAAACTGGTATAATTTTCACGTCACCAGCTACATCTCAATCCAATGGACAGTGGAACATGAATTGGACTTTAGGATTGTTGAACAAAATGTAAATCTTGGTGAAACTGAGTGTAAAGGGAATATCAGGGCTGCACTGTATGTGCTTCATCGGTGTTATCAGGGTCCTCCTCCTCTTTTAAAAGATGTCCGCTCCAGTTTAACAATGACAGCCTTTTTCAGCGTACATATATGTATCTGGTTGTCTTTAAAAGATATAAAGACTTTACTGTGTCTCTGCTTTCATATGAGGCAGGTGTAGCAGAGGTAAAAGGAAAGCTTCAAGCAAAGCACAAAACAACATCTGTACCTAGTTTAAATACATATAAAAGAAGAATATGTTAAATTGTGTTTTCTTTAAGTGCATCCTTTCAAAGGTTACAACACAAAAAGGACACACAACAGATGTTACAGCAGAAGCTTCAGCTTTCCCTCTTTTGTTATGTATTATTACTGCAGCAACCTCTGTGCTCTATCCTTTCTCAGATCTAAGATTCAGCTGACAAAGTGTGTCCTTGTAACAAAAAACTTGTGGCTATCAAACTCCATGCCAAATGATTTCTCCTCCTTCACCACAGTGTGAAAGTAAAAATGCACTGGGATCAAGTGTTTTCATCTCCAGTTTTATCAAAGAAACCCAAGAAGAATAACCACATGAAAGAGAGAGGATTGTGTGTTATTTGATTCTTTTTATTCATTCATTTGGCTGCTTATAAAATCAGCACAGAGGTCTGAGATTTTTCTCTTATGTTTTTTTATTTTATCATTTTCATGAATGTGAAAGAATTTATTTGCATATATTCTAATGTATTAATCAGCAACAGTACTGAGAAATGTATGTGTTGAAGTTTTGCCTTGAAGTGATTACAAGCCACAGTTGCAACTAAATGTTATTGCTACACAAACACACACATTCTTGTGTTCCTTGAGTTTGTACTCGTGAGTCTCAGACGTTAGTTAAAAGCTTTTGACTTGTAAGAACATGCATCTCATGTAAAAAAGCAGAACTAAAAATAACTAATCAGTTGCTAAGATATGATCCACCTGATTTATCTGCAACTCGTAGCTTTGGCTTTTTTTTTGGGGGGGGGGGGGTGCAGCAGAGATAATTGAAAAGAATTGTAACTGATTTTCATTTCTGCTTTCCCTTTTCCTCTTTTCATAACAAAATCTCTCAAGGGAAAGGGACAGCGAAGGATGATGTAAAGGGCCAACCACGAAAACTGAAAGACAGTGTTGGTAGCAATGAAATGTGAACTGGAGCAAACACAGAGACAATAACAATGTTCACTTTTGTAGTAAGTAAATTGTTTTGAGCATAAGAGCCTTCCCTGAGAAATGAGCACTGCTCAGGTCCATTTGGTAAAATGTCCATTTGGGAAATGGACCTCGATGCGTGTGATTTTCAGGTAGAGGTGTCAGCTGTTAATCCACTCCCTGCACATTTTCTTTTCCCTCTTGAACCAAATCCACTCCTCTGCATCTTTTTCTGTTTTTCTCATACTGTCTCTTTTCACTGACCACCCCTTCTGGATACCCCCCCACAGTTAGATGTACAGTGGGAAAATCATTGATCTCTTTATTTAGTGGTGAGATGAGATTTAAGATGGCTGCTGTGTCTCTCAATACTCTTCTTCACCTCCAGCACACCTCTCCCTCCCTTCACCCCATCAGTTTTTACTGCTCTGCTGGTTCTTACATGGACCATTACTCGCTTGATTAGTTACAGTGGGACGCTTGCACGCTGAATAAAAGCAGATGAGAGGAGAAGTTTGTGTGTTTCTGCGTGTTTAAAGGAGTTTTCATCTATGGAAAGACACAGTTCAAGTTAAGCAGAAAGCTGCAGGGTCTGTATGAAGCATAAACAGAGTTTGAGAGAAAGCAGACCTAAAAACTGAAGAAAATAAAGCTTCAAAGAGAAAATAAAAAGTGGAATATTAAACTGCTTCTTTGCAGCGTGGCAGTTTTTTTACTGGGACCAACTTAACCCTGACACTTTGCTTTCATGTTCAGATATTATTTATCCTAAGGGATCATCTAGTTAAAATCAATTGACCTAATAAATAATCTGTGAAATTATTACATTTTAATATTCATCAGAGACTTTAATAAACTAGATAAAATGGTAATTTGCACATAACATTATACAAAAGCAAAAACAAGTAACTTCCAGTAAGTAACAACTTACAAAAATATGTGTAACACATTTTATTTGCTCCCACTTCTGAGTCGGATGAAACACATTAACAATGAGAATCAGACCCTAGTTTGTT
>JAOXNZ010000155.1:5089790-5103530 GCA_028566095.1 Kryptolebias brasiliensis
CGTGTCTCAAAGCACTCCCGTGACTCTTGTGTGTGTTTGTTTTTGACATCTGATGCATGATCAGACTGGAATTAATACAGGAACAGAGAGTACTGAATTTGTTATTAGTTTATTAGCATAACATAATGACATGACAGTCATGAGGGGAAGTGAAAAACACAGGATTGCATCTCTCAGCTCCCTCGTCTGTCTTTGTTTAGTTCAGTCCTACTTTTCCTTCGTGCTGCAGAGTAAATTACACTCCTGTTCTCTATGTTTGTCTCTCCTCAGCCCAGGGCGCTCTCCATCCTGCTATGACAATGAAATAGTGATGATGAACCATGTCTACAAGGAGCGCTTCCCCAAGGTCAGGCTCACACGAACAAATACACGAGTGTAAACTGTACCTCTACACACTCACACATCAAACACGCTGCCATCCCTTCTCTGCCGTTAAAACATGACTCATTATTTTGCTGGAATCAGATCTTTTAAGAACACGGCTGATGATTCATTTGTGCCACAGGGGGTGAACATAAAAAAACAAGTAAACGAGTCTAAATCTTTCCTCAGCGTACATTTAGATGCAATAAAAAAACTGCTTTTTTTGTTTTAATGATAAAACGAGGCACATTTGTACAGAGTAAAAGTCCAAGTGATCTTTTCTCGAAGGAATGGTCAAATAATACATAGAGAGATTTTAAAATCCACCGTTAGGCTCATAATTTTATTTTGCATAATGGGTTGTTTTCTGCGATCTTAGAGCGCGTTAAAACACAGAATACACAAACAATAGAAACTCAAATTCTGTGTGAATGTCTGACTCTTCGTCATCGCCCAGTTGTATTGTTCTATCTATTTCATCCAATTCAAACCGTTAACACTGTCTTCCAAGCCATGTGTCAAACAAAAAGTTTGATAAACTCCAAAGCTGTAAAGTACAGTATTTCTAATTTGTTAAGAAAATAGTGCAAAAACAAAATCCAAGGCGTGTCAAATGATTTGACTTAAACTTGATGCAAAATAAAATCGTTATGTAACTAAACAACATCTCCTGAAGTAAAAAATACTAAATAAACAAAATGTACCATGTTTCTAGGTCAGCTGAGGGCTAATGTGCTGTAGGTGGTGAACTAGTGGCGGAAATTACACCTGGTGTCAAGATATCAAATAAATACACAAATGGCTTGCCATAGTGATGTTTTAAAGTAATTAATTTCCATACTTCCACCACTGGGATCACCAGGACTGCAATTCTTTTCACACAAATGATTTGAAACAAACAGGCAGCCCTTCAAGCTCCTGTGTTTCATCAGAATTCTTGTTTTGCTTTGTTATAGAGTGCTTTAAATATTATCTTCTCTTACCCCTCTTCTGTTGTTAGCAAATGCAAAATAAATAAAACTTCCTAGAAGAGAGTGGTGATCACTTGTGACTAATGTTCTCCTTGTCTAGTTCCCTGTTCCATGTACCATTACACCCCTAATTACTAATACAGTACACAGTTTTTGGAGTCTCTCTATGCTGCACGAAAAAGGGACAACTTACATACTGTACAGAAGAACAATCAAGTCATTGAAACACTGAGAGCATTCGTCTGCTTTCTTTACTGATTTCCACCCTCACAGCTGGCCCCTGATTAGTCCTGTCACTAAGAAAAGCCTCACAGACAAATTGCTATGCCACAGTGCTGCATCAGAGTTATACTCAATGTTCCCCTCCGTGTGTGTGTTTAGTCCTGATTCAGACTGACTTTGCATTTTGATGGGTTTTGCCTCAGAAGAGGGGAGTTATAACTCAAAATCTCATTTAAAAAAATAAGGCAAGTATGTTTTAAAAAGTAACATGCTTTTTTTTTCTCGGACTGCATTGTTCTGGTCAATAAATAAGGCAATCATGGGATTGGGAGAAATAAGGGATCACGTGTGTTTTACAAAATGCATCAAACATTTGGTTAGAGTATTACAGTGCAATAGTCTGCATAGTAGGAATAGTATCAGAATCCTCCACATAGCCCAAGAAAGTACCGCTCACATGAGCGGGTCCAAACGAGATGCTGTCTATGTAATCATACTCACTATTTCACTTTAAACAACTGAGCTCTAATTATTATCCCTTCTGAAATCTGTGGTGAGTGCACACTTTCTCTTAGCTCATGGATAGCTTTTTGTGCATGCTTACATTTAGACACATGATATCAGATTTCCACAGGTACAAACTACAAGAACAAAAAACAGTATTGATCTCTCATAAGGTTTACTGTGCGAGGAGGTCTCCAGATGTTCAGTTAATCTAATTGTTCTTGCTATAGTTAAAATGGAATATGTTTAGCTTCTAAAGTAAATAAATGCTCTGGCTTTTTATATGTTTGCATTAGAAACTAAGATCTCTTTCGGTTATTAATACAGGGAGCACTTAGGTAGGCTGGCTGAGACCCTGACAACGTCATTGGCTAGCATCAGACTGCATTTCTATCATCCTGAAGTGACTAATGCACAAACCATCACCACATATACTGTAGGTGTCAGATCTAAAACCTAGAAGATACAGAAACGAGTCACAAGTTGTTGAGTGACACAAGATGAGAGAGACTGCCAAGGCCCATCTCTGACCTCTTGGCCCTGTGGCTTCATTGAACAATACCCTGCAATAATTCCAGCTGGATCAGTGGTGCCCATTGTCCTCAACATGTTTGCTTTTTTAAAACTTGGTTTGATCAAAGTTATGTTAATGTCTCAAAGTACATTAGATGTTGTACATTTCTGTGTGCACTGACTAAAGGTTAAGATGCTGTCAGAATAAAATTACTGTCCAGAAACTTCTTAGTATGTTGGTTTTTTTGACATTGTTGTCTCCTCTTGTCTCACAGTATGTCATGCATCATCTTGTTTACAGTTGATAATAAATGGTCATATTAACACAGAAATATTGGCCAACAAAGTTTGAAATGTTTCAGCTAATTTTGATTAAAGATCTGTCAGGTTATATTTTGCTTTTTTGCTACTTTACTATTTAACTGTAACTAGGTTTCTTTAACTCCTTTTCATGATTTACTCCTTGAAGCATTTAGTAAATACAATATATAATCCACTGTTGGAAATAGCCTGTTACATAAACAGACACGTGTGTGAAATCAAATGTTTGTCACACTGCCGCCAGATGTCCTAAAATAAAATCCTCTCGGTGTAATGACTTCCTTATTCTCACTGTCATTACAAGAAGACATACCAATTGCAAGATTTACTACTAACTAGCTGAGACACACACTACATAGCAGTCACTCTCAACATCGAGTTACTGACAACAATCACAAAAATATTTAAGGTATCCAGTTGAAGATCTGGATTAGTAAAAGGCAGTACTACAGTAAAAAGGCCAGCTAGATCTCTAAAAAAATTCACTTCAGCATTCATAGTATGTATTCTGTGATTTTAGGTTTGCACCTCTAAGCAGAGTTGGATAAAATAGAAAAGTTTATTTTTAGGTTGTTGTTAGTTATCATGCATACCTGTACATGGAGAAGAGTTTTGCAAAAGAGGTGAAAATAGAACCCCTAAAGTGTCACAAGCACAGGGAGACAAAACGAAAACCTGAGACCCCCTTCACACTGGATAGTGATCCCACTACATTTTCATCTAAATGACCTATTTGAACTTGGCTGGACTTCAACAAATTTGAAAAATCTCCATCAGAGTGAAGGAAATCATGACCCTGCTAGGCTCTTAGTACTCGCCACTTGGGTTTTTCATGCTATTTTACATGTCCCTGCACCCTCACCCTGCTCTGTAAACTCAACCTTCACAACTCTTTCAGACCACATTAGAATCCAGCTACACACTAAAAGATCACACCACGCTAGCACAATGCTAATACTTTGGGCATTAGCAGTGTGGTTGTTTCCATTACTTTTTCACTATCATGGTTGTAGCCTAGGCTTTAGAACAGAATGGCCCATTTCAAAATCTTGATAACCAAGCCACACCAGTGTGCGTGTGCCCCACATTGTGTATATGTTGTCACCACACTCCCCCAGCCCTCATGAGCCTGCATTACCTCCATAATAATAACCACCACAACCTTACTATAGAATATTTGTTCATGCTCACTGTGCCCACTGTGTTCTTAAAACATGAGACCCTACAAAGAGCAAAGAGACTTATTAGAAAATTATCAAACTGTTAATGACTGTTTTGTCCCCAATAAGGCCACAGCTCAGATGGAGGAGCGGCTGGCGGAGTTCATCCAGAACTACTCCCCAGAGAACGTTCTGCCACTGGCTGATGGGGTCCTCAGCTTCATCCACCACCAGGTCGCTGAGTTTTCCAGAGACTGCCTGGCCAAATCACGCGAGGGGCTCATTACCAGCGTTTACTTCCGGGAGCTGCAGGAGAACATGGAGAAGATGCTGCATGACGTGAGTTGGGAGATGCGAGACACAAAGGTGGAGATGGCAGTGATGTGGTCATTTGGGGCTTCTCATCTTACGAACCGACCTCACTTGGGTTTCTGTGTCTTTTTTTCATCAGGCATACGAGCGCTCAGAGAGTTCTGAGCTCACCTTCGTCACTGAGCTCGTCAAAAAGCTCTTCATCATCATTTCTCGTCCTGCCAGGCTACTGGAGTGTTTGGTAAGTTCCACCCTAACATCTGATTGTGTGTAGAGATAGTTTGGTTTATCAGTTGAAAATATTCAGTCGTTTGTGTGTTATAAACCAAATAATTCGTTTCTAGAGTCATTGAGACACATATTAAAGCCAAGCTGACTCTACAGATAGACGTTTAAGAATTTTGCAATCTTGTCTTTTAATTTGATTGATTCAAGGGAAAAAATTAAAAAGGGGTTGATCACTAAGTTCAGGGCAGAACTTAAAAAAGGCAGAAAGTACTTGTGTGATTTTTTTTCTCCATTTAAAGAACTCACATTTTGCTCTATTGACAGATTCAGAGTGATTTTTTTTTTTGGGGGGGGGCACTGAAACAGTTGTTACATACTCGGTTTTGACTTATATATATCATGTTTTAAGAAGAAACAGTCAGGTTGTGGGCTACCACCCTTATCTCAGGTTATGGGCATCTTAATGCTTCAGCATACCAAGACAATTTGGACAATGTTCTGCTTCCAGCTTTGTGGCAAAATTGTTCTGTTCCAACATGACTATACCTCAACGCACAAAACAAGAACTATAAAGATGTTGTTTGTCACAGAGCCCTGACCTCATCCCTATAAAGCACCTTTGGGATGAACTGGAACAGAGATTGTGAGCCAGACCTTCTCACCAACACCAGTGCCTGACCTCATAAATGCTTTACAGAAATGAATGGGCACAACTTCCCACAGAAACCCTTCAAACTCTTGTGGAAAGCCTTCCAAGGAGAGTGGAAGCTGTTATTCAGTAGATGGAAAAGGGGAACCAACTCCATACTGTCCTTGTTGCTGCGGCGGCCACATGGCCAAATACTTTTGTCCATAAAGTGTACAATTTAATGTTAATCCTTCACTATAACATAGCCACCCAAACAATTTTCTGCAATAAATTTGAGTAAATGATATTAGAATGGACTAGGAAGTAACTGAATGTCAGTGCGGTTAATTCTTTCCTTGTATTACACATTCAGTATGTGTCTTTGCATTTAGAAATAACTTCCAATATTCATTCAGTTGCTTCCAATAAATAGTGTTTTACCTGGAGCAATCTCATGAAAATATATAAATGTGCAGTGTTGTGCAGCAGAGGTCACAGTTTTGTTAAAGCTGTGCCATACAGTGTGTTACACGTGCTCTGCCACAGCAGCTTATATACCTATTGCTTCGGGATATTTTTCTTTACTTATCTGGAAACTGTGAAGATATAATGTAAATTGGAATATTCCTTCCTCCCCAACTTGTCAGTCCTCTCAGCGGTACATCCAATCAGCTGTTAGACGGGGCTGTGTCATTGACATACTGATACGTAATTCCCCTAAACTTACCTGGTAATGATAAGAATTTATACATGGAAAGCTTAACCTTCCTGCACATCTGCTCGCTGATTGATGACTCTCCCCCTCGTTCGGGTTCATCAACAATGGGGTCTCCTCTCCCCCCCAACCCCACGGCTCATCTTTCCATCACCAAGGCAACCGTCAGAAGAGGTCGATAGGGTCAGCCAGGACGTGGAGGAGACTTCAGATTCTCCTGGCTGCGAGGTTACAGAGGAGAATACTCACACACATAAAATGCTGGGGAGTTCATTTAGCATTCAAGTCGGTTACAAGGTGTGATCTGTTGAAAATGTCACACAGTCAGTAGGCTGTTAGCTGCAAGAATATTATCCTCGAGCAGAGCTAGCTATCGGAGAGCCACGTTAATTCCTCCTCTTTCCTTTTTTCCCTGGTCTGAGGAAACCAATATGAGAAAGCAGGGACGGAAATGATCCTGGCTGCCTCGGGCTTTCTAATCAAAATGTTATTCCACCAGCAGGAATGAAACCAAATCCCACGGGACACAACAAAAGACTGTTGAAATAGAAAAAGGATTTCTTAAAAATAAAGCAATTTGAAGTTGAGAAGAGTATGATGCTGATTGTGTTTTTTTTTTGTGTGTGTTTTTTTTTGACAGCTTCATCGCAGTGTTTGCTTGAAGTTTATGAAATTGCTGCAAGTGGAAGTAAATTCTTGATTTGTGATTTAAAACTGAATGCAGTGATTTAATCCTCCAGAATAAGAAGGATATTAAATTCAGCTCGAAGGGGGTCCAGTGGCATGCCCCCATAGAAAAAAAATAAATAAATTGAGGTATATCTTTTTTTTATAACTGAAACTGTCTATGACTGGAACAGCAGAAAATTAGACAAAATACTACAACCTAATCTTAATGAAACAAGTCAAACTACAAGCTGAACAAATCTTTTTATGTTTATAAAAAATCTCCATATTTATACAAACTGGCATGTTTTCAATTTAAATGTTGGAATAACATTAAAAGGAGATATACTGTAAACATCTAATTCATAAATGATGTGAATTAGGGGAAAACACAGACATTTGTGTTGATGTTATTAAATAATAAATATTATATTTGTCAGGTGACCCTGAACCCTTGTCTCAAAAACAAAACTAAACACAACACCGGCTGCACATGGACAACAGTGTTATTTCAAATCTGTGTGTATGGTTTACAACCTCAAAATTAATTTTTTTTCAAATACCTATACAACTCTAGTTTTAGCTCAACTCAACCTTTTTTATTGTTAACTTGAAGTTCTGGTAACCTTGAATTTCCCGACTCGAAACGCAATACTTGAAGGTTGGTAACACTTAATATATCAATAAATCAGGGGCGGAAAAACTATTTTCAGTGAAACTTTTTAGGAAAGAAAATTACATCCACAGTACACTTAAACGTGTCAACATTTTGTTGGTATACTGACCCATCTTTTCTTCAGAAGTGTCATCATGGTTAGCTGTGACATCGCCCTCTTTAGAGGAAATGTATGCCCCAAGTGTTTCTTAAAGTCGTAATGAAAGCTTGTGATATAAATATTAAAATTTAACAAGAAATGAATCTGGACTTGGACCCAGAATGGAGAAGCGGGTAAAGAAAATGAATGGATGGAAGAAATTAATCTCTTGGAGAGCTGTTTCCAGTCAGAAACATCGACTGAATATAAACATACTAGACAAAATGTCCCCACCTTCTCTTGTTGAAAATTGAAACCAGCAGGACTGGTTTAGGGGTTCTTTCATATTGTATTTTTGGAGCCAGAGTCTGAGCATTAGAGATATGGGGCTTTTAAGTCCTGCCTACTCTCCCGCACACAAACATGGCGTTGGCTAAGATGGGGTGAGACTTAAAACTTGTACTGGGACCAGCCTATGGAGACGTTCAGTTTCCGGGATCTCAAACAATGTCTAGAATTGTCAGGAATGGTAAGACAAAATAAAATTATGGAGAAAGTAGAAGGCAGTGTTCGGGGTTGTAGCAGACAATTCTGCCTGCCGGTGCCACTATCACAAGACACTGGGATGTCATTTTATTATTTCTTCTACACATACATATGAAGGTACAATCACTACAGCAATCAACCTTTAAGAGTTCTTCTTACATTCAGAAGACATCTTTCTCCTGTGTTACACAGTTGCTACATTAGCTCCTAAAACACTTCTTCAGAGTAGTTCTCATCGTTTCAGATTTTTCTATCTAATACTAGATTTTTATCCCTGTGAGATTCAGTCTTGCTGCATCTTGTATTGCAAGCCTAACATTTGTTCCTCCAATGACAGGAGTTCAACCCAGAAGAGTTCTACCATCTACTGGAGGCTGCGGAGGACCACGCCAAAGAGGGACAGCTAATGAAAGCAGACATCCCTCGATACATCATCAGTCAGCTGGGTCTGACCAGAGACCCGCTCGAGGGTAAGACAAAGGAAAATAGATCAAGGTTTATTGGACACAACAAGAAACACTGTAGTAATGCAGGCGGAAAAACACAGGCTAAATTTTTAATTTGCGGACCAGCGTCACTAGTTTCACTTCCTTTCTAAGAGTTAGATCAGAAGATCAATACCACTCTCGTGTCTATTAAGTGCCGACCCGGAGCCAAGAAATTGACCACCATAATGAGTGAAATGTTTGGAAACAGCTTGGCTGTTTGTGTCCAAGAAGGAAATAAAATACAATACAAAACAAAGCCACCAGTGCATAAAAAGCTTGCACATACACATCACACAATGTTGTATATATATATATATTTTAACTAAATGAATATACAGTGAGGAAAAATCTTTGTGCCTTTTATACAGTGTATGTAAACATCTGGTTTCAGCTGTATTTGCTTTGTGAATAAAATGCTAAAATAGAGCAGATAATGTGAAAAAACAATGTGCAATAATTGAGCATAACAAAAGGGATTGTACAATCTTAGTGAATCCAGTTCTTTGTGAATTAGAACATGAACTTTGCACTTTGTCTTTTATTTATCTAGCTTTTAGTTTAGTTTTGTTTTTATGTGTGCCATTTTTTTAGCTCCAACTGTTGTACACAGAACATTTAATATAATATTTTTTTCATTAATATGCCTTCATATCTTAACAAAAAAAAAGTTCTTTATAACCTAACAATTTCTCACAATGAATAATCCACTTTTATAACTTCAGTGGTGTCTTTCTGCCAGAGTTTAAGTGCATGCAGGCAATAAAAATGTGTTGGTACAGAGATTAACACAGTTTACTAATTCTCAATCAGTAACCCAAGGCTATATTTTATATTTCTGCTCCTGAAATATAGAAATTAGTTCTATAACTTGGATCAGGATTCTCCTCAAATACTGTATCCATATCAGTTTTTTGAACGTTGCAGCGTTATGAGCAGAATCAGTGTAAAGGTTGGGACTATTTGCTGACCAGTGGTGCAGAGAAATATTGCTGTGTTTCATTAATCGTGAACTCATAGTTTCGTTCTCTTCTGCTCAGCTGCTTCCATTTAAATCCATCAGCAACTGCTCATTAGTTGATTTGTTAAATAGCTCGGAATAACTAAAAAAAAAACCATAATATGCCGTTTTATTCCTGACTTTGTGAGAAATGTTATTTGAGGTCTTTCAGAGTTAATCTCTGCTAACAGTGTGCCACTTGATGTCTTGATCTTGCACAGTCTTTAGTGCCCACATTGTTATGCACAGGCACACATGCACGCCCACGTAGCTGCTTGCACATCCATACTTTCACACTATTGTTTCTTTTCTTGGTTTCCCAGAGACGGTTGACAAGATTTTACAGTGAGAAACAGAAAACTAAGCATATGACTCTCATCTTAGTGACTTTCATCTTACATAAAGTTAATGTCAACAAAGAGGTTTTGTAAATGCTTTGGACAGTTATTCATCATTCAGTTATTTCTCTTCTTTATTAAAACAATGGTGTAATTATTGTATTCAACCAGCTGTCACGCGCTAAAGTGCAAGGACACTAAGCATGTGCTGCCAGAGCTGCTGATGGGGAGAGGGAGGACTGAAGAAAGCAAAACTGATTAACAGAAGAAGCTCCTTTAATTGTCTTTGACATGTTTGGCTCTTCTGGTGTTTAGAAACTTGATGTTGTTAAAGATGTTTGAAGCAGTGTGGGAGGCAAGCTGCTTTGGTTTGAAAAATTGTCTTATTTTTATTTTAACACCATGTTTGTCGTTAACCAGCATCTTTCTCCTCAGAAATTGTCAGCCTTGACAGCTACGACAGTGAGGGTCCGCACACTCCAGAGACGGACGACTCGGCAGAGGTGATGAACTAATAAAAGCATGCACAGACACACCTGTTTATCCCAGCATTCATATATGTTCATACAGCCTAAACACCCTTACACACCACTGTGCAAAGCAGTATTCTTGCAGCTACTGCAGACAAATCACTTTCTGTTTTATTGAAGTTGTGGTTTTATTATGTTGGTTGTCACCAGGGAAAAGGCAGGTCCATCAAGCCCCCCAGTGAAGAAGACTTTCAGACCATCAAGCTGATCAGTAACGGAGCTTATGGGTAAGGAAAGAGTGTATGCCTCACTGATTCTTCACAGAAACAAAATTACCCTTGCTCAAGCTTTAGAAAGTCTTTTTCTAGAGCTTTCAACCCAATTCAGTCAATGAAAATTGTTCAGTCAGCATTTGCAGACATTAATGGTACGATTTTAGTCTTTAAATAACCATAAAACAAATAAACAAACATCTGCTGATGTTAGGTAGAAAAATATTTAATATTTAAGTTTATAGTTTGTTAATGTATATAGTTTGTTTAGAGTTTGTTATTGTTTGTTTGACCTGTTGTTTAATAGACCATAATACTGGAAAAAAGGAACCAACAAATTTTATTTTAGGTTTGTATTTTTTCCACTTTCTGCTACTCGACATACACTATATGGAGGTGACAGTCCATGTCCCAAGAGCCAGCTTTGGTAAGCTAGGGTCAGGGCGCCAATGTATTATAAGCACTATGCACCCGACCAGTATGGCCCCTCCTGCAAGAGGTGGGTCCCATGGAAGGCAAACCCATGTACCTCATTTGGGCCTGACCGGGCCCCATGGGTAGAGGCCCGATCACCAGGAGCTCGCAGATGAGCCCCTCCCCCAGGCCTGGCAGCAGGATGAGGCCTCGGTAACCCACGTCCTGGCGAGGGACAATGAGTTTCTTGCTATCTTTTGTCCATACAATGTACTAGTTGAAAGAAATGTAATAATGACTGAATAAGTTTGTAGTTCATATAGGTCTTTCAATTGAATCATAATTGTCTTAAGAAGTCTTAAATATAATTGACTGAAACCCTGAGTCTGGAAACCAGCTGGCTATGGTTTAATCTACATACTCTACTAATGTATGTGTTAAGTATTCCTAAGGCTACTGAAAAGCTAGAATACTGGGCAATATTTGACCTTTTTGGTATAAGAAATGCAATATATTATCTAAATTCATCATTTTATTTGACAGTTTAATACTACTCAGGCTGAACACTCCATCACTAATGGATTCAGCTTGTTGTCACGCAGAAATGTGTTTGTGGAGAATAATATTTGAACAAAAAGGCATTTTGAATGTGTCAAATAGTTAGACCCGCAGAGTTCAGTCACTAAAACAAATTGGACCGATGAATTGTTGACACATTGTGCAGATGCATTGCGTAAATTGAAGCTTGATAAAATTCAGGACTTGTGTATATACACACTGTTCAGTTTCTAGTTTTGTAAAGCTTTATGGGATAAACATGCACAGTATTGTGGAGAGAAAAAAAACAACAAATATAAACACAAAAGCATTGCACCAGCTCTTCATCTTAGCGTGCCAAAATAATCAAAGCTTCAATAATGGACAACGCTGGGATTAAGCTTGGAGACATTTTAAAATGTGTGTCTATCATCCATTCTGAGTTATTCAGTGATTTGAAAGAAATTCCTATCATTTTAAACAGGCTCCACTAGAAACAATCTGCCAATAACATGAATACTATATAGTTTTCTCTTTATCTCGGCCAGAGCGCATGCTGCTGCATGATAAAAGCTGCAGCATAGAAAGCACTGTGCCTATCAAACAATAAGGATATATCAGGTATATTTCTAATTTCATTTCAGGTTAAAAAATAAAAAGACAATTAAGGCTACTAGCTGAAATACTGGAATTCTGTACCAAAGCTTTTAAGATTTTATATCCTCCTGACAAGTCCACACGGCTATGATTTATGATAGCTTTTAACCACCTGCTGTGTTTTCTTCAACACTCCTCTGTTCTTTCCAGCGCCGTGTATCTGGTGCGCCACAGAGAGACACGTCAGCGTTTTGCCATGAAAAAGATCAACAAGCAGAATCTGATACTGAGGAACCAGATCCAGCAGGCCTTTGTGGAGCGGGACATCCTCACCTTCGCAGAGAACCCCTTTGTTGTGTCCATGTTCTGTTCCTTCGAGACGCGACGGCATCTCTGCATGGTCATGGAATACGTGGAAGGTCAGGAAGTCGGGTTTTGTTTTACACCGGACTGAGAAAAAGAGCACACCTGAGATTTATGAGTCCACTTAGTTTGTGCTGTTTTTATTTTTCATGCTTTTTCTGCCCTTCATTTGTCTTTGTTTAGAACAGTGTACCACAAAGCAAGAATAATAGCTCAGATACATTGAGCTTAAAATCTCATTTGTGGCTCTTTTACCAGAATATTGTGGTCAAATTTACACAACAAATAGCTTTAGAGCAACTGCAACAAAAACATAAAATGCACTAAAATAATTAACTCCAAAGTTATTGAGTTGTAGATGTACATGCAATGATTACTTCCTGAGGGTTTCATTAAAATCTTGTCTGGTGGTTCATGAGATATTTTGCTAACAGACAAAAAGGGTTGATCCCAGTAGTTAATGCCAAAGTTTTAAGCAAAAATGTTGCACAATGAGTAGAACTTGGAGTATGTCTAATGAATGGCTTTCAGCTGCTTCTCCACCAATTTTACCTCAATATTTGTAAAGCTGGCTGAGTTATAGCCCTTTTTGTGTTGGTTAAGGTCCATTAGCTGTGGCAGCCATTTTGAATGGGATTGACTCCAAAGGTTTATCAGTTGTAGATGAATATCTGATAATTACTAAGAGTTTTATTAAAATCTGTCCTCTAATTCATGAGATTTTTTGCTGACACTACAGATGAATGAACACAAACAGACACAAACAACAACATTATTGCCCTTTTGCCTTCAGTGGTTTAAAAAGACTCATCTTAAATAAAGTGAAAAGGAAGCAACATTTTATGCTGGTCTTCTTTTTTTCTTGTACCTGGGAGTTTGGCATGTTTTATTAAAAGAAATTTAACTTTTAGTATGAGATATTAGAGTAACTTATTACTATAGAATATTAGATGTTACAAAACTATGGTATTATTATATACTGAAGTTGAATTTAGGCTATTAAGAGTATTTTTACTGTTATAGACTTAAAAAAATGACCACTTGTGATCACCAAGATGTGTGTTAATAAAAAGTGAAAACAACCTTCTCTGAGGTGTCAGGGATAGGTGTGAATATGTGACACTTGTGGTGAAAAGAATCATAGATACATTTTAATCCACATTTTTTTCATTTTTGTTTTTAATGACTGATATTTTTACTTTACACAAATAGAGGATTACTATGTCAACATCACATTTAACCTGAACTTAGTTTATTTAAATTATGAAAGGCCTAACTTATTTCTTTAAAATACCGGTTTGTTTTCTCCAGGGGGCGACTGTGCCACTTTGTTGAAGAACATCGGGGCTCTGCCCGTGGA
>JAOXNZ010000155.1:5113379-5123751 GCA_028566095.1 Kryptolebias brasiliensis
AAAAAAAGCTGTATCTTCGGGATATTCCCAAGTAGATGTTTAATCATCTTTAATAATTCCACTCTGCTGCTTGTGTGGTTTTACATAAGTTCAGCAGGAGGTCCTCCAACTTGGCTCAGGACAGGTTATGTTCAGACTAAACGTATGTGGATAAAAGGGAGTACCTCCCACGGTGGTCTGTGGAAAACATTTTCAATGCGCGTACAGGGAGCTCAGACCTGTTTTAACGCTATCCAAGCTAAAAACTATTTTTAAAGGACAGGTCTGAACAACCTCTAAGTGTTTATGTATTTATATCGTTAAAAAAAAGTTTATGGGTTGTGCAGTTATTTTCCTCCTCTGTTCCAGTCATTACCTTGAAATGACACCTCTCTTCTTCCTCACTCTCCTGTCTGCCAGCTCGCTCAGATCGTTATCACCACATCAATACGTACGACGAGGATGACACCAATGATGATGAGCCGGTGGAGATCAGACAGTTCTCCTCTTGCTCTCCTCGCTTCAGTAAGGTATGACTCTGCCTCTTTGTTACCCTCCGATGTTTTATCTCTCACAGTTTTCTCATTTTCACCGTGTCGACCCATGGCGCAGACGTGCCACCTGAGATCTTATGACAGGAGTAGATGAGGAATAAAGTAGGTCACGCTGCACAAACACACACTCCCGAAGGCTGGATCCAGAATCAAACCTGGTGTTAAATAATGAAGTCCATGTGGGCTGTCTAACAGCAACACCATTTATCTTTTTATTCTTGTCTCCAGTTTTTATTTTAGGGCACCCAGAGCTCACAAACCTCCACTTGAATTCCTCACGCGACTTATTTGATCTACCTGTTTGCATTTAGTGTCCTACAACCAACACATGTTTTAATCATATTTAGGTTTACATTCAGTTTGGATCTTTGCCTCTTTAGTTTATTTGCATGCTTTTTTCTCACATCATGTTCAAAATTGCTTCCTTCTTTTATTTGTTTATCTCACTTCACCTTCCTTTTATCATTTCCCTTTTTCTCCTACTCAATTTTGTGTTACTGATTGTGTTTTTTCAATCAAAAGTGTCACAGCAGAAGTAGCTTTTAACTAGAGGGTTGTGCAATTCATCAGACAATTTTAGAGAGTTTTTAAGCAAAAAAATAATGATTTAAAAAAATTTGATATTAGCTTCCCACTATGTGAGCATTTACTGCTTTTATTTTTTAAATATTTGTTTAAAACTTTTAGTCAAACTAAACTTCTCAACACTGATGTTTGTCACTATTTTTCACATTCTAGGTATCAAAACTATTATTATTGATTTAAACCACAGATTCCCAAGATAGTAAATGTTAAGCACAATTCATATCTCGTTAAGATTTAATTTGTTGTTTTAAGCTTAGTTGTAAGCAAGATTTTTGAATGTAGGAAATGAGAAACTATGATTTGTGTTTATCAGACTATATGGAACCAGATCTGGTTGTCTGATAGACAAGAACCAACATTCATTTAGTTAAGTGTGTAAACCGTTAATTGTTCACCCTTTACGACAACATAATGTCATAGTTTTGCAGCGGAATGAACCCAGAAATGCTGACACAAGGAACTCGTGAAAAACTGAAACTATTTATTTTAAAGAACAAAAAAACAAAAAGCTGATGTGGCAGCATAAACTCAAGACACTAGGATAACTAGGGTAACTAACACACAGAGAAACCAGGAGCTACAATGAACCAGCAGAGATGGACCAGAATATATAGGCTGGGGCTGATGAGGAAGTTGGACACAGGTGACTGATTACAAACTGAGAACAGGTGCAGATGGGTGTGGCAGGCTGATGTGGAAAAATACTGACTGAGGGAGGCGGTGACAGATCACACAGGGAGGCACAGGGAGCAAAACCATACATCACAGATAAAAATACAGGGAACAGATCACACAGAACTACAGAAACACATGAGTAGGAACAGATCTATAAGAACACACAGAACCAATGGAGCAAACAGAACTACAGATCCCACAAATCAGAACATAATCATAAAACCAAACACAAAAGATTACCGAAGAATACCTAAAAAAAAAAACACAGACCCTGACACATAAACAGTTGCTCCTAGGTTTGACTTTTAAACAGGACGAACATGCGTTCATTTTTAAAAAGCTTTTCACGCCTCTGATAGACAGTTGACATCACGTGTTATAACCTCGTCCTAATTTAGCTCATTCTGTTCTAAGAGAAAACCTAATAAGTATAAACTAAAATTTGTGTACCAAAAAAGAACCAATGCAACTGACGTGTGTGCATGTGGACAAATGAAGGGTAGACAAACTAACAATCACATCTGAAAACAAAAAATATACTGTTTATTAAGGTCACGACTGATCAGCAAGAGCATAATTAGCTTTCTCTAAACATGTTTCTACTGATTTTTTTATTTATTTATTACAATAGAATGAAGTTGCATCTTTAAAAAGTTTCTCAAATAAAATAAATTGTATCTATAGTGGTTAACATTGTTTTGGTTTTCCTCCTGATAAGACAGCTGGGTCTTCAGCTGCTACTTGTTTCCATGGTGCGCTTATGAACATCCTGTAGGCTTCCTTTAACGCAGCTCGTCTCGCTGTCCTCCCCCACAAAGTGTTACTCTGAACATAATGAGAGCCTTACAAATCATGAAAATAAAAAGGACCAATTCTGAGCACGATCAAGCCCAGTGTCAGAAATGTTTTATCGCAATTACATAGTTTAATCAAGCTTACAGTCTGGTGTCACAGAAAATAAAACCGCTGCTTGATGGTTTTTAATTTTTCCACCTAATTAGTATCAATCTTAGCCTCATAGGTTACACAGGCTGTAAAAGTCAAGGTAGAAAAGTTGTAAATTTGGATTTAAGCTGCCAGTAGTGCAAAGGGTGGCACAAAATCTGAAAGCAAGTTTATTTGTCAGAACAACAAAAGCGCTGCAGTTGGAGGAAAACTGGAAGAATAATTGCAGATAAATAAATCGTGGTGAACTGTGTCAGAGAACAAGACAGGACCGACTTAGATGAGCAAAGACAGCAGCAAAGATCTGACAAACATGAACCGAAAATCAGGCAGTGTTTACTCTGAGATAGTGAAGAAAGATGAAAAGAAGATAAGGAAACAAAATGGCTTTTTGTGTGTATTTCTTATTTTAAGGCAACAAAAAAGCAGCAACAAATAAAATTAGGCCAATTTAATCAATTTTATAAGGTTTTAATTTATCAATTTACTGTGAGGGCTAAACTGAGTTCTCCTGAGATGCATTTTTTAGTCCTTTTTTAGTCCAACAGCTTATTTATAATAAGGGTCCAGAAACACAACCTACCTCACTCTTAAAGCTGTGCCACTGGTTCTTCCTTTCATGTGAAAATAAAATATACTGTATTTAAATAAAATATGTCTGCTTGTGCTTCTTAAAGTCGTGCAATAATTAGGTCAAACCCAGACCAACTCATGACTCTTTGTCAACAACTTATGAATTAGTTTTAAATTTGCTTCTTTTATATTTGCAATACTGTTTAAACATTTGATTTTTCACATGTTAGCATTTTTTTCTCAGTTAACACTCCTGCGCAGTTGCTCAGTCAAAATAACAACCAAAAGTTTTCATTTAGAAATAAAAACAAGGAAAAGTTTTGTAGTTAACATTAAAATAAACAAGGACAGCAAATAACATGAGTGACATCTTAAAAAATTATGTATTTTAAAAAGTAAAACTGGCAGAACTTAAAAGAAACAGCTTTCTTTAAAACAAAATGGCTTGCCACTACTTAGTATTTGCATCTAATGAATAAAATGTGACACCATTAACAATGAATGTTGTGAATAAACCCCTTAAGCTGAAATACCAAAGTTTGTTTAATTGGAGAAATTAAATTTATCTCAGAAAGTAACCTTTTAACATCAGGCTTGATAGCTGTGAGGTCTTTTCACAAGCATTATTAATAATAATTGTTATTATTACTTATTTATTTGTTTGTTTACATCAAGGGCTGCCCCTCAGTGTGTCTGGCCCCTGAGCAAATTTTGTCGGTTTCCCTGCTTTATAAGATAGAAAGTAATGCTAACAAACTTACTGGCATTACTCAAAATGAAACACAGCTGCTGACAGTTTAAGTTGAAATTTAAATGTTTTTCATATAGTGTTGTTATATCCTAACAAATAAGAATAGAAGCAGCGAAAACCCATAAATGCTGTAGATATCTTCATAACACTCAGTAGCAACAAAATTAACAGGTCATAATGATCCCTGATGTGAACGTGTCCTCCTGCAGGTGTATAGCAGCATGGAGCATCTTTCTCAGCTGGAGCAGAAAGCTCCAAATTCTGTGTCCCGTCGGGAGCACAAGGGCCCACGGGAGGACAAGGTGACCAAGAGAGAGAGCCTGGGCAGCTTCAGCATGAGAGACAAGAGCTGGAGGACTGGATCTCCTGAGATGTGAGTGGTGGGCAGCTTTGGATGAGACGTTTTAAAGGTTTTCTAAGTGTGACACGATAAGGTTTGGTGTTCATCACACCTGACTAAGATGCTGTATGTGGGTGTTCAAAGAGAAATTTATATGAGGGTTTTTTTTTTCTAGTTTCCATGTACAGACGTTTGTTCTACCACTTTGAAACCAAGCTCTTTTTCATATAAAAAATAACAACAAACAGCAGATTTGCTCTTTAAAGTTTACAAAGACAAAGACCAGTAGTGTCCAAACTTTTTGACACCCGAGCCAAAATCGAGGAGTACTTGCAGGCCACAAAGGGTGAAATTTTTATCAAAAAACATAAGCATTTATTTATTTATTTCGTTTTTAAACTTTAAACAATAACGTAAACACACAATAGTTTAATGAAAGGACAGAAGTATACTAAGTTTGGTGGAAACAAGTTTGAAATCGTAGATCCAAAACATAGAAGGCCTTGGAACAATTTACCTTTTAAAAAGAAAAGCTTTTATTTCCTTTGATTTGTCAGGTCTGTTGTTTTTTGTTTTCTTGTGCTGGGAAAGTAAATTTTAGTCTTTTCCCTGAAACAAAGGCATCATATTAGACACTTTTCTTCAAAATTGTGAGAAACTGTGACAATTATGTTGCAGAATTCCACCTCAATCTGTAGGATATAGATTAGGACTGAAGTTTATTTTAAATTTGTATATAAAATAATTCAGTCTATATTTTGTCGCCATTAGGAATTAAAAGGAAAAAAGGCTTGCCATGTGTCGCCTTACACTTTTTTTTTTTTTTCACTTATTCCTCAACACATGGAATAAATCTGCAGCAACTTTTCATTATGATTCATTTTTGCCTTCAGCCCATTACCATTTTAATTAGAGAATTTATTCAACAAAAACAGCATTTATATCACCTCATTCGGTTGCATTTTCACCTCAGTTATTGCTCTTTTTACACATGCCAGCAGCACAGTAGAGCGACTAAAAGGTCTGTCAGCTGGGTAAATTTAAAATTTCCTTTGTTTATTCAGGTTCACCTTGAGATTAACTCTGATAACTTAGCTTTTACATTTAGAGTTTATTTTAGACTTTCTTTTTTTTAGGTAATATTTTTTGTTTTTTTTAAGTGGAGTTTTGTGTAAAGGTTTTAAACAGTTATCATCTCACCTTATAGACAGTTTTTGAACTACCTCAGTTTGGAAAAATGAGCTAATGGCTGGTCAAGACGAAGACCAAAATGGATCACTGCCATCTTAAAACAGCTCCAGTCTCAATAACTTTATAGCAGTTCATGTGAATGTTATTTCACAAACTTTACATCACTGTCAATTTTGCAATTTATGGTTTTATATATATATAGTTTTTTCTAGCAGCAGTGGCAGCTAGGTGCAGTCTGGGTCACCTCCAGCAGGAATATAGTAATAATTCTGCCCAAATATCAACCTTATTGACAAGGTAATATTGGCCTATCAGTGAACTCATATTTAACTAAAAGTCAAGTCATCCTTAAACAACTCCAATCTTCAAAATGTCATAGTGGCTCTTAAAAAACATTTACTATAATATATATTATATAATATAGTAAATATAATTAAATTCTTGTTGAAAGTGTGTCAGGCTGCTCCAGAAGGGCAGCCTGGTATCTAAATACCTATGTGTTGTGAAATTGATGGCAATGGAAACGTCTAAGAAGTAGTAGTGAAACTTTGGAAATTGGAGTATTTTTAAGTCCTGTGTTAGGTCCCGGCCTCGCTTGAACTAGCCTTTAGCTTGTCAATTCAGTCAGAATTAAACAATTTTTCCAAACTAAGGTTATTCAAAAAGCTATCTACCACAGGTAAGATATTACTTCTTTACAATTCTGACACAGAACCCCATTTCCATCAGCCTCTGTTTTACTGTGTGTTTGGTCCAAATTAGGCAGATTCTCTCATGCTAAAACATTTGAATGGTGTTTGATGTTAAACATCATACCGGACATGAGACTGATTACTTTGGGTCTGTTTATTGTCCTCCTCACACAGGAAGCGGCTGTCTTGTTCAGAGTCTCTGTACACGGAAGGGGATGCAAGCCCTCCTCTTGGTGCCAGGCGCCGTTTCTCAGCTTTGATGGATACGCATCGTTTTGCCTCCCCTCTGGAAGGTGAGCAGGATTTCTTGTCCCGCCAGAACTTCATGAAGGTCCGAGGAACCTCGCTGGACGGGAGCACCGTCTCCTCGCCGAGCCTCCTGGAGCACAGGGTCAATCTGAAGGAGTTAAATGGAGCAGGTTTGTGAAAATAAATGGGAGGGTAATTCTAAAAGCTCAGAAACTTTGCATATTGCTGTTTGTACGTTAATGCCGAGTTAAATAAAGTGTAACGTTAACATAATCCTGACTCCTCACAGACAAACCCTCCAGACCAGGAGAGACTCCAGCCATCAGCACATTATCCCCAGGTCCTGCTGCAGCCAGTCGAGATGTGATCACTCCTCTTTATGACTCTCTGGGACCCCGAGCCACCAATGACCTGGTCCTCCGCAGGGCACGCCACCAACATTTGTCTGGTGATGGAGAGAAACGCAACTCCAGACAAGGCAACAAGGTCATTAAGTCAGCCTCTGCCACAGCTCTGTCTGTCATCATCCCATCAGGTGAGAGGCACAAGAACCCGAAATGAAGAAACCTTTAGAGAAATGCTGATGCATGCAGTGTATTATCTCTGTTCTTACCTTCTTGTTGCCTCCAGTGGAGCAACATGGTGGCTTCTCTCCACTGGCCAGCCCCATGTCTCCCCACTCTTTCTCCTCCAGCCCGTCATCACGTGACTCATCACCCAGCAGAGACTTCTTCCCCGCAGTCAGTGTTCTGCGCTCCCCAATCACTATCCATCGCTCAGGGAAGAAGTACGGCTTTACGCTACGGGCCATCAGGGTCTACATTGGAGACAGTGACATCTACAGTGTGCATCACATTGTTTGGGTAAGAAGCTTATAACAGATTGAATGATGGTCAAAGCTTAGATTTGTTGTGCTGCGAGACATACGGTTTGTACTTTGATTTTTGAACGAGCATATTGAAGTTGAGGTGGCATCAAACAGAGATCAGTGAGTTCAGTGAAAGTTAAGGGAGGAACTTAGGTGCAAAGCAGGTTTAGAAACCTGTGGTTCTAATCAAACATTTGAACCATCTGACCAAGACAGCATGTTGTGCAGTTTGATAAAACAAAAGGGATAAGTGGTCAGGTGGAGGACATGACAGTGTCATGCCTAAAAGAAACGATCTACAGCAGATAAACAGTATCTGAAAGTCATGTCTTTAAAAACCAGGCAGGCTGCAGGTCACAAAGTGCCTAAAGATCCATATAAAATTGATAACTTTAAGTTTCATGATCCTGGAATTTGTTTTGCTGCTCTGAGTTAATTCCTTTGTAATTGTGTTCATATTAAGCCATGTTTTTCTTGTTTTATTTTGAGATTCCTTATGTTCAATTTGTTTTCTTTATTGGTCATAGTTTCCTCAGTCAGTCTTGTCTTCAGTTTTATCAGTCAGACCTGTTTTTAACTTACCTACCTGAACTAGTCATCTTTTTCAGCCTCCTTATACTCTCAGCTCATGTTCACTCATCATCAGCTCCTACTATTTGTTCCCTGCATTCCAGTCATTTACCTTTTTGTGTGTAGTTTCAGTTTTTGCTTCTTGTGAACTCTGTTTTATTAGTTATTTTTGCTGACATGTCAGCTTTGGGGGTTTTTTTTGTAACCCTCCCTTGGCCTTCAGGTCAAATAGACCCATAAGGGCTTCTCTTCTCTTCAGTTACAAGAGCTTCAGGAGGGTTAATAAAACTAGGTTTTCTCCACTTCCTTTATTGTCCATGTTCACATTTCTTGGTTCACACACTGCTACATCACAGCAATAAGTTATGTCTCGATACAACACTGATTATCCCTTGAGTTTAGGAGCCCTTTTTACACCTAAATGATTAATAGGTCAGAGTTATGTGGCTCAAAATACCAAAACCATTTCCGAAATTGTTCAGGTACTGGGCTCAAAATGAGTGAAACTGCAGCCTAAGTCTAAATAAATCTTTTGAAAGACCTTAAGAAACCCAAAGAAATGTTGATCAAGACGACTTCAAAAGGTTACAAGAAAGTCTGACTGCTTAGCAGCAAATGTATAAAAAACTCAAGACTTTTTGCACAGTACTGTATATCATATGAACAGGAAACTTTTGGTTCATTTGGAAATATGCATAAATCAACCGTGTCAAGTTTAGTGGTCTGATGTAAACTGTTTACTGGCAGCATGTGGAGGACGGCGGCCCCGCCCAGGAAGCAGGCCTGTGTGCAGGTGATCTCATCACTCACGTCAATGGAGAACCTGTCCACGGTTTGGTCCACACTGAAGTGGTCGAACTCATCCTAAAGGTTGGCATCAGCAATCATACTCCTCCTCAGATATGTTTGTAGGTACTACGAATAGATTATTAACGCGTTTTCACTGTGGAGCTCAGGCCGAGTGGGAGTAAATTGACATTGGATGATTATAAGCTTCATAACAAAATCATTTATTGTGATCTATTCAGAGTGGTAACAAGGTGACAGTGACAACCACGCCTTTTGAGAACACCTCCATTAAAGTGGGCCCTGCCCGTAAGGCCAGCTACAAGTGTAAGATGGCCCGACGAAACAAGAAGACCGTGGGCAAGGAAGGCCAGGACAGGTAGGAGCTGACCCAGCTGCATCACTGCATGAACTTGTTATCAAAGCCTCAGCTAATTGTTTTAAAAACATGTTTGCTGTTGCAGGAAATGATTTTGTGAAAGTTAATTTTCCTAAAATGTGGTTGGATCTTCTAAGTCGGAGTTATGAACAAACACAATCTGTCTTAACAAATAACACAAATTTGTGTTTTTATTTAAAACTTTAAGCTCTTACTCCCAGCTCTGGCTGGTATAAGGAAAGTGATTTCCCGTATTAGTATGTTTTAAACCTCCTTAGCAACAACATTCTCCACCAGAAGGTTCTTTTAGCTGCTTACGAGTCTTCAATGAGCATAACTTTAAGTACAATTCCTCTCACAAAACTGTTTTATTATGTAATGACTTCAGGAATGTCTTTATTGAACAGCTCTGTTTCGCTCATGTCCAAGTATCTCATTGAGATAAAGGTCAGAACTCCATGATTTCATAGATTCGGTTTTTGATTTTCTTGCATGCTTTGGGCCTCTGCATTATTCAGCCTCTCGTTTGACTTCAGATTATGGACTTTTGCCCCAGTATTCTCCAATTAAAAGTCTTGTTACAGTTTGGATTTATTTTCACTTATTTTCAGTGATAATTTATTTATTATCACTGTAAGGTTTTCAGGTTCTGTAGTCGTGCCTCTCTGTGTTTGTTTACATAAAAAAGGGGAGGTTCACGCGTCGTTTGACGCCTTTTCTATTAAAAATACACCAAGCCACCAAATATAGTTAGAGGAGGAAAAAACCCAGCTCGCACCTTGGTTCATACAACAGTTTGTTGTATTAATGAAAAGTAAAAAATATAAAATATAAGCTCTAGATCTTAACGGGAATACACAAGTATTTTTTATGTGTTGCAGAAAACTGTTAGTTATAACCGCCTGCTGCCATTTAGGTTGGAACAGAAAAAGTAAAATGGTAAATGGCCTGCACTTGTATAGCGCTTTATCTAGTCCAAGGACCCCAAAGCGCTTTACACTACATCAGTCATTCACCCATTCACACACTGATGGTGGTAAGCTACATTGTACATTGCAGACTGACAGAAGTGAGGCTGCCATAACACCAGCGCCACCGAACCCTCTCACCAGTGTGTCTTGCCCAAGGACACAACAGCAGGGGCTCGAATCGGCAACCTTTCGGTTACAGGAACAGTGGCTCAGGAGGTTACCCTACCTCCTGAGCCACTGCTCCAGAAAAAGTAAAAACTTAAC
>JAOXNZ010000155.1:5123851-5137528 GCA_028566095.1 Kryptolebias brasiliensis
CCCCCCCCCCCCCCCCCCACTGCTCCAGAAAAAGTAAAAACTTAACTCTACAGTCAAGGTTTATTTAGCTCTAACATGATTTCATAATGTGCAAATCACTTCATTGATCAAATTAAATAAGTTATTTATCCCCTTATGTACAGTGGTGCTAATCAATTAAATCTAATATTACCTGTGTATTGGACTTTGGACATTGGACATCACCAACTTGATATGGTTCTGATGGTTGTGTTGCACAGTCCTTCATTTTTTAATATTATTGCTGTCTAACTCGAGCTCCTTAGTGGCAGAGAATATGGTTTACGAGTGTATTCAAGCTTCCAAGTTTATTTTACAGCTAGTTTTTGTGCTGGAAATCATGCGAGTTACTTAGGATTTGAATGGTTAGGTCTATATATTTAATAAATTGAATCATTACATGGCAATATATCCCTGAAAAAACTGTTTGTGATTAAACTTGACAATTAATTTCTAACATTTAACCTGCATCTAAATACGGGACACTGACTGATTTAAGATGATGGCAAGATTTTTGATTTCATGTTTGTTGACAATCTGACATTCATATTACTTTATATCATACATCCATATATAGAGGATTATGGGTGCTGTTTAAATGTATTAAATAACTTATTCTTTCTTTTCTTATTCTCTGTCTACCATTCAGTAAGAAGCGCAGCTCCTTGTTCCGTAAGATCACAAAACAATCCAATCTCCTCCACACCAGCCGCAGTCTGTCCTCTTTGAATCGCTCTCTGTCCTCAAGTGAGAGTCTTCCTGGCTCCCCAACACACAGCCTGTCCGCCCGCTCCCCGACTCAGGGCTATCGCTCCACTCCTGAGCCCTCATACCTGGGTATGGTGTTTGAAAAATGCAATCAATTTATTTAGCAACAAAAATAGCTTTTTTTGTGACATTTTCACTAATGTTCTCTGCTTTGTTCAGGTGCTTCGTCCCAGAGCAGCTCTCCAGCCTCCAGCACGCCAAACTCTCCCTCTCCCTCTCAGCACATGAGGCCCAGCTCCCTGCACGGTCTCTCCCCAAAGCTCCACCGCCAGTATCGCTCTGCTCGCTGTAAGTCTGCAGGTAACATCCCGCTGTCCCCCCTGGCCCACACACCTTCCCCAACTCAGTCTTCCCCTCCTCCCTTGCCAGGCCACACTATAGGAAGCTCCAACACCACCCAGTCCTTCCCTGCCAAGCTCCATTCCTCTCCACCAGTGGTCCGCCCCCGGCCGAAGAGTGCCGAGCCCCCGCGGTCACCTCTTCTCAAGCGGGTGCAATCAGCAGAGAAGCTGGGCTCACCTCTGACCCAGTCCAATTCTACAGGGGGGCTTGGGGGTCCGCTGAGGAAGCACAGCCTGGAGGTGCAGCACTCTGAGTACCGCAAAGATGCCTTCCTCTGTGAGCTCGGGCTCCAGAGCCTGTTGGAGACAGAAGGAGAAAATCTGCCTCCTAATCCTCCCCCCCTGCCCTCATCCTCCATATCCCCTGAGACCGGTGTGCTGAAGCCTGCGAGGAAGCTCGGAAGACAAGAGTCACCGCTCAGCAGGGAGACTTTACTGGCTGGAAGGGAGAGGGAGGAGAGGGAGAGAGGGAGAGACAGGGAGAAGGAGAGCCGAATTGGAGGAACGGGATCGCAGTCCTCCTTTTCGAGAAAATCTCACTCAAGCGATTTTAACTTGAACTCACAAAGCTCCACACAACGTGAAGAAACCACTAAACCCACAACCACGAACATCCCAATGAAATCTACAGGAAGTCTGAGTGGACAGTCTCGACCAGAGAAAATCTACCAGAGTCAGGCAGCATCACCTCCAACAGAACCAGGGTCCAAAAGTGTGTTATCTAACAGCAGAAATATCCAGGAGAAGCAGCAAGCAGGGAAACCTGAACCAAGACAGGAAGGGGACAGCAAGAGCAGGTCTTGTTTACCAACTGCTGCCTTCAACAAAAGCTTGCCTGCTCCAGAAAAACCCATCAACGCAGCAGTGACAGGAGTTCCTCTGAGCATAAGCAAGTCTTTTATTAAATCATCAGGTACAGGAAATAGTCTGAGAAAGGCTGACAGCAATGATTCGAGGACTCCAGACCTCAGCTCCAAAAGTCCCAAACTCCCAGCTCGGGTCCTCGCTCCTGTGGTTCCCCCACATGGGACACCGCTCTCGTTGGGCAAAGTGAGGCAAGGACTTGGCCCCGTCAACTGCTACCGGGGAACCCTGGACTGGGAGGACAAATGTCGCCTGGAGGTGGTGGAGGAGCACTCACCTTCTCCCTCCCCGTCGCCAACAGCAGTCACACCCTCCCTCTGCGGACCTTCCCTGTGTAAGTCGCGGCCTGTTTCCCCCGGCGACAAGACGAGCTTTGTCAGCCAGCTGACCACGGTGGCCAAAAATGTCCTTGGGCCGATCAAGCTTGGCTCTCAGGAAGGAGCCAAGAGCAAAGAGCTGCAGAGTAAAGCATCAGAGGAGAAGCAGGGAAACACAACAGGGAAGTCTGACTCTCCAGCTGGGGCTCGGGTGGCTATGGGGGGTGCAGTGGTGACCCAGAGTCCCGCTAGCTCCCCGCTGTAGAAAGCTGCAACAGTAGCAGCCTTCCAAAAATGTGACCCCTCATGGGTTCTTTTAATGAAACTTTGATAAAATACAAACAAATAAATAAATGTCTTTTTGCTTGGAAGAACAATAAAACAGAAGACAAGCACTTAAAAACCAATGTACATTCCAGTTTCATAGTATATAAAGCGTTATTTATTAATTCAAATCAAAGACTGGGTCTTACTTAAAACAAGAAGTTAAAAACAAACTCAGCTGTAAAGGTGCGTTAACTGTTGGTTTTCTATTACGAATAATTTATTAGGAGTCTTAATGATGTAAGGTGAAACACTATCATATATATATATATATATATGTGTGGTTCAATGTGAACGCATGTCATATAGGTATGTACTGTACGTGTCCTAAAAGGTACAAAAGGGTGAAAAAAGTGCTTTACAGATCAAAACATGCTGAATACTGTGAATACCAAATCCAGTCCCACTTCTTTCAGCCAGACCTTTCTGTGTTTTTTTTACTGCTTATCTTAAGGGACGGTGAAACAGCCAAGTTATGATATTTACATCAAGTGACACAAACATCACCCCCAACATCAGTTTGACCACAGTGTGAAAGCAGCAGGCTGATTAGGCACATTTACTCGTTATGCAGCAGTCTACCTTCTCTGAACTACATGGAGCCAAAGCAGGCGTACTGTCAGTAGATGTCACATCTACACCCCTCTAGCTTACTTCGCCGCAGAGGACTGTGCACGAGTGTGTTCATCCATTTTGGGTTTTTCTACTTTTAATTCCTAGAGGCTGCATCTCGCTGCGGAGGAGAGCAAGAGCGACTGAGCTCAGGCTCCGTGCTTATCTCCCCCTCCCAGGAAGGCCACAGCAGCCTTTTTTCTCCCCTCGAGTCAGAGCACATCCGCGAATACACACGCACTTAGAAACATCTGCATCGCCGCAGGAGGCATCAGAAGCTTATAGTCATTCATTTTAAATTCATACACCTTTTGTTGTCCGCGAAGCAGGACACAAGTGTGTTTGTGAGTGAGGAAGTGTACGACGTGTGTGTTTTATGCTCATTAACAAAGCATGACAGAAGCCAACCTGAAAATGTGCAGTTAGGATCCAGTGACTGTTTCAGGTTTTTACTAACAGGAAGGGAATCAGGTAAGGAACACCGTAAGAACATTTTGTAAGCACATAAACAGGAAATGTGAGAGTTGTTTTCTATCAAAATGTAAAACACAGAAACTCACTGATGTAGCATAAACTGTTTAAGGGCTTTATCGCTTAACTAAATGTCTTTGCATACAGACATTTAATATTACTATGAATTGGTTTAAATGAAAAAAAATATGTATCCATAGTATGATCAAAATGGCTGGTTAACAGCAGTGGGCACTTCAAACCTATGCTCAGTGTAACAAATTGATTCAAAGTTGATTAAATCAGTAACCTCAGCACCAATGCAGATAACTACTCATTGAACAATTTATAATCTCATTTTTCATTCTCCTTTTTGAGCACATATTCTTCCATTGTACATAGGTTTATCCAAATCATTATAGAGCTTGGTGGGAAACAACATGCTTAGAAAGTAGATTAAATAATTTAATCCAGAATAGATTATTACATTAATTGTTACGTATCACTTTTTACTAGTAGTTTACACTCACTGACAAAAAAAAAAAATTAAGCACCAGACAGAGTGGTGGAAATGTAAGTGCAGTACAGTCATGGGACTGTACTGCAATGGATAACAGAGTTGGCAGCACAGGCAGACTGCTGGTCTCATGTCAGTAGGGTGTGGCATCTCATCGAGCCTGGGTACGTTCAGTGATTCAGAACAGAACAGTTGAATTTGATCTCCAAGCTGTTAGGTGGGAAAAGATCAGGGGACTTGTGAGACCACAGGAGGACTTCAACATGGCTTACCATAGCCATATGTGTTGTGTATGAACGCGTACCAAGGTGCTGTCTTAGGAAGGGTAAGACATGTGGATGCTAGATGTCACTGATGTAGCACTGTGCCATCAAGGTCCCCCAGATCACTACCAGAGATGACCTGAAGTGACACCCTGTGGCTCCCCACACTGTGATGCCACGAAAAGTTCTGATGTGTCGCTCTACAACATTGCTATGATTGGTCCTCTCCCCTTTGTGCCACCGTACTCACAACATTGGTCATTTGTGGTATTGCAGAAACAAAATTCATCTCTGAAGATATGATGCCACTCGTCATCAGTTCTTGCCTCCTCATTATGGCACCATTCCAAATGCAGCCATCTTTGCTCTGTTGTTAATGGCAACCTACCCATAAACGCATTTACCCACTGATTCCAACATCAGGCCACGGTGACATCTGTACATACCACATACAAATCTATGTACGATACGATTACCTGTCCTGATTAAAACCCACAATGTCACCCCTATCAAACTCCCTCAAGTGCTGGAAATGCTGTTTCTATGAGGCATCCTATGTGTCTGCTGACTAACACTTACTGTTTTGATTCTTGAATGCTCAGGCAACTACCTGATAACATTTTCTTCGCTTGCAATGCCACTTTTTATGCACTCTGTTGACATTTCTACATATGCCAGCTCCTTTCAAATTGTGTTGATTACTGATTTGCATGTGTACCAAAATGGACCATTCCTTCATGGTGCTTAACTTTCTTGTCAGTGAGCGTATTTTAAATAATTCAGGTCATACTTGTGCAAAAAGCAGACAGCATTTATTGTATATTTCACAACAGAGCAGAATTTAAAATACTGAAATGTATTTTTGAATCCAAAACGTTTCACTCAAATGGTTCAGACAGCACAACACATCCATGTATCCTCAGTGTCTAAGTTTGGTCCTCTTCATCTGTCCCTTTCCACGTTGGGCCCAGTCTACAGTTTAGTTGCTAGAAGCTGACAGAAATGTTTTGTCAGTGCAGAACAATACAATGAGTGGCTAAAAGCTCCAGTAAGCTGCTGTAAAGTAAAAAGGAAAGAACAGATTTCTGACATGTTCAATGTTATCAGTTGAACATAAACATCATGAACATAAAACATGTCTGATACAGTTCATTCAGCAGCCGGTGGGGTTTATATTCAACTCACGATTGCCCTCTAGTGGTCCCCAGTGACTGTGTTAAACATATTGTTTTTTGTTGTTGGTGTTGTTGTTTTTAATTTAAGGCCACAGTTTTTCTACAGAGTGGTTGTTGTTAACATGACTAAATATGCATTTTTGTTCTGATACAAATATTTGGATTGATTATAAATTAACACTTGGAAAATTAGTTATTTTCTGTTGTGTTTGTCACTTGATTGTTATTTATATCTTGGGAAATACATATTGAAATTGCAAATATACTGTTGTATACTTAATGTGGCAGAAAGAAGGGTTTTTTTATACCTTGATGTAATATTGGAGCCGTCAGATCATCTCTACCCACCTGATAATGAAACAACATATTGTTTCCACTTACAGTCAGTGGCATCCAGTGTTATATGTGTTGAACTTTTTTTTTTTATATTTGTGTGACTATCAGAGTAACTAGTACATACGCACTTTATTTGAAAGAAAAAGATCTTCAGTTCAATGGCACTGCTTCTAAGCTCCCAGTTACTGTCGAATAGGGGTACAAGAAGTGAACACATTATTCCAAGTATGAAAACATGAAAACATTCCTCATTCCAGTCTGTTCGCTCAGAGTGTGTTAAGTTGTACCACTGGGGTATATTTTTTATTTGTGATAGATGTGACTCAATTGCAGACACCTGAAGTGCAGTATGTAGAATAAAGTTTTGAGATTTGTTCAAAAACGTTCTGCTGTTTTGGCAGCTGTCTCCTGCTCTTCATTTTTGCTTATAACCGTTTGAATTAGCCTCAGTGTATGAACAGATCTACAAATATTATTAAACTATTTACATGTCATTGCCCAGACTGCATTGTAAATTCTGACTCCTAAACTGGGAGGGTTTATTTTAACCTGCCATAGCTGTCAGAACTTAGGGGTTACATAATTTACCACCACACTACATAAGTACACCATAACAAGTAATGTTCAGGTCTTAAATTCTTATTTAAAACTTGAGTAAAACAAGGAGAATGTGAAAATAAAAGTACTCTACACAGTTAAGTATTCCCTATGACTTTATACCAATAACTGTATTACAGATCAATATTGCTGATGTAGAGATGGATAAATGATGATTTAATGTGTGGAACTATTTTCTCTTTAATTATTATTTTCATTGTTGAGCAGTTGTAATATAATTGATTTTATTAGGTTTATCAATTTGTTTGCATTAAAAATATATATATATATCGATAGTTGCAAACACAGTTATCCACATTTGAGACCTTCTTGTTTTATTTTGAGAAAATGATTAATTATTCATTGCATTAATTGACACAGGAAATCCATAAATTTACAGGCTAAAATCAGAATGTTTGTGGGACTTCATCTGCAAAACTGAGATCTGGGTGTGTTTGATTCCTGGAATAAAGGAGATGAAGCAGGAAGTGTGTGTATCACCCTGTGCTCAGTAGAAACTGGAGCCAGAAAAAGGTTTGGAGGCATTTTTGGATAAATAAAGTAGTAAATATCTGTTGAATTCACTCATGATTTCAAATGTCGACCTGTATTAGTATGTATTAGACAAAAAGTGATATTTGCTTCTAAAATAAAGTGTAGTTCTTCACATTTGTACTTGAGTAGAAAACTTGGATAAATGCTCTGTTTTTTTACCCCAAAAATACAAACCATAATTTGTCCAGCTTTTCTTCACTTCAACAGGGGTCTGTAAAATTTAACTGAATTATTTATGTAAATTCATGGATTGCTCTTTTTTTAATTAAAGACCTAGCATTCTTTAAAGAACTGCTTATCACCTGCCACCTCTCATGCCAGAGTTTTAAACTAAGATTATCTTATGTTGAGAAATTATGAAGTTAAAGCTGTTTGGTCACACCTAAAAAAAACATTATCTGCAGTCTCATGTGATTTTGTGAGATTTCACGCTCAGAATATGTGTTGGGGATGACTCTCAGCTATTACCACACTACATTTTAGGCCAATATCTGGAAAAACTGACTGATTTATAGTCTTTCGCCTTTTGGTGGTGGGCGATAGGCTTGTCATGTACCAGCATTGACAGTTGTAATTTTCTGAGTCAGGTGCTTTACAGGGATGAGATTAGGGTTCAAGTTTCCATCTAGTTACCACAATATTAAAAACTTACTGTGATATTTCAGTTAATTGTCAAATGCTGAACTTATCTCTTGGTAGCTCTATTCCATTTAAGATTGTCACGTTTAGATTATACCTCATCAGGAAAAAGGCTGTTTTTTCACTTATCAATGCACGTTTATTAAAATCCAGGTTAGATTTAGTTATTCATTTATTGTATTATTCCCCACAAGATATAAACAAAGCATCTGCATACTTGTAGAAACTGTCAAATTATTTCTGACAGAGTCCTTACCCAATAGGCATAGTCTGTAACTTTTACTCATAGGTTAAGAGTCAAGCCACCAGAGAGTGGAAGCATGGAGGTTCAGAAGAAAACTCATCACAGAGAGGCACAACAAAACTGAAGTGACATATATTTAAAGTAAATTAAATTTAAACTAAAATATAACAAGTGGGGGGAAGCATTTAAATTACTAATTTTGCACTTTTTTAGCCTGTAGAAAATAAAATACATCACTTTAACATTTTTTTACGGAACAACTACAGCACCAATGAATATATCATTAATCATTCCTGTATGATTATTCTGTTGTATAATTTGTAGTTCAGGTTCGAGTTTCAATATCAGCCAATTAGGGCATTGCGAACAGAAAACTATCCAATCAGCTCTCGGGTTGGAAAATTCAACCAATCAAATGGTAGCAGGAAAGGATAACAGGAAGTAAATGCTGTGAGTGAGAGACCTTACTAAAGTGGATCTGACCAGTGGAATAAACCGGTATTGTGGTGTCTTATGTTTGTAAGTTGTGCAAATTATTCAGAGTGGCAACAGAAGCGGCGCATTTCATACTGATATTGCTGTGTTTTGTTGGAAAACAGCGGAGCTTTTTTTATCTATATTTTGTTTTGGTCTGTTTAATGGTATCGAGCTAACGCCGGGGCTAGCGCTAAAGCTAGCTTGTTCAGAAAGCTTGTGTCAGCCAACAGGCGCGAGGAAATTACCGAAAATGAGTGAACGTGGGACAAGATACCGACCTGCTTAGTCCTTCTGATACAACAGGTACGTGGTTTCTGATGAATACACACTTAGCAGCAGGTAAAGTTGAGTTTTAAAGAGGTCCAGATTTGAGTTTATGTCGTGACAGCAGACAGTAGTCTGTCAAATTACCAGGAAGATGTTGGACAGTTTGACAGAAAACTCACATTTTTAGTCTTTCATCTTGTTTATTTGTAGTAGTTCATAAACAGTCTTAACCGCAGTGATGTTAGTGATCATAATCAGATGACTTTCTGCCGCTGAAAAAGCCCGACCTACCGGTTGTCAAATGGTTGTCACATGATATATGTGTGTGTGTTTCACCTAAAATCAGTGACTACACACTTTTGTAGTCACACACTCTTGTTCCCTGGTGAAACTCCTACTCATCAGTTTCAGGGCTGGGTGGAAAATCTTTAACTCTTAAAGCACTTATTGTGAAATCAGTAGTTGATGAATAATTACTGCAGTTGGCAAAAATAACCAGGAAACATTTGTTCAGACTGTTTCAGATTGTAGTTGCAAAAGCATTAAAGTTCACCTTTGACTGTTAAAATTCATCGGTCAAAAAAAAGAAAAGAATAAGAAGCCTGTTAATTGTTTATAATCATTATATTTTAGTAGTAAGACCGTTTGTCACATAGTGTGATTACAGTAACCTAATTTTAAATGCAAAAAACTGAGATCGTATTGATCCAAGGGAGATTGGTGACCACAGACCAGTAAATGAGCCAATCTCTGAGGTACAAGTATCTTGGTGTGTACTTAGACAGTACCTCATCTTGGGGGAAACTCACATTAAATGGATTTGCTAATGAGTCCTTTAGAGGATGTACTGTATTTCCCGAAGGATATTGTGTCTGTTTGGAGCTGATCCAAAAAGAACAGTTCTGTTATTTCAGGCTGTACTTGAAAGTCCAATCATCTATGGGATGACTGCGTGGTTTGCAAACCTTTCAGTTTTTTTAAAGTCTAAGTTAACCCACCTGGTGCAAGTGGGATTGAAAACTGTTTGTCAGAAGAGTTGTGATAACTCTAACGTTAAGTCTCTTTTTGACCAGTGTGTTTTCAAACATGCAAAAAGATTCTTAGAGGATCATTTCATGTTCTGAGTTACCATCAGGCGGGCAGTTGAGAGCTCTGTGATGTAAATCTATTAGATTTAAGAATTTCGTTTTAAACAATAGCATGAAATAATGAGTGTTTGTACAGCAGGGTGATACCACAACTCCTTTGATACTCAAGGTTATGTATTTATTGTAGGTATTTCATAATTATTTTATTAACCTTTATTTTAGACACCTCGGTCTGTATAGTAAAATAAACAAAACAAATATTATGTTTCATAAAAAGCACAGCTATTTTGGCACGTACAGACAATTGTGTTTCCAAAAGTTTGAAGAACACCTTGTGTCACTCAGTGTTGTTACAGTCAGTCTTTAAAATGATATTTTTAGCATCAAGTAAACAGATAAATATATACATATTTCCTCAACAAAACATGAAATGTGGGCACATTACTTGAGACCAACTGGCACTTGTCCATGTTGGAAGTTTAGCCTATGGAGGCAATAAAGTCTATTCTATTCTATTCTATTCTATAAGAGCTTTAATCTGAAGTTTTGGCCTGCAAGATCAGTGTTAGTGTCAGTAAACTTTAGATAATTATTTAAAGCACCAATACAGCTCATCTGAGCCCAATATTTGCTTAATCTAAATTGACCAATCATGAGATTTAAAACTCCAGCTTGTCTGTAATTCAGTGTTTTGACTTACAATTAAAAAGCCATAAACAGTTGAATATTTACCCATCTTAATCAGGTCCGTGTTGCGATGAGGAGCACCAGAGTCCACCTCTGAGCACTCAGAGGCATGAACTCCGTTTCTCCCAGTGCAGCTCAGTACGTGGGGATCGGGATGCAAGAGGAGCCGGTGGAGAGCCGGAGGCAGCCGCCGCCGCTGGAACGGCAGCCGCCGCCGCTGGAACGGCAGGGCAGCTTTGGACTCAGGCTACCTCAGAATTCAGATGCCAGCAGAGAAGCAGCCGACGAGCCAGATGAGATGGACAAACTTAAAGCTAAGCTGATGTCAGCGTGGAACAGTGTCAAATATGGTAATAATTTATAATCTGAGCTCTGATCACGAGCGTGTTAATTTTTTCATGAACATGGAAGTGACTCCAAAACTTTTGCCTTGGTAATCCTTTTGCTAGCATGTTTTAACTTCTCTGACTGCAGGGTGGACTGTTAAATCAAAAACTTCTTTCAACAAATTGTCTCCTGTCACTGTCCTTGGACACTCTTATCTGCTCAACAGTGAAGGTAAACACACTCCTCCTTTTGTAGTGATGTGGGTTTTAGTTGGTCACTGTGGTGTAAACTCTTTTCTTTTTTAATGCTTGTTTGTGTGTAACCGTCTTCATGCCTTCTCTCCTCATCTCTCAGTTGAGGTGGACCGATTTCGTCAAACTTTTGTATCCAGGGTCTGGCTGACCTACCGGAGGGAGTTTCCTCAGCTAGAAGGCTCCACGTTGACCACAGACTGCGGCTGGGGCTGCATGCTGCGCAGCGGCCAGATGCTGCTGGCTCAGGGGCTTGTTGTCCACCTGATGCCCAGAGGTTTGTCTCCCACGTACTTTGCTACATGGTCAAATAGATATTTGTGCATACATAGGATGTACTCTGAAGGCCAGTCATCATCTTCTAATAGGCTAATTGATGTTATTACATGCATTTACATGCATTTTCATGCATCGTTGTTTGCATTACGCTGATGCCTGCATTCACTGAAGGACTGCGCTGGTTTTCAGGTGTTAATCATGAAATCGCACATCTAACTCTAAGCTCTTGCAAAAGAGTCCTTGAAGGAATGCATATCACCTGTCAACTTTCATTCTAAACTTTTAAACAAAGATCATCTCATAATAAAAAAAAAAGAGTTATAGTGGTTTTAGTCAAACCTTGTAAATTATGTTTTGTGCCACTTCATTTAATGAAATGTGTTGTGTGATTCTTAGCCACACAAACTTTCTCAATATCTGTAAAATTGACTGAGTTATTTTTGTGTTTGCGAAGGTCGATTAGCTGTGGCAACCATCTTAAATTGGGTTGACTCTAAAAGTTAATCAGTTGTAGATGTACATCCAATGATTACTTTCTGAGTTTCATTGAAATCTGGTCAGTCGGTCATGAGATATTTTGCTAAAACAACGGACAAAACAAACACGCAGACATGGGCAAAAATTTTAGCACCCTCTAAATTGTGCTGCCGACCATACAGCATCTCACCATGCTGGTACAGTTTGCCCACATTCATGTGAATAACTGTCAGGGCTAAAAGCACTGATTCTCAATAACTACTAGTGTTTGTGAAACATTTACTGTGAAATATTTACCATCTCCTGAGAACTGTAGTAGTATTTGTGTCTCAGAAGAGGAAACTGAGGAAGAAGAGCAATTTGTTGCACTGCTGCCTTCACAAAAAGTGGGCATCAGGGTCAGTCATTGTCTCTTTCAGCGTATTTTACTTGTCAAAAAAGTGCAAAAGTGTGAAAACAAAACTTAATGATTTCAGACATTTCAAACAGATAAATCTCCACATCCGATCATTAACAAACTGAACCCAGAGTAATTAACTCTGTAAAAATCATGTGGCCCTGTTAGGGCGCAGAGAGCTCTGATCTGCAGTCACGCTGAGGATGAGAGGTCCTGATCCTCCCAACATGGAGACAAGCCACAGAGAGCACCTTGTGGGCAAAATACAAACTAAGGCCCCTTTTTTAATTATTAGGTAAAAAAAAGGATGCAGTGTTGATTAGAAAGCACAAAATGTTACTTAATGATTTAGAAACATCATCCTGAACATGATTCCTCACTGACACCATCAGATGTTGTTCATACTGTTTTCAGGAGTTTTTCTGTCCTACATTCATTAACACCTGGAGCTCAGTGAGAGAAAACATTTTTCTTTCTGTCACTTTTGCACCTGCTGTGTTTGTCATATTTAGAGTGTGCACCGAGGACAATTGTGGTTCAACCCAAAAAGAGTGCAGATTGCTCTCACCTGCTGAACTCTACTGGTGTTTGCTCAGGCATATATTAGCGCTTGTGAATCAAAGCTGAAAAGGAGCAGATAGTGAGGGCAAACGATGCACAAAAGTAAGAGCGAAAACCAAGCACTGTTCCTTTTTTTTGTGAAGTTGGGCCTGAGTTTTCTCTATAAGCCAAGTTCACATTGCACAGCTTTTACAGTTTGCAAGTATACAGGATTGACTTTGCATGGTTGTCTCTAACATATACAAATGCTATAAAAATGTGTTTTAAAAAAATTTAAAAATACATTTTCAGTATAGGTTGTTTTGAGAGTGTCCTAGTTGAGTTTTGAAAGCTGAAGACTAAGGAACATTTTTCTTTTTTTCCCCCTGGTTGTAGTGGATTACTGTGTTAAAGCCTTTTTCTCATCTGTAGATTGGACTTGGCCAGATGCTCAGCAGCTAACCGATGTGGACTTTGAGGTTTTCCGACCACGCTCCCCAGTACGGGCCGGAGGTGTCCCTATCCCCTCCTTTGGGTCTCCACGTGGATCTAGCACCCCGGAGAAATCCCAGACGAGCAGCCAGGCGCCAAAATGCAGCCTGAGGAAAAGACCCGAGTCTGTGAGGGACCGGCAAGCGGAGCCCATCCACCACAAGCTCATCACCTGGTTTGGGGATCAACCTCCAACACCTTTTGGTGTTCATCAGCTGGTAGACATTGGCAAAGATTCAGGGAAGAAGGCTGGTGACTGGTACGGCCCCTCGATAGTGGCGCACATACTTCGGTGAGCGCTTTAGGTTTCAAACCATATTAGGTTTTTAAGCATGGTTTAGTTGTTTTCTGGTGTTATTCACACATTTAGAAAGG
>JAOXNZ010000155.1:5142096-5155875 GCA_028566095.1 Kryptolebias brasiliensis
ATTTAACCTCAACTCAAAATGGAAAAGCTGTATGTGAAAAACTAAATCCACTCTTGATGCTTTCATAGGATGTCGGAGGGAAAGTAGCAGCCAGGTGCTGCTGATCAAATGTGTTAAATAACTCATCAGGGATGATGATCAGGAGCTCTGTCTGTTTGCTGCTCTGGAGCAGACAGGTGTGTGTACAGACTGTGTAATGCTCAGAAAATTTGAAAAAAAAAACTAATAAAACAAGAGCTCTATCTCAGACTCTACAGTCCTCAGTTAGCAGGTTAAAGGTTAAAGTTCATAACAGGACAATTAGAAAAAAAGAGTGAACAAATGTGGCTTGTATGGAAGAGTTGCAGGAGAAACAATCCTCTTCTAAAAAGAACACAGCAGCATGACTCCAATTTGTTCAGTTTCATCTGAATGAACCACAAGACTTGTAGAACAATGTCCCTTGGACAGATGAGACCAAAGTAGAGTTGTTTACCCATAACGCATAGCAGCACATTTGAAGAAAACCAAACACAGCATGTCAGGACAAACACCTCAGATCATCTGTCAAGCACAGTGGTGGAGGGCTGATGATCTGGGCTTGTTTTGCAGCCACAGGACCTGGGCTCCTTGCAGTCATTGAGTCGACCATGAACTCCTCTGTAGACCAAAGGATTCTGGAGTCAAATGTGAGGACATCTGTCCAACAGCTGAAGCTAGGACCAAGTTGAGTCATAAAACAGAACAATGATCCCAAACCCAGCAGTAGATCTAAAATAGAACGGATAAAAACAGGGTTATTATGACCCAAAGTCTAGATGTCAGCTGACTGAAATGTTGTGATGGGACTGTAAGAGAGCTGTGAAGAAACATGTCTCCAAACCTGAATGAACTGAAGCAAGGAAGAGTGGGCCAAAATTCCTCCACAACCATGTGAGAGACTGATAAAGTCCTACAGAAAACAACTACTGAGAGTTATTCCTGCTAACTGTGGTTCTACGTGCTGATGGATCATAGGGTGGACTTTTTTTTTTCATTTTTGTTTTGTTTTTAGCGTAAATAATAATTGCACAGTGGGATCTGTTGTGTGTTTTTGTTTACCTGAGGTTAGATTTAACTATTTTCAGAACCTGGCAAAGACCAGGTTCATTTTCTTATGTCCTGACAGGTAAAACCCCCAAAACTGAAGGTGAGTGGACTTTCTTTTTCCAATGACTGTAGACAATCATCTATTAGCTTTATGCTGGAAAAAACTCCTCAGATGTTTCGTAAAAATAACTATTAACTGTAATTCATTTTTACTCATGAAATAACCTAGCTTGATTTCTATAGAATCTAATAAAATTAAATGTTTAATTTACCAGGAAGAGTTTCAAAGGCCAGGTTGCCATGGTAATTCAAATTATTTAGGGGAATGTTAGTTGTTTTGTTTATTTCAATGATTCCCATTTAGTTCCCGTGCATGGTTTCCTCCCTGGTTGCTGTTTTTGTTGTTTAATAATCTAATTTTTGTCGCACATCCTTGGATCCCAGGCCTCTCCGTCTTCCGCTCCGTCGCTGCTGGCGTTGCGCGCGCATGCGCAGTGGCGAAAAACGGCAGCCGTTACCAGACATTCGGTCATAGGAGCGGAGGAGGGGGGCGCTCGAGCCACGTCGGTGAAACAAATCAGCGCTTGAAGGCAGACTCCGAACAGGGTGAGTACACTAATTGCGGCAGCCGCAGCGTCTTCTTTCACATCCCCAGAAAAAAAACTGGAGCTCAGGAGCGCCGAGGTTCGGCCGGGTCCGCCCGTCCCGCTGATGCCGGTAGGTCAGTCCGCACAAGCACGGTCCGCCATTCTCCTTTTTTTTTTTTCTCCCCCATGTTTAACGAAGCTCCTTTCCGCGAGCGGAGTGAGGGGATTGTCAGCAGCGTGGGATCATGTGCATAATTTACAGCATTTCCTCGCGCTCAGATCAAGTTCAGACCCGGTTCTAATTGCATTGTGGGTGATTTGGCGCAGCGCAGCAGGAGGATGGGAAGCTACATCTCGTATGCCTTTACATCCCCTCATTCTGAATTATTTTAAAGAAACGCGCGAAAGAATTTAGATATTAATGTGCTAAAAAAAAAATAAAAAACAGGTTTTAAGTCCTATTATTTCTTTCCTCTCAGGTCCCTGCTGCTTGTCAAGGAGCAGGAGATCCAGGGCCATGTCAACACCTGATCCTCCCATGGGGGGCACCCCTCGCCCAGGTCCCTCCCCCGGTCCGGGCCCCTCCCCTGGTGCCATGCTGGGCCCCAGCCCGGGGCCCTCACCGGGCTCCTCTCACAGCATGATGGGCCCCAGCCCTGGCCCTCCTCCTCCCACAGGACACTCCCAGCCGGGGCCCTCGGGGTATGGCCCGGATAACATGCACCCCCTGCACAAAGTAAGGAGGTTAAACACGGAGGCCCCGCTGGGACCCCACTCCCTCCCTCCCTCCCTCATCACTCCTAATGATAATATAAGAACTGATAGCTCTGATAAGTCCAGTCCTGGTCAGCTCCTATTTTGAAACCCATGTTCCTCTTATATGACAAGGCTGATGCATAAAGAAAGTAACTGTTCATATATTTTAAAGGTACTCATTGCAGTCATGAAGACCACTCAAAATAATCCTTAAATTAAGAAGCCAAATCCACGCAATCATTTCTTCACATCAGTGGTTAATGTGTCTTTAAATTAAAATTTGTGAGCAAAATTTGTGAACTGCCAACTCCCACGTGTGTTTGTTTTACCTACGGAGACGACAGGTGACTGAAAATAGGTCAACAATCCCGACTGCCATGGAGGACCTGTTTGGGATGGAGAATGTGTTGGTCCACATTTACACTCAAAGTAAAGTGTGCAGATAGGTTTCTGAAACAATCTAAATAGAAATAGGCTTATAAGGACATCATGGTCTGGACATAAGTCAGGATTTACGTTAGAAACGTTCTGAGTGTTAGACTAGAGTTGAGAACACATTGAACTGAGCTCTGTCTTTATGGTGTTCCACCGCCCTGTTGGATCCCACATATTTATTCTTGTCAGTTGTCTAAAGCCTCCAGCATACTTTATAAGAAGTCATGAAGTCAGTTCGAAAGCATGTGGTTGCGAGCTGTTCGTTTTCACACACACCTTTCATAGTCCATGAGACACTCGGATCAGAACTCTCGGGAAGCTCCTCCCTCCTCCTACAGCGTTAAAACGGGTTTCTTCCCGCCGGCTTCTCAACTCTCCTGTCATTGTGCAGAATTTTTGCTTCCCTTACCCCGACCAGACGTGTTTATTAAACCAACTGAGACAGTCACAGCCATGAAGAGCCGCCTGTGTCTCTGCGGTCTCCTCCATGGTCAATAACTGTGATATCTTCTTCCACAAGTTCTTTTTAACCGTCCTGAAGCCCTCAAAAGACAGAGAGATAGAGAGAGGTAGAGAAGCCCTTGTAACTTCGGGTCGATTTGACCTGAAGGCCACGGGAAGGTTAAGATAGGTTTCTAAGTTTTGCTTCTCAGCAGAGCAGTAGAAGCAAAATGACTCCATTAAAGTTCACCGGCTTTTCCACATAAACACTCCCACAACAACTTCTGACCAATCACACAACACTTGGCGCAAACCCCTGTGCGAAAATGTTCAGCCATGGCCTTGTGTCGAGAAGTGGCGGACGAAGCTGCTACTAGAACAAAATGACGCAATTTTTGTCACGCAACCATGTGAATGAGAGCTGAGTGAGTGATTTCTCATGGAGTATGACAACCGCTTTACTTGTTCTTTCTCTTTTGTTTCATGTTTAGCAGCAGAGCACTCTTATATTTTTTCCTAAACATCTCTACATGTGTCAGATTCCGCCATATTTGTTTACCTACACAGACAGCCAGCCTAATGTAGGTCAATCATATGACCCACACTTCCAGTGCTTTGTTTACACTGAATGTGGACCCACATTTCAGAATTGCACATCAATATATCTGTAAGTAAACTCTGTCAAACTGCACCATTTGATATAGACCAGGATCATCTTTATATGTTTCACTTTATAGTTTGTAGTGAGTAGCTTTAAACCTCACAGTTTATAGATTAAACAAGTTCACGTTTCACTTTTAAATGTTTAAAAAAAAATCTATTGACATTACAGATATACTACATGTTAAATGTGGATTCACAGTTCAAGTAAAGTGCAGGCTCTTAGTTTTAGTTAGCAGGTATTCAGATCTAAACTGAATTTAACCATGTGGGACTCTTGTTTTTATCTCAGGCTTAAACTGAGGCGCCTTCAGAAAGTTTTCATTGGGGTGGCCGGATGAGGGGGGCACTGTTCATGTTGGGCTGGCACACCAAAACCAAAAAAGCCTGAATAGAATTTCCAGAAATGTGTTATGCTGTTGTCATATACAGGCTGTTTGCAAAAACATACTGCAGTTACTTTACTGTTACTTTACAGTTGATAGTAGTAAGAAGAACAAGTCATTACTTTTACTTAAATTCATTTAGAAACTCGTGTTTCTAAAAAAGAATGCATATTGCCCTCTGCCTTGCAGGCCAGAGTTTTAAACAAAGATCTCCTGCTGTCTGTTAGCACTCAGAGTATGTGTTGTGGATGACTCTCAGCTACTACCACACAAAGTTTTAGCTCAGTGTCTGGAAAACTGACAGAGTTATAGCCCTTTTTGTGTGGCTAAGGTCAATTAGCTGTGGCAGAAATGTTGAATTAAGTGGACTCCAAATGTTAATCAGTTGTTGTTGTACATTTAGTGATTACTTTCTAAGAGTTTCAGTTCTGCCGCTGGTATATGAGACAATTAATGAATCTGAATTTGGCTTCGGATCAACTAATCTTAAAGTAATCTTTGGATATACCTCTACAACTGATGAACCTTTGGAGCTAATCAACCTTAGCTAACACAAAAATGGCTATAACTCAGTCAGTTTTACAGATATTGAGCTAAAATCTGGTGTGGGTGTAGCTGAGAGTCATCTGTAACACATACTCTGAGCTCTAACAGATTGCTTGAGATCTTTGTTTAAAACTTTGGAATAAAAGGAGGCAGGCGATATGCATTCCTTTGAGAAATAGTCATTTCTTTTACTTTAATTTGGTGTATGTGTATTTCCAAGATGTTGTTCACTTATTATAATGTTTTCAGTTCATTTTAGTAACCGCTGAATTAAAATGTTTTATTTAAATTTGTGTGAAGCTGGTTTACCTACATTTGTATGCTATGTGTTTATGAATCAAGTCTCTGTTCTCAAATAAGTTGTGTTCTAACAATAATTTTATGCATTAATACTGTTTTTTTTATCTCCTTACATTTGCTTTATACAGGTATTGCCATTTTTTTAAATGCAAGTTAATACATATTTTCTCTCTATTTGTTTATCAGATGGGTTTTTTCTTTGTCTAGTTCCAACATTGTTTGTTTTGTCTCGCAGCCCATGGAGGCCATGCATGAGAAGAGCCTGGGTGAGGACAGCCGTTTCAGTCAGATGAAGGGGATGTCTATGAGACCGGGTGGGCACAGCGGTATGGGCCCCCCACCCAGTCCTCTGGACCAACACTCACAGGGTAAGCAGGCACCGCAGGCTGATCCTTAGCAACTCCTCCAGCGTTGTGTAAGACGACGGGGGGCGTGCGATTTATCTGCAGCGGTGGGGTCATGTGATCGAACCTGTTTGCAGGCAGTGTCTTGGTTTCTGACAAGCTGTGACATGTGTGAATCATTGGTTTTAGTCTCTGTGCAATCCTTTAAATAAAATATATAGAAAATCATACGATACCACTAGCCTAAAACAAGAACAGTTTGTACCCTGGTACTGGAGACAATGCATATTTTGTGAAAATGTTATGTGACTGCTGAGTGCTAAATGACTTTGCTGAAATTTGCTGGAGAAGCTGAAACTAAATTGTTAAAGGTAAACGAAGCAAAACACTGAAAGTTAAATGAAGCAAAATACTAGCTAAAAGCCAAAAGCAGCAAAAGGCTCAATAAAAGCTAAAAGTAGCATAAGAATACAAAAATAGAGTAGGTATGTTGGAGCGGATTTTAAAGAGAACAACGTTTTTAAAGGGATTTAAGAGATCTCAGTGTATTTCTAAAGGGAAAATATTTGACTTTTTTTTTTTTTTTTGAAAAGCATAAAAGTTACAAAATACAAGTCATATAACCCATTTTCTGAATGAGCTGAACTTTTTGATATATGAATGGCTGAAATAGCACAAAGTATGTGGAAGAAGTTAGATTGCAAAAAATAAAACACAGGAAACCAACAGTGTGATAATCCTGAATCAGGATTTACACATTAACCTTGTTCTGCTGTCTGCTGAAAGAAAGACTGATGCTGCTTGAAACGAGACAGTTTCGCTGGATTAACACTGTGAATCAGTTAGAAATAGCTTTTGAAATAACAGTCTGGCAAGATTTACTCAGGGTTAGGTAATGATTTATTGTTTTGTAAAGCTGTGAGCTAAGGTGTAGGAAATGGTTTTGACATTTTGGAAAAATACACATACCAGGATTTAAACTGAATTTAAAGGATTTAAAGAACACTGATACCACTGTAATGTTTGTACATTAAACATGAAGGGACTTCAAGCTATGTGTTAGCTGAGCTTAACATAAATCTTGACAGTTAGTAAACATTTAGCCTTTTTTGAGTCAAACAGTAATAAAATGACCTATAAAGCTTATTGACAACATGTTTCTGTATTTTGACTCTTTTGTTTAGACCCCCTGGTGACTAACTCTCTCTCTCTCTGTCTGTCTTTCTGTCCGTGTCCTCCAGGCTACCACTCTCCATTAGGTGGCTCTGATCACTCCAGTCCTGTCGCTTCAAATGGGCCCCCATCTGGTCCCCTAATGCCATCAACTTCGTCCTCCTCCTCTTCCGCCGGTCCTGGATCTTCCTCAGCCTCCTTAGATGGCCCCAGTGGAGACCAACACTCCCTGGGGCCTAATAACCGTCCCGGACCTCCAGGTAGTTCTGGACCAGGCCCAAGCACTGGCCCAAGTCTTGGCTCCGGTGTCTCTAGTCTTGGCTCTGGTCTTGAAAACAGTGGCCCTGCTGGTCCTGGTAGCCCAACCCCCTTCAACCAGAACCAGCTTCATCAACTCCGAGCCCAGATCATGGCGTATAAGATGCTGGCTCGGGGCCAGCCTCTGCCGGATCATCTCCAAATGGCTGTTCAAGGAAAGAGGCCGATGCCAGGGATGCAGCAGCAGCAGCCCATGACCAGCCTGGTCCCTGGAGCTGGTGGAGGACTAGGAAGTGGTCCAACAGGACCAGGATCAGGGCCTGGGCCGATGGGCTCAGGCTACAGCCGAGCTCATGGTGAGCATGCATGGAGAATGTAAACTATTTGATATTTGATCCCAAACCTTTTAGGCTCTGACCCACAAATCAACATCAACAGAGACCTCCAACCCCAGCTATAAATGTACAAATAATAACTAAAGAAGCCAAAAAAACAAGGGGACAATGACAACCTAACATACTATTTAAGTATTCTTATCAATTTATGACTGCTATTTTTTTATTTTATAACAATTATGGCAAAAATGTGTCATTAGCAATTATCTTAAAAATTATTTTTCTTCTGAAAATCATCTCAAGACCCCACATTTGCTGTTTTACAACCCACAGTGGGGTCCCCACCCCAACTTTGGGAGCCACAGTGGTACACTATCATGACAAATTTGGTCAAACCCTGCACATTCTAAAGAGATTCACCTCTAAGTTTTACAATTATTCTCAAATCTTCATAATACCTGTGTTGTAAATGGATCATTGAGCCAAAGACAATCTGTATTTTTGGTGTCGCAGGAATGATGGGTCCCAACATGCCTCCCCCAGGTCCATCAGGGACCCCAGTTGGAATGCAAGGACCAAACCCTAATGGACCACCCAAATCCTGGCCTGAAGGTATGTGGTCTCTATGTAAGATCTTAAAACACAACTACTTTACTAGTTGTTGTGAAACCCTTTGATAAAACCTAGCTTATGTATGGTACATCACTGCACTTATTCACGTCTTCAATTTTTGTTTGTGACCATTTTCAGAGGTTAACTAAAAGCAATGAAAAGGTATTCCCACACAATAACCTAACAAAGAATCTATTTCAAATTGTATTTTTAGGCATATCTATTGTAGAAACATTAATGTGAACGTTGATTCAGCACACTATTGTGTATTTTCCTGTGTTCTATTTTTCTGTACATTGTTTTGCAGTCATCACAGATATCATTGAACTACTTCTGTATGGTATTTCTTTATGCTATTTCAGCTGTTCATATATCAAAATGTTCAGCTCATTCATGAGATGTGTGCTGGGATTTTTATTTTTTGTAACTTTCATACTTTTCAAAATGTTTCACTATATTTACAAATATTTTCCCCATAGGAATACATTGAGATTTGTTCAGTTCCATCAGAAAAAATCTTCTCTTTGAAATCTGTTTCAGCAATATTTGGCTACATTTAGGTTTTAGCTTATGTTTTGCTTCTTTTAGATTTTAGCTCGTGTCATTCTTCTAGGTTTAATAACTCACTTTCATCTTCTTTAGCAAATTTCTTTCATGGTTTGTAGAGACTCCTGGACCCAGGAGTGCAGACAAACATGAGTAGCTCGAGAAATTATTTTATTTAGTTAACTAAGAAAAGCGAAAAGCTGTTGTGGCAGCAAAGTATACAAACTCTAAACGAAAACTCAAGGAAACACGTAGGAGAAGTGGAACAGCTGAATGAATGGAGGCTGATGGAGTACATGGACTGGGGCTGAGGAGAGTGGCTACAGCTGTGACAGTGAACCACGAACAGGTGTGAATGGGGGTGGCAGGTTGACTGTGGAAAACTACTGGCTGAGGGAAAAGAGGCTGATGGCTCAGAGGAACTGAACTGAACACAAGGAATGGTATGATGTTCTTTTTCTGAAATGCTGTGGTACTTCTACATCAGATGTAATGGGACATACACAGGGCTCTCAAGTCGCACGCATGGACCGTGAGACAAACGCATTTCATGACATGCACACGTCACACTGTATTTCTCACGCTAAAACACACACTCCCTTTTTTGAAGAGGAACCAATGTGCAGCGCAATGTTTCCAGCAGGGGCTGGTGCAAAATAGCGGGCACAGCTGCAGTGTTGCCAACTTAGCGACTTTGTTTCTCAAAGCAGGATGTAAATATATTGCAAATATAATTGTTAATGTAATGGTTGTTTTTTCACTGACACTGTCACACTAAAATAAATCCCTGCGGTCCCAACTCAGGATAAAAGAGTAGGGTTGAATGTAGAGCTCGCAGTTCCACGACACATAACTGTCTTTTGGTTAAATTTGATATTCAAACTACATTGATTTATGTAGTGTGGGTTTAGGCAAAAAAATGAAGTTCAATCATAGTTCTAAACATATTTTGAGTGTTTATTATTTATTTTTTGTTTTGCCAATGTTGATATTCGTTTCTCCTGCAGCCTGATCAACATCACCAAATATTCAAATTAGACAATGAATGTAATGTTCATGCCTGGTTTCTCTGTGTTTTGCCATGTCTTGCCACTAATCACAGTCGTTCAGTTCACCTGCGCCCCTCCCCTGATTACTGCTCCTGCACCTGCCTCCTTCCCTTTATATTCTCCTCTCCTCCACACCTCCAGTGCCAGATTATCAAATGCGCCATGCAAGTATTTTTCCAGCAATCTCTGACTGACCTACTGTATCACGACCACGCTCTTGTTTCCTGGATTCACCCCTGTGCCTTGCCCTTGTCTGACTCTCACTGGCTGACGGATATCTGGACCTCGACCCTTGCCTGTATCACGGACTCAAGCCTACCACCTACCCCCTTGGATAAGTCTCTTGCTCTCTGCCTCTCCGGTAACGACCATTGCCTGTCTGACTTTGACTCAGGATTTACGCCTGTAACCTACCTCGTGAGATCGGTGATTCTTCCCACCGGCTCAGTACTCCTCCTGGCCGCCATACCCCAACTGGCTTACACCGCCCTCCGACTCTCGGTGATCCAGGTTACTGCCTCCGCCATCGTAAATCCCCCTTTCCTGTGTTTTGTTTGGGTCATTGAACTCCACTCTCTCTCCCCAGAACAGAGTGTTCCTGCTGCTGAGCATAGCGATCTCTAAGTTATTTAACAAAGTTACGTTAACTCTTCACTCCTGCGTCGTGGTTGAATTACCCAGTCCCACTAGCTGTTCTTGTCAGTATAATCTGGCCAAACTGGACCTGTTGCCTGCACAGGAGTGGCGTTCTGGTGTTGAAAACGTGATCACCAAGCTAGAAGCTAACATGCAGGAAATGATATCTTTGCTCACCAAGCTGTCAGTTTCCACAGCGCCTTCCAGCGTCCCGGAGGTTTTTGGAGGTGAGCCCAGCCCTCTTATTTCCCATCTGACAGAGCTAGGGTAGCTTATGTGATCTCATTATTAACTGGAAAAGCTAAGATTTGAGGCACGGCAGAATGGCAGCAAGACTCTCAGTCATGTCATGATTATAAGTGCTTCGCCCGGGAATTGATTTGGGTGTTCGACCCCATCTCCCCAGAGAGAGAGGCAGCAAGAGGTCTATGGAGGATCAAGCAAGGCAAGAAGCGCATCAATGAGTATATCATCAACTTTCATGCGTTAGCATCTGGTAGCGGCTGGAATGATGAGGCTTTATGTGATGCTTTTTATCAGGGGCTTAATGACAGCATCAAGGATGAGCTCTCGACCCAGGATCCGCCCAGGGGTCTGGCAGGATTGGAATCTTTGGCTTCCCAGATTGATCAGAGGCTGTACGAAAGGAGGCAAGAGAGGGCAACAGTTCTGGTCAACCAGGGTTTTGGTGATTCACACGGGCAATCACCCACCACCTCGATCTCCAGGAGCTCTTCCTCGCCCCCCCAGGAACCCATGCAAATCGGACATTCCAGGCTTTCTCCATCGGAGAGGGAACGCAGACTGAGGAAAGGCCTATGTTTCTACTGTGGCAGCGAGGACCATCAGCTTTGTCAGTGCCCCGCAAAGAGGTCAGTCCCTTCTGGTATCAAAAGCACTCTATTTAATCAGAACATTGCTGTGAAACCATCCTCTCTGGTTACAATCTAGGCCCAAATTTTCACGTGTGATCACTATCACCCCTTGGCTGTGTTTGTTGATTCTGGGGCAGATACTGAGTTCATGGATGGAGAGCTAGCACTTTCCTTCCAGTTAAAATTAAGACAAAGTACCAGAAAAACCGAAGTACAGGTTATTGACGGTCATGTCCTTCACCAGGTCAAGCTGGAGACCGAACCCGTCAGTTTAGTCATCGGAGGTAATCATCATGAGTCCATCACCTTCCTGATCATCAATTCTCCAAACATCCCAGTCATCCTCGGAGCCACCTGGCTGAGGCGCCATAATCCCCATCTGGATTGGACGCATGGTGAGGTTCTGGGGTGGAGCTCTCACTGTCTCTCCTCTTGTCTCCAAGCCGCTAACACTCCAGGTCCTACTGCCACCAGGACCCATCATGAAGATCAAAATGTTTCCAAAGTCCCCAAGGAGTACCATGATCTCAAAGAGGTGTTCAATAAGCACCGTGACACCTCCTTGCCCCCTGACCGGCCATATAATTGTGCCATTGACCTTCTCCCCGGCACTTGCCCCCCCAAGGGTTGTCTTTACCCTCTGTCCGGACCTGAGGACCAGACCATGCGCAACTACATTGGGCAAGCACTCCAGGAAGGGATCGTCTGCCCCTCTTCATCACCTGCTGGGGTGGGTTTTTTCTTTGTCGGCAAGAAGGACGGGTCACTTCGTCCATGCATTGATTACCGAGGATTAAACAACATCACCATAAAGAATCGCTACCCTCTTCCTCTCATGAATACAGCTTTTGAGCGTATCCAAGGGTCAACCATTTTTTCCAAGCTGGATCTAAGAAATGCCTACCATCTGGTGCGTATCCGTGAGGGGGATGAGTGGAAGATGGCTTTTAACACTCCCACTGGACACTACGAATACCTTGTGATGCCTTTTGGGTTAACTAACGCCCCTGCAGTCTTCCAGGCTCTGGTAAACGATGTTCTCAGAGACATGATTGGACAGTTTGTTTTTGTATACCTAGATGTCATTTTAGTCTTCTCCAAGGACTTGCCCACTCACATTGCCCAAGTCCGTTCTGTACTTCTTTGACTCCTTCAGAACAACCTCTTTGTGAAGGCGGAGAAGTGCGAGTTTCGTGTGTCCAAGACTTCTTTTCTCGGCTTTGGGATCTCTCCCAACCACTTGTCTATGGAACCTAGCAAGATCTCTGCAGTCCTGGACTGACCCATTTCCAAGGACCGGAAGCAGCTCAAAAGATTTTTGGGTTTTGCCAATTTCTACAGACGATTCACCTGCAATTATAGCATTGTGGCTACTCCTCTCCATGCCCTAACCTCATCCAAGTCTCGTTTCAGGTGGAACCCCACGGCTGATCAAGCCTTTAAGAAATTGAAGCACCTGTTCACCTCTGCACCCATCCTCCATTCTCCAGACTTGTGCCGGCAGTTCATTGTGGAGGTGGACGCCTCTGATTCTGGTGTTGGAGCCGTCCTCAGCCAGAGGTATGAAGATGGAAAGTCTCACCTCTGTGCTTTTTTCTCTCGGAGTCTGTCTCCTGCTGAACGCAATTATGATGTGGAGGATCGGGAGTTGTTGACTGTCAAGCTAGCCCTGGAGGAGTGGAGGCATTGGCTTGAGGGGGCCAAGGAACCCTTCTTTGTCTGGACGGATCACAAGAACCTCCAGTACCTAAGAACCGCCAAGAGACTAAATCCCAGGTGGGCACTGTTCTTTTCCCGCTTTGTCTTCTCCTTGTCTTACAGGCCTGGGTCCAAGAATGTTAAGCCTGACACTTTATCCCGGATCCACGAACCCAGTTTGGACCCCTCATGTTTGTCCAAGGATTACATTCTGTCCAAATCAGTTCATCTGGCAGTTACCCGTGTCGAGGTGGAAAACTAAATCCAGGAGGCCAACCGACATCAGGATGTCCCGCGGGGCTGTCCCCTCCAACGGCTATTCATTCCCGAACATCTCATCTCGGAGGTACTGAAATTCTGTCATGTGTCTAGATTATTCTGTTACCCAGGGATTGCTAAGACCCTAAAGGTGGTCCAGTCACGTTTCTGGTGGAGGACGCTCGTCAAGGATGTCAAGGAGTTTGTGGGGGCTGGTCGGATCTGTTCCCAGGCCAAGCCCTCTCGACAACCCCCAGTGGGTCTTCTCCGTCCACTACCTATTCCTCATCGCCCTTGGTCACACATCTCCATGAATTTCATCACAGGACTACCTACCTCGGACAATTACACCACCATACTCACCATTGTCGACCGCTCCTCCAAGATGACTCACCTGGTTCCATTGATTAAGTTGCCCACGTCCAAGGAGCTCGGCCAGATCCTTGCCAGAGAGGTGTTTCGGCTCCACGGTCTTCCGACGGACATTGTCTCTGACCGTGGGCCTCAGTTCGTTTCTCGATTCTGGAAAGAGTTTTGTGGTCAGCTCGGCATCCAGGTGAACCTCTCTTCTGGTCTCCACCCACAGACAGACGGACAATCGGAATGGCTCAGCCAGGAGGTGGACACCAAGCTCAGGATGCTCTGTGAGCAGGATCCTACCACATGGGCATCCGCCCTCCCCTGGGTTGAGCATGCCCTGAACTCCCTGCCCTCAAGCCCATCTCTACATCCAGGTTTTTGCCCTAAAAAGCGTTCATATAAACTAGTAAATAGTGTTCATATAAACTAGTAAAAAGCGTTCATAAATACTGGTGA
>JAOXNZ010000155.1:5155885-5172602 GCA_028566095.1 Kryptolebias brasiliensis
CTCTACATCCAGGTTTTTGCCCTCCTCCAGGCCCCCTCCTCCCGCCCGGTTCGTTGATGGGGGGTTAGTCTACACCGTGAGGCGCCTTCTCCGCTCCAGACGTTGGGCAAGGTCCATTCATTATCTGGTTGACTGGTAGGGATATGGCCCTGAGGAGCGTTCATGGGTGCCTGCCCGTCACATCATCGATAAGTCACTCATCAGGGATTTTCATTGTGACCATCCTGATCAGCCTGGAGGTCCTTCAAGTGCAGGACCTTGAGGAGGGGGTACTGTAATGTTCATGCCTGGTTTCTCTGTGTTTTGCCATGTCTTGCCACTAATCACAGTCATTCAGTTCACCTGCGCCCCTCCCCTGATTACTGCTCCTGCACCTGCTCCCTTCCCTTTACATTCTCTTCTCCTCCACACCTCCAGTGCCAGATTATTGAACGCGCCATGCAAGTAGTTTTCCAGCAATCTCTGACTGACCTCCTGTATCAAGACCACGCTCTTGTTTCCTGGATTCTTCCCTGTGCCTTGCCCTTGTCTGACTCTCGCTGGCTGACGGATATCTGGACCTCAACCCCTGCCTGTATCACGGACTCAAGCCTACCACCTACCCCCTTGGATAAGTCTCTTGCTCTCTGCCTCTCCGGTAACGACCATTGCCTGTCTGACTTTGACTCAGGATTTACGCCTGTAACCTACCTGGTGAGATCTGTGATTCTTCCCATCGGCTCAGTACTCCTCCTGGCCGCCATACCCCAAGTGGCTTACACTGCCCTCCGACTCTCGACAATCCAGGTTAGTGCCTCCGCCATTGTAAATCCCCCTTTCCTGTGTTTTGTTTGGGTCATTGAACTCCACTCTCTCTCCCCAGGACAGAGTGTTCCTGCTGCTGAGCATAGCGATCTCTAAGTTATTTAATAAAGTTACGTTAACTCTTCACTCCTGTGTCGTGGTTGAATTACCCGGTCCCACTAGCGGTTCTTGTCAGATGACGTCATCTAATGACTTCTAGCGGCTCAAAATCTTACTCCAAGCTCAGATCAAAACTTGAGAGCCCTGGACATACACCTTCCAAATAGTTCAACTTTTGTTTCGCCTGCCCACAGAGTTTTTAACCAAAAGTCTTGGGGATCATCAAGATGTTTTCTGACAAAACTGAGATGAGCCTTTATGTTGCTTTTGCTCAGCAGTGGTTTTTGTCTTGGAACTCTGCCATGCAGGCCGTTTTTGCCCAGTCTCTTTCTTGTGATGGAGTCATGAACACTGACCTTAACTGAGGCAAGTGAGGACTGCGGTTCTTTGAATGTTGTTGTGGGGTCTTTCGGACCTCTTGGATGAGTCGTCGCTGCGTAATTTTGGTTGTCCGGTCACTCTTGGGAAGGTTCACCACTGTTCCGTGTTTTCGCCATTTGTGAATAATGGCTCTCACTGTGGTACACTGAAGTCCCAAAGCTTTAAAAATGGCTTTATAACCTTTTCCAGACTGATAGATCTCAATTACTTTGTTTTTCATTTGTTTCTGAATTTATCTGGATCACAGCATGATGTTTAGCTTTTGAGGATCTTTTGGTCTTCTTCACTTTGTCAGGCAGGTCCTGTTTAACCCTCCCTTGGCCTTCGGGTCAAATGGACCCGAAGTTACAAGGACTTCTCTTCCTCTCTTCAGTTACAAGGGCTTCAGGAAGGTTAAGTGATTTCTTGATTGAGAACAGGTGTGGCAGTAATCAGGCCTGGGTGTGGAGAAATTGAACTCAGCTTTCCAAAGATGTGAAAAACTACAGTTAATTTATGTTTTAACAGGGGGGCACAATCACTTTTTCACATTGGATTGTTTTTCCCTTAATAGAGAACTTGATTTAAAAACTGTGTTTTGTTTACTTGTGTTATCTTCGTCTAAGAGTTCAATTTGTTTGATGATCTGAAACATTTAAGTGTGACAAACATGTAAAAGAATAAGAAATCAGGAAGGGGGCAAACTCTTTTTCACTCCACTGTAGTTATTGGACGTTGTAATCATGTAAATTCTAATAATATCCAAATACTCAGAAACAAGGTGTAAACAAGTTACTTTGTTGGCACATTGATCTGAGATTTTTTTTGTACATGAATTTTTGTATAACTCTCATCACTTTATAGATTAGAAAATGCAACCAGAGGCTCTCCACATTGACTATTAGTCTCAACTAAATAACAGATATGACACTTTAATCTTCTTAAATAAATGTGAGTATGGCTAATTGAATCTGTTTATTCTCATTACCTAGTTATGCCTTAGTGATGTGGGAGAATCTCAACAAGAAAATGTTAATATTACATTTTTTTAAATGAGATGCTCATCACACTGTATGATGCAACAAGTTTTCCCCTCCTTTCTCTCTACATCTTCCTTCAGGTCCCATGGTGAATGCAGCAGCCCCCTCCAATGCACCTCAAAAACTGATACCCCCTCAACCCACCGGCAGGCCTTCCCCCGCCCCGCCGTCAGTTCCCCCGGCTGCTTCGCCTGTCATGCCCCCACAGACGCAGTCGCCTGGTCAGCCGGCACAGCCTCCTCCCATGATGCCTTACCACGCCAAGCAGAACCGCATTACTCCCATTCAGAAGCCCTGCGGCCTCGACCCAGTGGAGATCCTGCAGGAGAGGGAGTACAGGTACATCATGCAAACGATGCGTTGTAATTTCACTTTCCTCAGTCTTTACACTTTTTTCAATCTCTGCACTTGTTGTACTGTAGTGTTTGCTGTTTGTTCTTTCAGGTTACAGGCTCGAATTGCCCATCGCATTGCTGAATTGGAGAACCTTCCAGGCTCTTTAGCTGGTGATTTACGCACCAAAGCTACTATAGAACTTAAAGCTCTCCGCCTGCTTAACTTCCAGAGACAGGTAGGCACCATAACCTCTTCACCTTCTGTCTTATCAATCGGGCATCTTTTGGTTCCTGCCAATAAGTTTGTGTTTCTTTAGTGGTGGGGACTTTAGCGGTGAATTTATGTGTTCTTGTCCGCAGCTGCGTCAGGAGGTGGTGGTATGCATGCGACGTGACACAGCTCTGGAGACGGCACTTGATGCCAAGGCCTACAAACGAAGCAAACGTCAGTCTCTGCGGGAGGCTCGCATAACAGAGAAACTGGAGAAGCAGCAGAAGATTGAGCAGGAGCGCAAACGAAGACAAAAACATCAGGTGAAAGTCAAACTGGGATGTTATTTGTGGTATTATTAAGGGGGCCAGTGCATAAGCATTAGGCACTCTTATTAGTATTATTTGCTCATTATCCTTCTGTTTCTGAGAAGATTTTTGATTTGCAATTATTCACACAGCTTTGGAACAACCCATGTAACAAATACATTGAAATGTGTAATGTCAGTAATAGTGTGCAACCTCGTTTCCTGTTACGTCTTTCACTGTTGAAAGACCTCATGTCTCTCAAACCCTGAGGTTGCAAAGTGTACATCCAAGCTTTCATAGACTTCTCTTCAAAACTGAAAGTGAAGGCTCCTTTTTATTTCCCACATAAAACACTGTAAAGTACAACTTTTAAATAACTCCCTTTTTTCTCTCCTGTTCATCTTCTGTCTAAACCCAGGAGTACCTCAACAGTATCCTCCAGCATGCCAAAGACTTCAAGGAGTACCACCGTTCAATCACAGGCAAAATTCAGAAACTGACCAAAGCTGTGGCCACCTACCACGCCAACACAGAGCGAGAGCAGAAGAAGGAGAACGAGCGAATTGAGAAGGAACGAATGAGGAGGCTTATGGTAAGAAAATACCAGGACATCACTGTACACGTGTCACACATTTACCAGAATGCTAAGCCCTCCCTTTCCCACCTATCTGATTGTCCTCCCAGGCTGAGGATGAAGAGGGTTACCGGAAACTGATCGACCAAAAGAAGGATAAACGCCTGGCTTACCTGCTGCAGCAAACCGATGAGTACGTGGCCAATCTGACGGAGCTGGTTCGAGCCCACAAAGCTGCACAGGCCCTCAAGGAGAAGAAAAAGAAGAAGAAGAAAAAGAAGAAGGTGTGGAAAAAAAGGAACAATGCACTTTTTATATTCATCGTTTAACACTTATACTGAAAAGTCTGACCTCCACTGACCTTTACGTTCTGAGCTGCCGTTGACCATTTGTGACTGTTTTTGTCTGTTTGTCATCTTTTTGTGTTAAATAAGCTTCTGCTTGTGCTGCAGTTGGAGAACGCAGAGGGACAGACTCCTGCTTTGGGGCCTGACGGAGAGGTGAGCAGATGTTGCCTTCAGGGTTACAGATTGTTATATTTGTATGTTTAGAGGTCACATTTTAAGATAAAGTTACATTTATTTTAAAAAATACAGGGCTTTTTAAAAAATTAGCTGAGTCAACGATGCAAACTAATTTATTTATTGCTTTCTAGGGCCTTTAAAAAAATGTAATCACAAAATGAAAAGTTACACTAAACAGACGGGAATGCATGTATGCTATGGTAATCTGCAACAAGGCACCACATTTATTAGTTATTTGTTATAGCCTCAAGTTCAGATCTTTTGAAGTGGGTTTTGTGGAAAGGTTTTAACACATTATAACATTAACTTCCTGCAGTGATGTAAAATTTCTCTGGTCAGAGAGTGTAAATTTGTTGCAGAGGGGAGCTCAGTAGGTAGTTCAGTCCATAGGATGTGAAGTGGTTGAAGTTCAAGGAAATGGTGCAAACAGCATCAGGGTGCTGTATTTTAACTAAGCTGATGACTTCATGGATTCACTTAACCTCTGTTGATGGTCTAGAGAAAAGTGGGATGTACACAGTGGCTGAAATCAAGTAATATGTTTATAAGAAGTTGAGATTGCACAAACAAATTATAGTAAAAGTTATTCTAAAGCAGCTCTACCTCTGCTGCTGTTCATTTAAAAGTAGAAATAATCAAACACAATTCATGTTTATCCAATATTTTAAACACACAATGCTGGCACCAAAATGGAAATGAGCTTATATTCTTAAAGAAAAGCTAAAATTTTTCAGTTTAAGTACTGGATACTGTATATTGTATTCACTATCTTCTGAAATAAAGATTGTGCTCAAATGCTTTGACATTTACTGTGGAATAATTTCATGTGTATATAGACCTTCTCAAAAGGAGAGTGGGAGCAGTCAAACTAATGCTCAACAAGATAAGAACATGGTTTTATTAGAAAAGTTAAATTTAACACTGTAAATTACTACATTTTAAATAGATATTTGCTCATTGCTGTTTGCGCGTTACACCGGCTGATGACCAGCAGCGTTTTAACAAATTAAACTCTTTGAAGCGGTGCCATGTCTCTGTCAGATTCTGTCTAAATTGATAAATTGAGCTGAATCTGAAACATAACTTGCCTCCTCCTGTTGCAGCCTCTGGATGAGACGAGCCAAATGAGTGACCTGCCTGTGAAGGTCATCCATGTGGACAGTGGGAATATCCTGACCGGTGTGGATGCTCCCAAAGCTGGACAGCTGGAGACCTGGCTGGAAATGAACCCTGGGTGAGAATGAAAGCGTCAAGAAAAAAAAAAGCTTTGTCCGAGTCCAGGAGTGGTGCTAAAGGGGAAATATTACACTTTGGCACACACTTTACACTGCATGGAAAATGCTATTGCATTTGCTGAAGATACAGTTTATCCTTGTATTCTGATTAATTTAGTATTTTTGATTTATATACAGTTTGAGGGCACAATATTGTGTACATTATATAAACAGAGCCAGTACTCCAGACCAGCATTTTGCTCCAAAGTGAGCTCAACTTTACTTTTTACTTATTATCTACCAAAACATATTAAAAATATTCAAAAGTTCTCAACAAGCTGTCTTGTCTGTGTGCAAGCACAGACCATTAAATATGATGCAGATATTCACTGTTCAAAGGATGAACTCCAAAAATTAACATAAATCAATAGTATCATAATGAAAACACTTGCATACTGCCTGTATGCATTTAGGTGTGTTACAATGAGCATTTCTGAAGAAGTTAAAGTGCTTAATTTTCAAATGTTACAGTCTGCATGTACACATTTAATAGCTGATAAATGTTTCTCAGCTCACGCTGCCTTATACTGCTAAGCTAGAAGCCAAAAAAGCTATTTTTTGTTATTGTGCTAAACTTTATGTAAGATATAAAGTGAATGCTTCCAACCTATCATGTAAATACGCTTTTTAAAATTGGTTTCCTAATTATCTGCATGTTTCAGTGCTAAACACAGAATATAGTTCAACATTACCCCGTATGCTAACTGAATGACAACAGAGCTAACCTGAAGCAAGCTGACACAAGGACTAAGAAGTTAACTACGTATGTATGAGACAAACATTTAAGAGTTTATTTTTCAGTGGGTTTCTTACAGTGTTGGACAAAATACTCAACTCTAGTACTTGAGTAAAAGTATTGATACTCATGGTCAAATTTTACTCAATTACAAGTAAAAGTTGCTCAGCCAAAAGTTTACTCAAGGTAAAGTACTGAAGTACTTACTTTTGAAATTACTTAAGTATTCAAAGTACATGTTTTTAAAAATACTCAAGTATTCAAAAGTACACGTTATATTTTCTAATATCAGTACATTGCTGTATTGTTTTGAGTGATTTTACTCTTGACATGTAGAAACACTCTGCTACAAAAAATCTACACCACCTGTAAAAACTTCAGCATAGAAACGCAATAAAAAATAAAGAAAGCTATTTTCATAAATTGTATTTTTTTATTTAAAACATCCCCCCAGAGATGTAGTTTTTCTGCGGTGAACACAGAAGACATTTGAACTGAACTACTTTTCAGTCCTAAACTCTCAAACATCGAGCAGAGATAAGGCCATGGGTGCTTGAGTTTCTCCTACCATCTCCATTGCTGAGTTCCGTTTGTGATTGGTTCCCCTTGTGAGGAGCATACTGTATAGCCAATTGCATTTCAGGAAAAAAAAAACAGCCACAAGGAATGAGTAACGACAAGCTTCCTAGAAATGTAGTGGAGTCGAAAGTGCAATATTTGTCTTTGAAATGTTGTGGAGTGAAAGTCATAAGTTCCCAAAAACACAAATACTCAAGTAAAGGAAAGATACTCAGAAAATGTACTTAAGTACAGTACTCAAGTAAATGTACTCTGTTACTGTCCACCACTGGTTTCTTATGTTTATGTTTGTGCATCCAGTTACGAGGTAGCTCCACGCTCAGACAGTGAAGACAGCGAAGAGGAGGAAGAGGAGGAGGTGGGTCGCTTGTTCCTCAAAACCCACTTTCATAATCTTTTTTTTCCAGTGAGACGTAAGTTGCTTTATAACTGACGAGTTGCTTGGCAGGAGGAAGAAGAGGAGCCTCAGCCTTCAGCCACTCAAGCGGACGGAAAGAAGAAGATCACTGACCCCGATAGTGAAGATGTGTCAGAGGTGGATGTCCGACATATCATCGAGTAAGTTTGTGTACAAATATCTGAATAAACCCAGAGGATTTTGATTCATTTGTTAAAGTAAAACCTATTCTGTGTCATATACAGGAATGCTAAGCAGGACGTGGATGATGAGTATAGTGGCGCAGCGTTTGCTCGAGGACTTCAGTCGTATTATTCTGTGGCTCACGCTGTCACAGAGAAGGTGGACAAACAGTCCACTTTACTGATAAATGGGCAGCTTAAACAGTACCAGGTAAACTCACTAGCTCAAAGACGTTTCACATGGCTGACTTCGTCTCTTTTATGTTCCTATTTAGTTTATTCATCACTGCTCGTACTATTTCTTTTGCTTGTTTGAAATTCTCGTTCAGATTCTTGTTTTTTTTTTTTTTTGCTGACTGAGGACAGTTTAAATAATCTTATCCCATTCTATATAGTAGTAAATATGGTGCTGCCTTAATATGCTTCCTTTGAGGTAAAACTCATATATTTGTCTTCAGATTAAAGGTCTAGAGTGGCTGGTTTCTCTTTACAATAACAACCTAAATGGGATCCTGGCTGATGAGATGGGGCTGGGAAAAACCATCCAGACTATTGCTCTCATTACGTACCTCATGGAGCACAAACGGCTCAATGGACCCTACCTCATCATAGTACCCCTGTCGTGAGTTAGCCTTTATAAACATAAAGAGATAGTTAAATAAAATAAAGATAAATGATTCATTTTTAATACAAACGTGACTGTCTTTGACAGAACTTTATCCAACTGGGTGTATGAGTTCGACAAGTGGGCACCGTCAGTTGTGAAAGTGTCCTACAAGGTGAGTGTTTGCTTGCAGCTTTATTACGCATAGACACAGTATTTTGTTGTTTTGTAGTCACAAAGTCCTTTTTTTATGTGCTTTAGGGCTCTCCTGCTGCCAGAAGAGCCTTTGTTCCCCAACTTCGCAGCGGGAAGTTTAATGTTTTACTCACCACTTATGAGTACATCATCAAGGACAAGCAAATACTGGCCAAGGTAAGAAGGTTCACAAAAACAAACACAGGCACAAGGATGTGCACAAGTAAACTTAAAGCAACTTTCTCTCACTCTGCAGCTTCATGTTTTACATATCCATTTTACTTATCTTTTAATTTTGCTTATTTTTATGGATCCCAGAATCTTCTGAAAGCATTTGAATTGGGCCACTCTGACCTCTGCTGCGTCTCAGTTGTCTCTCCTAGGTCCTGCAACACATTGACACGGCCTTTAAACACCGTCTCCCACTGTCCTCTGTGACCATCACGCTGCTATGCACTCATGTTGTCTTGTAGAGTCCCTGAATGTGCTGACAGGTGGGTCAGGCAAGGGACTTAGGTCAGCTCGAGTCATGAGGACAAAGTGGACAAGAAATCGTTCTTTGAAGCAATTTCTGTTTTCCATTGGTTTGGTTGCACATGCACGTAAGGCATGATGGTGACACTATCATATTTGATATGTGTTCTTCCTGTCTCCTCCTCCAGATCCGTTGGAAGTATATGATTGTGGATGAAGGCCACCGTATGAAGAACCACCACTGTAAACTGACCCAGGTCCTGAACACCCACTATCTTGCTCCAAGGCGGGTCTTGCTGACCGGGACTCCGCTGCAGAACAAACTACCTGAGCTGTGGGCACTTCTCAACTTCCTTTTGCCCACCATTTTCAAGAGCTGCAGCACCTTCGAACAGTGGTTTAATGCTCCCTTTGCCATGACTGGAGAGAAGGTAAGCAGAGGCTGCGGAAATGTCCCAGGGTAGACACTGTTTAGCAGGTATTGTAAAGTTTACAAAAAGGGCCTTTTTTGAGAAATATGTGTAAAAACTTTTTTTGTCTGCATCTTAAGGTGGACCTTAATGAAGAGGAGACGATCTTGATTATTCGCCGCCTACACAAAGTGCTACGCCCTTTCCTATTACGAAGATTAAAGAAGGAGGTGGAGGCACAGCTTCCAGAGAAGGCAAGGGTTACTAATTTCAAACAGGCAAACATGTATACATACAAACACACTTCTACAACTTCAGCTACAGAAGATGGGAATTACAGCTACAGTCAGAGGTTTACGTCCACTCATCATGGACCAGAAGGTGGTATTGGAGCTTTTAATGATATATTTGAACCCTTCTATTTCCATGGTGGAAAAATTATACAACAAACAACTTCAGCAGTTAAAAAAAATTAGATAATAAAAAAGAAATTACAAAAATGTATTAAATTGACTCATTAGAATTTTCTTTTGGGGTTGGTTTCTCTAATCCATGCAAGGTCAAAATTGTTGTACATACAGGCTCAAATACATACATACACCCCTACTAATATTTGTTAAATGTCTCTTAGTAAGTAGCATCTCAACCACAGGCTTTTTGTATCAGAATTGGTAGAGTTCAGAAATTGGTTGTTCTTGGTACAGACCCAGCTTTTAAACATAGTTCCCAAATTTTCAACAGGGTTGAGGTCGGGGCTTTGAGAAGGCCAGTTCAGAAGTTTAATGTTAGCCCTTTTTATCCAATCAGAAACCAGTTCTGACGTGTGTTTGGGATCATTGTCCTGTAGGACCACCCAAATCTGTCCAAGTTTCATCCATCTAGCTGTTGATTTGAGAAGTTAAAGAATTTGGAGTTAGGCTTATTCACTATTCAATTCACTTTGTGTAATGCACCAGTACCACAGTGCAATGCTACCACCACCATGCTTGACAGCTGGTACAGTGTTCTTAGGTTTGAAACCCTCCCCAAACGTACTCCAAACTAATTTCTTGTCATTGTGGCCAACTAGCTCCATATTTGTCTTGTCTGACTATAGAGCCTTTCTCCAGAAGGCATTTGGTTTGTCCATTAAGCTTGAAGGTGTTGCTTTTGAAGCACCGGCTTCCTTTTTTGGTTGGCACCCTCTTAGTCCGTGGCGATGTAAAACTGGCTTCACTGTGGACAGTGACACTGGTGTTCTAGCTGTTTTCAGTTCATGGCAGACTTTGGTGGCTTCTGTGTTGTTCCTGAACATCCTAACCAATTTCCTTCCACCTAAGGGGGACAGTTTGGGTCTTCTTTCAGACTTCGGCAAAGTGGTGATACATCCAATTGGCTTCTACTGACATAGTTGTTTGAACTCATAATCTTGGAATCTGAGGTTGTTTGGCTCAAATTTTTAGGATTCATATTAAATTTAACAGAACTGTGTTTCTCGTGCCAACACAGTAAACACAGCTAAAAGCTTTTTTTGGTTTAGTGTTTGCTCTAAAGATCTAAATTAAAACTCTGAAATTGTCATATTTTTTGTAATGCTATTGAAACCCAATAGGATTAATTGAGTGAAATACCAAGAAAGACATTTCCATACTTTCTGTCCAATCTTGTTGAAATGGGAATTCAAAGAGGTCAGTGTATATTTTTCTGATGGATACACTTTTTTTCTTTTCTTATCAGGTGGAATATGTCATCAAGTGTGACATGTCGGCTCTTCAGAGGGTCCTGTACAGACACATGCAGGCCAAGGGGGTCCTGCTCACGGATGGATCAGAGAAAGACAAGAAGGTAGAAGCAGAAGTTAATTAACATCGAAAGTTACACTGTACCAAAAGGAAGCTGGGTACATTTTTTATTTTGGAAGTATTGCCGTTGTGCAAGTTCGTATTGTAACAAAAACTTCTTTGTCCTTTTTGTAATCTAAATTGATGTTACGTTTACATTACAAAAAGTAATGTTGATAAAGGGTTGAACTGATCTAAATAAAGGCTTTTAAAAACTTCTGCCTAAACTTTGAATGTTTTAGCACCGTCGAGAAGAGCTGAGGTTTTGTTGCTTAACCAGTTACATATAAATATTAAACAACAGAAATATGCTTAATTACATCCTGTACTTTTTCTGGAACTCACCTTGATGTAACGTCTGTGTTACCCAGGGCAAAGGAGGCACAAAGACACTGATGAACACCATCATGCAGCTGAGGAAGATCTGTAACCATCCTTATATGTTTCAGCAAATTGAGGTAACTGACAGATGGAGATTATTTAACCCACAGTGAAAGCAGAAATTGAAGCCTATACATGGTTTGTTTTTGCAGGAGTCCTTCTCTGAACATTTAGGATTCTCCGGCGGGATAGTCCAGGGGTAAGGCCATGCTATTTTTTCTTTATTTCACGCACAAATGAACTATCTCCTTGGTAGCCACATTCATCTGTCTGTGTGTCTGTCTGTCAGTGCTGACCTGTATCGAGCATCGGGAAAGTTTGAAGTGTTGGATCGAATCCTTCCAAAGCTGAGAGCCACAAACCACAAAGTGCTGCTCTTCTGTCAGATGACCTCGCTGATGACCATCATGGAGGACTACTTTGCCTACCGCAACTTCAAGTATCTGCGTCTGGATGGTAAGGCTTTTTTTTCTTTTTTTTATGTCTTGCTTTAATCAAAGTCACAGATTGAGATCATACTAATTTATATTTAGCACGTTTATTACAACATAAGCAACATCACCAAAGTCGTTTTCAGTCTAATAACATTAAGAGACAAAACAGCACTGTAATTTGAGATATTAAAGTATGAATTTAAATATATAAATTATTATAACTTCTTACATAAAAGTGATATATTGGGGAAAAAACATCATGTCTTGTTGCAAACTCCAACCCAGTGTATACGTGAGTGTGGTTACCAACTCTAAAACTCAGATACTGTATAACACAATCCTGTAACTTTGTTTGGGCCTGACTGCATCTTGTGATAAATGATTTCCTTCACCTGCCTGTCTTCTCCTTTTCTCATCGTCTCTACATGTCAGGCACTACGAAGGCTGAAGACAGAGGGATGCTACTAAAGACCTTCAATGACCCAGAGTCAGAGTACTTTATTTTTCTCCTGAGCACAAGAGCAGGAGGTCTTGGCCTCAACCTGCAGTCTGCTGACACTGTGATTATTTTTGACTCAGACTGGAACCCACATCAGGTTTGAAACTCACTTATTTGAGTTTACAAAAATGATTTTACCACAAATCAAAACTCAGTATCAAATTTAAGCTGACTTTTTTAGTGCTTCAAGTTATACTTGTACAAAAAAAATACAGAAAAGGTAATAGAATAGGAGAAATATACGACCTCCTAAACAAAACAAAAATATATAATATAATGCTTAATTTACCTTTTTTTATGACTGCAGTATATGAGTAAGTCAAATCAAACAAACTTCCTTTGCCAGTAAAATCTGAAGTGTTTGAGTTATTCAGTTTTCCATCACCCCTGACAGATTTGGTGCCTCTGCAGAACTAAAGTCTTCCCAGCTGAACCTGTCCCATCTGTCTTTATTGGTCCTCATGACTTCTGCAGGACCTGCAGGCTCAGGACCGAGCTCACCGCATCGGTCAACAGAATGAGGTGCGAGTGCTGCGTCTCTGCACAGTGAATAGTGTAGAGGAGAAAATCCTGGCTGCAGCCAAATACAAATTGAATGTGGACCAGAAGGTCATCCAGGCTGGCATGTTTGACCAGAAGTCTTCCAGCCACGAGCGCAGGGCCTTCCTGCAGGCCATCCTGGAGCACGAGGAGCAAGACGAGGTCTGGGGTCAGGAAGTCATGAATGTGTGTGCGTGCACCTGCGACACGGAGTTTTAAGAGTCTGGTCTTATATACTTTGCCTGCCAATGTGTGTCTGCTGTATTCAGGAAGAAGATGAGGTGCCGGATGACGAGACGGTCAACCAAATGATTGCCAGGAGTGAAGAAGAGTTTGAGCAGTTCATGGTAAATACCTGATTCAAATTCCAATTATAAACAGTTTAATTCTTCCTGCATCTCCTTTTGCTCCTTGCCTTTCCTGCAGCGCATGGACCTGGACCGGCGTCGCGAAGAGGCCCGTAACCCCCGGAGAAAACCTCGTCTGATGGAGGAGGATGAGCTTCCCACGTGGATCATGAAGGACGATGCTGAAGTTGAGCGGCTGACCTGCGAAGAGGAGGAGGAGAAAATGTTTGGACGAGGTTCTCGGCAGCGAAAGGAGGTGGACTACAGCGACTCACTGACAGAGAAGCAGTGGCTCAAGGTGGCTTGGAGAAAAGTTAAGACCGGATCCGGTGTATGAATTATCTGGAATCTAACATGTCCTGTCTGCAGGCGATTGAGGAAGGCACGCTTGAGGAGGTGGAGGAAGAAGTGCGGCACAAAAAGACCACCCGTAAGAGAAGGAGGGACCGTGATCTGGATCTCCCTGGTCCCTCTTGTTCCTCTGGGAGCCGAGGACGAGGGGACAGAGATGATGATGGAAAGCGGCAAAGGAAGAGGGGACGACCACCTGCTGAGAAGCTGTCCCCCAACCCCCCCTCCCTCACAAAGAAGATGAAGAAAATTGTAGATGCTGTCATAAAATACAAAGATAGGTGAGAGAAATGAACTCAAATGTTAGATTCAGACACAGATAACCCAGAAATATGTTTTGCACTTGAAACAGTTACATATGTACTGTGCACTATGATTTGTATTGATCTGCATCACATAATGATCACATAAGTATTTAGAAAAAAAATAATAGTTTTACTGATTCTTGAAGAAACTATGTGCCAAGGATCATCCCGCTCAAGTTTATGTATTATTGTTTAGTTTCTGGCCAACTTAAGCTAAAGAGAAAAGTGACTGATGCTTCCTAATTCATTTTACAGTGTTTACATCGGCATTCAGTGTCTACATGATCTTAGAATTTCACCAAAGACTCAGAAAACCAAACACCTGGGGTCTGATTAGTAGTTCATCAAGCTAACTTCAGGTTCAGTTCAGGATTTTCAGTGTCACAAAGGTGGTTCACTTCTTACTGGGTTCTGCCTTCATAGTGATCGATGCAGGTTAGGTTAGAGATCACACATGTCAATGCACAGTCCTAGTGCAGTTTTCTAAATGATTATTACAGTACAGACATCATTCTGACTTACATACAGTACAAAGGCCTTAATCTTCAGCATAAAGCTGAGAAATTCAGTCTTGTCAGAGTCAGCAGCATTATAAAAAAAGAATAAGTTTGGATAAATTCGGACCTGTTCAGAATTTGATGAAGGCTGTTTCTTTTCTCCTGACGGTGCGACCTCCTGCAGCACCAGCGGGCGTCAGCTGAGCGAGGTGTTCATCCAGCTGCCATCTCGAAAAGAGCTGCCCGAATATTATGAACTAATCCGCAAGCCAGTGGACTTCAGGAAGATCAAGGTAAAATTATCCGTCCATAAACATATTTTTTTCTGCTAAGACGAAGAAAGCAGCCATAATTTGGGGGCAGATTTAGATGTTGTTGTAAAGTACTTAGGCAAATACATAAGAGTGTTACATGAGTTAAGTGATGTGTCTTCTCCTGCAGGAGAGGATTCGAAGTCATCGTTACCGCAGTCTGGGTGACCTGGAACGAGACGTCATGCTGCTCTTCCAAAACGCTCAGACCTTCAACCTGGAGGGTTCCCTGGTGAGACACAACTCCTGAACACTTAAACTACCTGCTGTGTCTGTTTTTATTACACATGATGGAAATCTAAATCAGAAAAGAAATTTTCAGACTGTTTCCTCATTCCTGCTGCCTCGCACATCTGTTTCCTGTGAATTTGTTCATCATTAATGGCTTTATTGGTGCACAGCAAATGTTAAAAAATATTTATGATGTGCCAAAGATATCTGATGACGTTAGAGGTGTGTTTGTTTTCTGAGCAGATATATGAAGACTCCATCGTTCTCCAGTCAGTGTTCACCAGCCTGAAGCAGAAGATTGAGAAGGAGGAGGAAAGTGATGGAGAGGAGAGTGAGGAAGAGGAGGAGGAGCAGGAGGACGGGTCAGAGTCTGAATGTAAGCATTCAAAGGACTGAACTTCTTTGTGTTGTCCATGAATAGATTTTAAGCTTTAATCCACTGATTATTTCATGAATGAGACTTACAGTCTATTCTCCTGGTACTCTTCTTCATTCTCAGATTTCTGTACACTAAAGATTTGTTTCTGCGTGTGTGTATGTGTGTGTTTACAGCACGCTCTGTGAAAGTGAAAATCCGACTTGGCAGGAAGGATAAAGGTGGAGATCGGGGGAAAGGTCGCAGCAGGCGATCAGGACGAACCAGAGCCAAACCTGTTGTCAGTGATGATGACTCTGAGGACGAGCAGGAAGAGGTAACTCAGTCTGTGTGAACGGGTACACATCTAACCCTGAACTAAACATGTTTACAGTGGAAACAGGGAAAGCAAATTTGGACAACTGAGAACTTAAATAAAAGGTTACGTAGATGGGCCAAAAGTGTTGTCAGTTGTGGTTTGTATATTCCTGTAAGCAGAGAGGACAAAGTAAAGAACTGTCAAGTGAGAGTGGAGCAGACCTGCAGAGGATCAGATGTGCAGATAATTTTTTTCTTTTATCTGTTAATGTACAGCAGTAACCATCAACTGATGGCCCACGAGGCATACCAAGCCCATGAGCTCTTTGCATTTGGCCTCGCAAAGTAAGAAACCATTCATCAATCAGCTTACAATAATCAGTTTGTTCAATCATAAATAGGGTTGGACATTATTTGTTTTTTTTATTACCATTATTACCGCAGTATACAGTATTATAAACCAGCCACTAGGGAGCACAAGCCAGTGTATCTCTTGTGCCGGTCCCAAGCCCGGGTAAATGGTGAGGGTTGTGTCAGGAAGGGCATCCGGCGTAAAACACTTTTGCCAAAACTAACATGCGAGTTCATCCAAGCGACGCCATACTGGATCGGTCGAGGCCCGGGTTAACAACGACCGCCACCGGTGCTCCTGACAAACAGGGTGCCGTCGGAAATTGTTCTACTGTTAGTCGAAGACCACGAGGAGGGAAAAGTGCCAGGAGACAGAGGGAGAAGAGGAAAGGCAAGAGTGTTGGACTGAGGGTAGCAACTCTAAACGTAGGGACAATGACATGCAAAGGTAGACAGCTGGCGCTGACATGATGCAGAGGAGGAAGGTAGATGGATTATGTGTACAAGAAACCAAGTGGATAGGCAGCAAGGCTCGCACCATTTGGGCAGGGCTGTTTTACCATGGTGTGGATAGGAAGAGAAATGGAGTAGGCGTGATCCTGAAGGAGGTGTTTGCAAGGAATGTAGTTGAGGTGAAAAGAGTGTTAGGTAGGGTGATGTGTCTGAAGGTAGAAGTAGAAGGTCTGATGCTGAATGTTGTCAGTGGTTCTGCTTTACAGGTTGGATGTGATGTAGAAAAGAAAGAGAAATTCTGGAAGGATCTCGATGAAGTGATGGAGAGTATTCCCAGGGAGGAGAGTGGTGATCGGAGCAGATCTGAATGGACATGTTGGTGAAGGAAACAGAGGAGATGAGGAAGTGATGGGCAGGT
>JAOXNZ010000155.1:5181159-5193972 GCA_028566095.1 Kryptolebias brasiliensis
GTTTTAGCTTTGTTGAGCTGAAGAAGCTTCTAACACGTCTAGTGATTTGTTCAATACACTCCCTCAGTGCTCGTATTCATCAGTTTCCCTAGCTTTAAATAAAACGCAGGCTGTTTATATAAATTTGCACTTGCTTACACTGAGATATCTGATATTTGAAGTATAAAGACGCGCACCCCCACCCCGCACACACAAGCGGAAACAGGTTTGGGAAGAAGCGGTTGACTGATGGAGAGATGATGATGAGTTTAGCTCCGCCCCTCCTGTCTCTTCGACATCACACCACCGGTTAAGCTCCACCTTTCTGTCAGACACGTTAAAGATGTCGACCTGTGACGCTGACCACTTGATGTTTTAGCCGGGGTTCGTGTCTGACCGTCAGGAGTGGAAACCCGTGGGAAGCTCTCCTCCTCCAAAAGCAAAGAGCTGCAGTCAGAAACAGGGAAACCAGGGGAGGACATGATGATGATGACGATGATGATGAGACTGTCCACATATTGGTGTCTCTGCATGCTGATTCACTGCTTGTCTCAAGCAGGTAAGTCATTTCAATTGACTTCCTAAAACCCGAACTCTTACATGGCATGCTTTTTGAATTTCTCTTTGCCATTTGGGCTGACTGGGACCTGATGTGAATCAAGGAATGCTAAGCAAAATGTGCTGTCCACATATGTGGACGCCAGGTCCTAGCAGATTAAATAAAGTTCGTAAATTGCTCACACTTTAATTATTAAGCCTTCAGTTTTGAAGGTTTCGACTTTAAATGTTCCCACTTTTAAATATGTTGCGAAATTTCTCGGTTTTCCCCCCTCGTTCATTCAGTTAACAAAAACGGATAATCAAGTTATACCGGGTTGAAGGCGCAACACTGTTTACGATTAAATAAAATACGCACAGCTCGCTGATTGGTCCGTTCTGCTGTAGAGCGTAGGAAGCAGCCAATCAGTTTCGGAGTATTTTCAGGTGGGCGGGACCACAATCAAACAGCCCATTGTGAAGTCAGGAAGTGGGCTCCGTGTTGGTAACCTTCAGCTCCACAAACTTATCAAAAACAACTAAAGGTGTCCTCGACTCTTCCGCTTATCTTCTTGCTGTTTTTGAAGAATCCCTTCAGCGAGACAAAGCACATTAACAACACACGCTACACCGAGAAGAACTGGGAGAAATTAGGAAATGTGATAGCAAGTAAAAAAAATCTTGTTTTCTTTGACCTTAGAAAACATGAACTACACATTTATTTACAGAAAAAGACAAAGTCCCAGAAAGGAGACAACATAAAATAATTTAAAAACATTAACATAACTCAGACATTAAAGTGAAGAGGTAAAATGGAAGAATATGGCTCATCTGGGTTTCAAATGCTTAATATATCAAATCATTTCTGCTATTTCAGTCCATCAGGAGCAGTATTTAGTTTCAGGATCCAAAAGGCAAATGGCCAAAGTACGAGTCAAAGAAGCAAACCTATTTTTCCTCTAAACCAACTCTGTTCTGCAGACTCATCCTGACTGCTGCTCCTGTTGAAATTCTCCTAAAGCTTTTTCCTAAGGCAGCTTTTTATTTCCAATTAGCTGTGCTCATTTCCAGTCATCAAATTTGCCAGAGAGAGACAGATCTGGCTCTAATTTGTTTAAAACCGCATCACTCCGTGTTTGCTTTAACTCTGAACCAAATCACAGGCATGGTCTGTTGCAGCTGGGAGGTTTTTTTCTGCTTTAGAGGCTAAACATTGCACTTTGTGACACCTCACAAAGAGTTACATTTTAGTTTAACTTTTTAGTCATTTAAAAGGAGCTTTACGACTGAATCTCCTGAATAAAGGGCTTAACATTTCTTGAATCAGTGCATATTGCCAACTGCCTTTATGCCAGATTTTCTTATATTGAGAAGAGTCAAATGATGTCATGTGTGATCTCATGCAATAATGTGTTACTGCTTGGAGTATGTGTTGAGGATGACTCTCAGCTACTACCACATCAAACATTAGCTCAATATCTGTAAAATTGACTAAGTTAGAATGGGTTTCTCTTTGCTAAGGTTGCTTAGCTGTGGCAGCCATCCTAATGATTACTTTGAGTGGTTTATGAGAAATGGGTGTGGAATAAAAGCAGCAAAAATATTGAATTGTTCTCCCCCCACCCCCCACCCCTGGAATAAAGAATAAAGCTCAGCTCAGTTAGTGAACCGTTGGGTGCACGACGCCCTAGTTATTAACTGCTGGTTTTGTGTTTGAGCGCGTTGTGCAGGTCATTGTGTGCACATTACATTCATAGATTGTAAAACACGACCGGAGGGCGTTGTGAGAGAACAAAGTGTCGTCACGAGGGAGGATTGTCGTCGCACCACAACTTGTCTGTCCGCTGCCGGTTTCTGCTGCGAAACAAGTCTCAGCTGAAATTCTTCCTGAGCTGAATGGTGGCAGTGTTTTTGCGGCATGTCAGTGACCTTTTATGGCAGCGGTAAAGTGAGGAATGGTAGTTGTAAGGTTTGTCAGATAGCATCTCTAAGATGCTATCTGAATGCAGAAGCAAATGAATCACCTCTAGCCAACATCCCATTCAAACCTGTCACAGGAGCTGCACTTTGTGGTTTTTAATCTCAGCTCTCCATTGGTGTTTTTCCACTTTTCCACCTGTAACACTGACTTAAAGTTCACTGGGTTTTTAACATGGAAGTATGTCGCATAATGCCTCATTCAAAGAGGAAATAAGTACCAGTAGTTTCAAGTAGACAGTAGATTAATTTGAAGGAATAACTATGATCGGAATTTGCAGTTTTAACTTCAGTTTAGCCTGAACTCCATTTTTAGAACAGCTGTATGAAGGATTGGCAGCAGTGGTTATTGCCAGTGGAAAACGGAAACATTATTTTAGATTTTTCCATCCCAAGGGATGAAGTCAGGAGTTTAGAATCAGGAAGTGACCACATATGACCTATTTGTGGTCCTTCTTTTTAATGACCTACAAAGGGAAAGTAACCAGAAAACTTTTTGATTTTGGTTAGAAAGTTCTTACAGCTACCGAAGCTGATGTGGAAACCCCATTACTACTACTTCCTGCCACGTGTGTGTGTTACTGGTTTCTGTAAAAGGGTTAGTGTGCTGGAAGCACAGGAAGAGAGTTTTTCTTGTAATCAAACGTAGACAATTTTACGTTCTCAGGAATAACAGTGGGTCAGATACAGAGCAGCCGACTTGTCCCTTCTGTTTTACTTTGCACCGTAACAGAGGAGGAGGAGGGCAGTAACGCTCAGTGGCAAACCCAGAGTTGAGAAAGCATCCTGTTTCAGCAGTTTTACAATCCTCTGAAACCCATCTGTCATCTGAATCCATCAGACCTGTCTCACGTTTTGAGCGTCATCCCTCACAGGTGTTGTCACCTGAAATCCTTCATTGTGTTTTGAGGCTCCGCCTTCGCCCTCGGGTCCCTGTTGAGATGTGTATTGTGAGGAAGCCACCCTGAGGCCAATCAGCAGCTGGTGGTGTGATTGTTCAACTCCTCCCATGCTATTGTCTTAAAGGGACAGTCTGACATGACCCTGTGCAGCCTCTGGGCCACAACAGAGATGAGCAGTGCAGGAAGGGATGGGACGATGCCATGAATGATTTAAGGGGTGTGAGTGGCCTCTGTTAGTTTCACCTGGTGGGGGTCACTGATCATTTTGGGATAAGACATCTGAGATTAAATGAATCACTTCCAATGTGACAGCCTTAAAAATTTGCAGCTCCAAGCAGCGGTGATGCAATTATCCTGTTTCAACAGTTAAAATAATTTTACTATTGCTCCATATGTTGCTGCACCATGAGTCAGACAGTATTGACTTCATCTGGAAATTCTCTCTGGGTTTGGCAATTAAAAGGTGTGGTTTTCACACAGTCTTTTATCCAAACCATTGATAATAATATGTATTGTGTGTAGTTCAGAGTGAACAAGAGTCCATCAGGATGTTAGTTGTGTTGAAACAAGCTCTTGACGATAACTGAGTTGTAAAAAAAATGCTGATAACTTCCCTAAAGTTTGTGAGTGTACATGTTCCTCATGTGGCATCTTTGTCATCCACAGATGCGGCCCTCACGTGCACCTCCACTCAGTTCAAGTGTGGAAACGGGAGGTGCATCACCCACAAGTGGATTTGTGACGGAACTGACGACTGCGGCGATGGGAGCGATGAACTACCCGGCGTCTGTGGTATGTTTGTTTATTTCACTGAGACACCATTGCTTCTGTTGCAGCCCAACACTTGAAAAAGTAGGTTTGAATAATTGCAGGTAAAGAAGTCACAATACATTTCAGAGACCTTAAGCAACAGTAAAGTTGTGCAAGTGTATGTGATGAAGGGAATGATCAAAAAGTGACAATCAAGAAATAGAATAAAGGATTAAAACACATTAAATAAAAAGACAATATTTTAAGGTACTCATTGCAAACTATGGAAATTAAACATAAAAAGGTTTGAAAGAGTTTACTCCAGTAGTTTTCTGAATGAGCAAATGAGCAATTATGAAATGAGGGTCTGCACTTAATGTAAACAAAGTACTTGACTGAAATCCGTAGAATCTCGCAGAAGACTTTTGGGTGGAAAGACAGCTCAGCATTCAAGCACCTGCAACTTTTACCATTTCTTTTTAGTTTTCCTATCTTTTAATCTGCATTCTTTACTCAACAAATCTGAGCATGACCGTGTACCATTACATCAGATTTGTGGGACTTTTTTGTCCCAAACAGCTCTTCTATGGGGGTCGTCATTGTTCACCTATTTTCAGTTACTTCGGCTGATTGAGTAGATAAACAAAAAGACGTGGTAGTTGGCATCCAGTCACACATTTCGCTTACAAATTTTAGGCATCAATATGGGAAAAAATATTGTGCAAATTTAATTTCTTACATTACGAATTCTTTTTGACCAAACTTCATGACTTTGCAATGAGTACCTTTTAAGCTATGAGTGAGCAGTATTTTCATTAAAACTTTTTTTTTTTTTTTACAAAACTGCATTCACAAGTTGCATGTTTTTGTTAATTTATAAAATGACCCAGTAGTACTGTGTTTTTTTTTCTCTATAGCAATCAAAACTTGCTCTGAGTCAGAGTTTAACTGTGGGGGTCCCACCAATGAGTGCATATCAAAGAACTGGCACTGCGACGGCCAAGCTGACTGTAAGAATGAAGCTGATGAGAAAAACTGCAGTAAGTTTCACACCAGAACAGGGTTTATTCACTGGATTAATGGCTAGAAACGCTTACAAACCACTGACCGTTCATCAAATTAATTTCTTTCCGTGCATTTTGCTTCAACGCAGCTGCGAAACAATGCACAGACAATCAGTTTCAGTGCGCCAACGGCCAGTGTGTATCTAAGGCTTTTGTCTGTGACAAAGAGAACGACTGCTCTGACGGCTCGGACGAGAAGTCCTGTCCCAAACCCACCTGCAGCCCTCACTCCTTCCAGTGCAACAACTTGGTGTGTGTTCCTGCCATGTGGCGCTGCGATGGAGACGAGGACTGCGCCGACGGGTCCGACGAGTGGCCTAAGAACTGCCAGGGAAAGCAGCCGAAGAAGAAGTCATGTGGCGACAGTGAATTTGAGTGTGCGAACGGGAACTGTATCCACGCCAGTTGGATGTGTGACGGAGAGAAAGACTGCTCTGATCAATCGGATGAGCTCAACTGCAGTAAGTTAGCTATAATTTAATACTTGATAAATTCTCTGTAGCCTGTATTGAGTGCTAAATAACAAAGAAATTTGGTTTTTGCAGTCTTTGCAAAACAATAATCTGTTGCCATCTAGGCCGCTTGTTATTTTTTGTGCTGCTTCTCCTTCTGTTTTTCTTGATTTTTGCCCCATTTCTTTACCTATTATTTTGTCTTTTTTTTCTAGACCAAACTACTTGCCGTCATAATCAGTTCCAGTGTAACAACGGTACCTGTATCAGTGACAGCCTCAAGTGTAACTCAGAGCGTGACTGCATAGATGGCAGTGATGAGATCGGCTGCAGCACAGGTGACTTTCCTAATCTGCCCACATGACTGCATTCATAAGCAAATATTGTTTATGTTGAAGCTGATGGAAAGACCTAAAGTCTTTTCTAAGCAGTCAGTCCAGTCCATAATTCCCAGTTCTCCTTTTCCTCAGAAGATGCATGCAAAGAGCCAACTAAGTTCAGGTGCGGCAGTGGGGAATGCATAAGCATGGACAAAGTGTGCGACAAGGACAGAGACTGCAGTGACGGGTCTGATGAACCTAACAGTGTGTGTGGTAAGTTAAGCATTTAAACATTTTGTGCACCCATCAGAGAACGCAATTAACCCCAATCCTGCAATAAGCCACCTTTAACGTTTTTGTTCCCACAGGAACAAACGAATGTTTAACAGCAAACGGTGGCTGCTCCCATCAATGCAACGACCTGAAGATTGGCTATAACTGCTCCTGCCCTGCTGGATACCACCTGACGACTGGCAATAAAACCTGTGAAGGTAAAATACCATTTTTAAAGTCTGGTGTGTATGATGTCGGGACATCTAGTGAGACAAATATAAAACTGCAGCCAACTAAATACCCCTCAGCTGTGACAGATAGAAAAAAACTAGACTCATTGTTTGGACCTGTGTTCATCCATCTGCAGACATTAATGAATGTGAGGATCCTGACATCTGCAGTCAGATCTGCATCAACCTGCCTGGCAACTACAAGTGCGACTGTAATGAGGGCTACGAGATCGACCCCATGAGCAAGACGTGCAAAGCTGAGTCAGGTAACAAATGATTTAAAAAAAAGGTTCTGGCTTCACTTTCTCCTAAAATATGACTTGCACATCACACGACCTCTTAATAGTCTTGTCTGAACACCAGAACCTCCCTTCTGTCTCCTGCAGGGGCGGTGCCCACGCTGTTCTTCACGAACAAGCACGAGGTGAGAAAGATCAAGGTGGACCACAGTGAGTACGTCAGACTGATCTCTCAGCTGAAAAATGCAGTGGCTCTGGACATAGACATGCCAAACAAGAAGATCTTCTGGTCTGACCTGTCACTAAAGAAAATCTTCAGGTTAGAGTCAAAAGCTTAATTCGTTTAGCTCAAACACTTCATAAAAACTTTAAAACTTCATCAAGCAAACATTTCCCCTCTGTAAACCTGAAACTGAGATGTGGACAAGATGAAGCTCTGAAAACGTCCCCTCTGTTGTCCCCTTCCCCACAGCTCCAGTATAGATGAGGCTAGCGACTCCTCTCGTCACAGCGTCGTGATCGGCAGCGGGATTGAGGCCCCAGAAGGTATTGCAGTGGATTGGATCCACGGCAACATCTACTGGACTGACAGCATTTTGAAGACCATCTCCGTGGCAACCACAGATGGCAGTAAGAGGAGGACCTTCATTACGGAGAACCTCGGGAAGCCGAGAGCCATCACAGTCGACCCAGTAAATAAGTAAGCAGGATTCCCTCTACATATCTCACAATTCAGCTTAAGAAAAGTTTTTAGTCTTTAGTCCTAATTAACTCTGCTTCGTCCTGTTTAGCTTCATGTACTGGACAGACTGGGGGGAGGAGCCTAAAATCGAAAAAAGCGGGCTAAACGGAGCCAGTCGCACTGTCTTAGTAAAAGACAACATTGAATGGCCCAATGGCATCACTCTTGGTAAACAGAGCTCCGTGTTTTTGTTTCTGTTTTTAATGTAAACCAATAATTTCCAATAAACCGTGTCATGAGTCGTAATAACCGGAGTTGTGTCTTCTCTCTGGGCAGATATGGTCAACCAGCGTCTGTACTGGACAGACTCCAAACTGCACACGATCTCCAGCATCGACGTGAACGGAGGGACCCGACACAGTGTTATTTCCGGTGTGGAAAAGCTCTACCGACCCTTCTCGCTGGCTGTCTTCGAGGTCAGTAAAGGCATCACTGTATCCCCAGATCTCCAGAGGCTGTGATTCCTTTAAATCTAGACCAGTTCTGTTAATTCTGTCCATTGTTAAGCTTCTTTAAGAACTGACAGAACAAGTCAAGTGATGCCATGTTGTTGAAATACATCCCCTTTTTTAACAGGAGAAAGTTTTCTGGACTGATACCAGCAGTAGCGCAGTTTTTAGTGCCAACCGCCTGACCGGAAAGGACATCACTCAGTTGGTCTCTGACCTGGGACAACCAGAGGACATGGTGCTTTACGACAGCTTCAAGCAGCCACTTGGTAAAAAGACTTGTTTATTATTTAGGAACTAATGTAAAATTTACCCGCTGATTGTGTCTTTTTAAACATTCTCTTTTCGTTTTGTTTGTAGGTGTAAACTGGTGCATTCAGGGCAACATCATGAATGGAGGTTGTGAGTTTCTGTGCCTCCCTGCTCCTCTGACTGAAGAGAGCGCTGTTAAATACACCTGCGCCTGTCCTGACAACAAGACTCTGGATACTGATAAGAAGAAGTGTGTGAGAGGTACCTGTTCACTCCAGTTATTTAAAAGATAGATAAATAAAGACTCAACAGTTATTGAGAGTAACCCTTATACTTTCTTTTTCTCAGCTACAACCCAAGCTCCCACCAAACATCCTTCTTCTGCAACAACTACAACCACAACTACTACCACCACTGTAACTTCCAAAAGGCCCACAGTTAGCTCGACTAACCAGTCCACACAGGGCACACAGAAACTTGCTGACCCTCAAGGTAAATGAGAAGCAGTTCTTCATATATAAGCAGTAAATAGTTAAGAATAAGCCACTAATTACAAAATACTTGCAACAAAAGAAGTCTTAAAATGATGGTTCAGACCATTTGAAGTGGAGTTCCATGGAAAGGTTATGAACAATTAACATATAACCTGTTGTAGATAGTTCTATGAATGATCTCAGTTTGGAGAAATAGTTTAGTTCTAACTGGAGTGATGAGCTAATGACTGGTCTGAGCAGGTCCAAGTCCAAAGTGGATTTCTGCCATCTTTAAACTCTTTGGGACGAGTCCCACAGATTCTTTTTATAAACCTTTAGCGTTTTGCATTAAACTGTTATTCCAGCAGAAATATTATGATATGTCTGCAGGAAGTGCCCCAGGCTGCACAGGAAGTGCTGCAGCTAGCTGTTGCTGCTGCCTTTTGCACTTGCAAATAATCAAAGATTTGTATGCAGATCAGTGTACAGTGAAAATGTTGACAATGTAAAAGTTTTCACATGAAGTGCTACAAGATTTTCAAAATTGAAGTTGTTTTAAAATAGCAGCAAACCATTTTGGTTCTCAGCTGTGTTCAGACTAGCCGTTAGCTCATCAGTCTGGTCAAAATTAAACTCTGCTTCTCCAAACTAGGGGTCTTTGAAGAACTATCTTTAACAGGCAAGGTATTTATTGCTCATAACCTTTTTCACAGAACCCCAGTCTAAATAATCTGAACTACGGCTTTAATAATAAAAATCTGGAAAAACATTGTTTTCCATTGCACCCATATGTGGAAATAACGTGTGGATTTGTAAATTATTTTGTTTTTGACTGCATAAGTACAAAACCTCATCTTTATTTAGCTGAAAAATAATATATTTACTAAGTAGTGCCACTGTATAATTTTCCCTGGCACAATAAATTACTTTGACAAAAGAAAATCAACTTTTACAGTAAATACGACACTAATAAATGCATGCTTTTGCTGATACTCCTATTAAATGAACTGAATAAAGAAAGTATTGTATTGTTGGTATATTCAGGTAAAATGCAGCCCGTGATGCCTGAGGAAGCCCCTCCATCCCACTCTGCTACTCTCTACATCGTGTTGCCCATCGGTAGGTTCTTCCTTTCAGCTGTTCATCTGTGAAGCTGCTCTCTGACGTATAACAAAAAAAAAAAAGGATTTATAATTTCCTGTTATTTTCACTGCTTCCCCTGATATCAACATGACGGCCTCCTACTTCTCTGTTGCTCTGCAGCGGTTATAGTCATGGTGGCGTTTGGAGCAGTGTTGCTATGGAGACAGTGGCGCATGAAGAACACAAACACCATCCACTTCGACAACCCAGTGTACCAGAAAACCACAGAGGATGAGCTGTACATCTACAGGAATGGCTCAGACGGCTACGTTTACCCTGAGGTAGCTTCACGTCGCCCTCAGAGAGCTTCCTTGTTCACCCCGTATGGTTTCTTTTCCAGCTCTTCTAAGTAAAAATGTCCCTTTTTCTTGCAGAGGCAAATGGTGAGCATGGACGACTTGGATATAGCATAACCTGAAGATGAAGAAACTTTTTTTTCTCTCTCTCTCTCTCTCTGAGGAAAAACAATCTGCTGCTCAACAACCCTTCATCTTTTTTCCCCAGTGACCTCATTTTGTGGTTTCTGCTTCCGACCTCAGCACTGTGCCATCCAAGCTTGCAGAAAGAAACATTTTTTTGAAACGTCAGCGAAAATGAGGCATCGCAGAACCACATAATTGTTTCAGAACGGAAGACCTAATGCATGGTTTCAGAGGATGATGCTCTGTTCAGGAGCTTTGACTCTTTTGATGCTATTTGAAAACAGCCTACTTAAACATCTTTGCTAACATGCCCAGCCTTACTGCAGTTAACAACGAATTACCTGACACATTTAGCATCCAGACCTGTGACGTTTTCATCTGTGCCTTACAGTAAAAGCCTTACTATTCATCCCCAAATCCTGGGCAGCGACAGCTTTTATAACGTCATACTGTGGCCTTTACACTGTCAGGGAAAAAGGGTTGTGCATGTTAAAAAGGCATTTATTCCCATAATATTTATTGCTAACACTTGACTAGTTTTGTCCAAATACGGTATGAGTGTATGGAGCCACAGGTGGCTTACATTCATGAAGAAGCTGCTGAGTTTTGTTTTGGTGAACCAAAAATGAAGAAAACGTTCTATTTTGAAAGATGAAGATTGTTATGTGATTGTAGGTGATTCCTGTTTGCTGTAAATCGTCACACTGTAAATACTTTTGTATAAAGTAGTCTTTATTTTGCCTTTTTTGTTACATTTGTAAATATAATCAAGAAGTCTGTAAATATATGACAATTTATTTTATTTATTGATGGAAGGTTCTTGATTTTTGTGAGCTGGCTGTGGGCAGAGTGCCTGCTTTAGTCCCGGACGAGTCAGCCTCACCCTCACATTGTGCAGCTATTGTTTCACTGAAGGCAATCAAACTTTCTGAATCATTTTCCCGTACGAGTTCCTGCTGCAGGGGTCCTGCTGTTCATGGCCTCTCGGCGAGAATGAAGTGACCCTCTCTTCTCCGCCCCACTGTTTGTTGTCTTCAGTCATGACTCAGATTATTTATTTTTGCGCCCTTCGTTCCGCCTCTGTTTTTTGTCGTGGGATTAAGACACATGTTGTGTGCATGTATGTTTAAAGCTTGTTGGGTCGATGCGCAGCGGGTCACTTTTAATAATAAAAGAGTTTAAATATTAACCTACCTGACTCCTCAATGAATGTGAGCGTTGTTACTCTGGATATTTATGACCGAACTGTTTTGTTTGTCTACTTCCTGGAAATGTATAATTCTTAGGATGATGGTGGAACCTGCTGTGTTTTATTGTTTGAAACACACAGACAAGACATCCTCCACTGAAATATCAAGTTATTTTAAGGGTCAATACGCAGATGTCTATAACACCTGCTAATAAAGAGAACCATCACTCTCCATTTACAGCACAGTGAAAGCAGTAAAACGTGTGCGGTAAAAGCAGACTGCTTTAATTAATCTTTCAAAAGTCCCGTCCTTCCTCTTTTTTCAAAAAGCAGATATGTTAACACACGATGGGATTTTTTCCCCACCCTCCTCCAACATAAACAAATGTAATTTAAACAACGTTGGTTTCAGTTTCTGGTTTTGTTCTGAAGAAAAGACACATCGTGTTTGGTGTATTTCACTTTTATCTACTCTTATTCTCCCATTTCTAAAGGGTTGCAGCAATTCTTCCGTTACGAAGGGAAAAATGATTATTGAATCCATTATTGGGTGATTATGTTGCTAAATTATGACTAAAACTAAATTTACATTTTAGTCAAAGGACCAAAACTTGTTGTGAACATTAACATTGTTCTGGATGCTTTGATTTCAACATTTTGAAACTGTTCAGTGAGCTTTTTGATTATCCATAGTCTACAAGATTTTTAGGTTTTTATACTTGTACTGTGTAAAATAACTCACCAATTTACTGGTTTGAAAATAACTCACTCATGCCCATAATATCATGATAATAAAGATAAAATATAAATTTACACTAAAGAGAAGTCATAAAACATTTAGGGCATAAAAAAGCAGCTTGCTGGAATTATTTAGAAATGTCCCGGCCAACGAACAGAGGACATCTTGTCATTAAGCTCCTAAAACGCCTACATAATTCATGTCTAATGATGTTTCGCCTCGTAAATTAAAAGACTACAGTCGTTGTCTTTCTGCCACAGAGCAGAGCAAGAGCAGAATCAGAATTAGTTTTAGCAGACATAGCAGATTTTCCCAACTTAACAATCCTAAAATTTCATAATGATTCTGCTAAAAAAACCTTAATACTGCCATCAGTTTGACACAACACAATTATTTCTGAAACCATACTATGATATTCCTGCAGGAAGTGCTACTTGTTCCTGCTGCTGACGCCATCGATGCTAACAAATAACATCAGCAACATTCTGCTGTTAACAGAATTAAACTATTTGTCCAAACTGAGGTCATTCAAAGACCTACTGTATCTACAACAGGTAAGATAGTAACTCTTGATAACATTTTTACAGAACCCCACTTCAAAATGACTGGAACATCCTTTTAAGAATGAGTTAGGCATAAATTCATGCTTAGTTGTGGGATAGAGATTCTTTTTCAGATTTT
>JAOXNZ010000155.1:5201275-5235820 GCA_028566095.1 Kryptolebias brasiliensis
TCGATACATACATTTCCATACACGTTACATATATGCGTAATACATGTCAAAGCAGCACTGTGGTTCTAAGTTTAGGTGCGTCTTGTACCTTTAATGTAGGACATAAAGGGATTCCAGGTCATTTCAAATGATCCAGCCTTATCGGCCAAAGTCAGACTGGTTTCATTCCAGTTTAAGAAAATACAGGACCTCTCTAATCCAGCCTGTATACGTAGGTGGAGCTGCAGTATTAGCCCCCATGGCCAGCAGAGCTGTGAATGCTATTAAGTCCTTTTTGGAAGGAGAGAGAGTATGTGACATAGGCCATACTTCGAACAAGACAAGTGGAGCGATATCCTCTCCAGTTACATTAGATAATGTAAGATTTCAGACCAGAACGTCTTCATGAAATGTGTGAGTAATTTGCTGAGACCTGTTGGTATCGATCACACAGAGGGGACACTGTGTCAAATAGTTTTTGCCAGCCTTGCTTTAGTGTAGGAAGCTCAATACATGAGTCAACATTGCATGAAATAATCTTTTCTTGTTTCAACCACTGTCTGTGGGTTATTAAACGCCTCAGGTTGTTGCATGTAGAGCAGGTGTCAGGTTTGGCCAGTTTTATTTACAGTATCTTATCTTTGACATCTGAACTGGCCCTAGCACTGTATCGAGTCATTGTTCACAATGTAAAAGGAAGTTTAATTTATTTAAAAGTTTGTTAGCCCCGAGATGCAGAGGAAAAAAGTGTTTCAAATATTTTTTAAAAATCACACAAATTAGACTTTGTTGTTTTCTAAAATGTCTTTGTCTCTGCAGTAGCAGCTCCTGAGCTCACATTAGTAATATTAGTGGGGCAGACATTGGCTTAGATCCCTGAATCTCACCCACATTTATATTTAATATAGGCTAGATACATTCAAAAGCCTCGTTAATTCAGACCTAGTAAGTAGGCTTACACAGGGTGAAGAAGTAACTATTTAGCCCTACATGTAACAGTTAAGTAGATTAATTACAAAATAAAAATTGTAATTTGTGACGATAAAAGTATGGAGGTTGTGTCTGACGCGACTCGCAGCCTCTGATCTAACAAACAGGTCCACAGGTGTGTGTGTGTGTGCAGGATTCAGACGCAGACACACATCAACTCTTTCCTCCAACTGAATGACACACACGGAGAAATGCACACTGTGGGTTGCGAAAGTATTCACCCCCTTTAAGTATTCTTTGTGTTTTGTGGCCTTACAGCTTTGAGGTTTTTTTAGGTTTTTAGTTTACTTATTCATAACCGCTACCTCTGCAAAACAAAACAAAACAGACCTTCAGATTAATGAAGTTAAATGAGGCAGGGCTTCTGTTAAATCTAAAAAATATATCAAACGTGTGTGTGTGTGTGTGTATTCACCTCTCTTAATTAGTTAAATAAGATCCATCTGTGGTCGATCTTAATTGTAGCTACAGACAAAAATGGCCGACCATGTTGGAGAAAATGTCCCGCTGTCTGTCTCCTGTTTGTCTTTAGTTTTCTGTGTTCAGTTCATGTCCGGTCTGTCTGCTCGATTGATCATTTATCTTGCCACTTCCTAACATTATCTGAAAGAAAAAATATTTCCTTACAAATGGAAATACAAGGAACCAGAAAGTGTTTACGGTTTTCCTTGAGTAGCTGAGTATTATAAACGTTTAGCCTCTGTTTAAATATTTCTACTGATCATCTCCAGCAGGAAAACCACCAATCTAATAATGTGAAGTTTGTATATCTGTGTCCAAAGCTAATCTTACTTAACCTGACATGGCTACAGGAGCTCAGGGACAATCTAGTGGTGATGAGGTACTGGATCTTCTGGGTCCTCCAGGGTTGATGCTTTTTCTGGTTTGGGTTCTTGGGTGTTGGGTGATTTTCAGTTTTGGACTTTTTTACTCTCATCCTCTTTGCCTAATTAGTTTTTAATTTTGTCAGCTTTAATATCTGACATGTCAATGTTGCATATAAATGGCAGTTTGAAATAACGTAACAAAGCTGTAGGCTGCACCGGTGGTTCGATGATATTGCTGTCTCTCACAGTGAGCAATTTATTGAAGTGACCGATCAGAAGGAAGAACGTCTCAGGTGTTTAATACTGTTTACATCAACTCCTCTGTCCTCACATCGGCCCTTGTTTCCTCTGCTCACGTCTCTATTGGAAGAGACTACAAAGAGAGGACACACAAACTGTAATGTGATATGGTCCTTGTGTTCTTCACACTGGTTTTTAGTAGTTTTTAAGGTGAGACAAGGAGCCCTGTCCCGTTAGGAGAGGGCTGCTGCAGTTCTTTGAGTTCTGTGTAAAAATACACTGTGTTATCATGTGTCTACTAATTTAAATTTACTAATTTAAAATTAATAAAAGAACAAAAAAACACAGGAACGTGTAAATACCAAACACAGGGTAGTGTGGGGGTGAAATGGTTCAGTGCATCGCAATTAATCGTGTAAACCGACCCGAAACTCCAACAGCTGTGTCATTCTTCCGCTTCCCAAAGGACAAGAAGGTTTGATGGATGTGGTTAGTTTAGCTCCTGGTGAAAATTACAACCCAAAGTCTGATGACTGACTGTGGACCACCTGAAATACAAACCTTCAATAGAAGAACCACCGCCTGTCGGACCGGCACCGGCAGCCTCCCGCTGTCCGGATGGGAAACTCCTTGAAGACTGTGTGACATCATTGTAAAGCTTGGGGGTTCCCGACAGCATCACTCCAGACCAAAAAAAAAACTCAACTTGTTTTCAAACCGGAACTCTTGTTAACAAAACTCGCTTCTTCTTCCTTCATTTTCCCTGATAATCACTGCGACAGTAACCTCCTCAGTGTCCTCAGTGACTCCATTAACAACTCAGAGGTGAAGATCTGGTCCACCGTTCAACAACCCGGACAGTCGGTTGATCCTCCCTTCCTTCACTTTTTTCTTTTTTTTTAGATAACCACACGCTGTTTTCTTCCTGCTCAGGTGCTGATTTGTCGTAACTACAAAGGCGATGTGGACATGGCAGAGATCGACCACTTCATGCCTTTGCTCATGCAGCAGGAAGAGGAAGGCCTCCTCAGTCCCGTAATGTCTCACGGCAGCGTTCACTTCCTGTGGATCAAACACAGCAACCTCTACCGTATCCTCATACTGACTCCCAGATCAGTGATTTACAGCCTTTTTTTTTCTTGTAAATTACTGATGTGTTGTGTTTGAAGGAAGACTATTTGACCATAAAATGAAAAATGTAGAGATGTAATCCTTAACTCTCCCTGTAAACAGTTGTTGCCACCACAAACAAGAACTCAAACGCTTCCCTCGTTTACTCATTTCTCTACAAAATAGTTGAGGTTAGTAGCACTTGCAGTGTTTCGGTATAAATTAAATATGCTTTAAACATTTAGTATTGAACTCCACATATGGTGCTTATTCATTATAAATCTGTAAGCTACTCAGATTGTCTTTAATTGTTGTTATGCAGGTGTTCACAGAGTACTTCAAAGAGCTGGAAGAGGAGAGCATTCAGGATAATTTTGTGGTGGTGTATGAGCTGCTGGACGAACTGATGGACTTTGGATTTCCTCAGACGACTGACAGCAAGATCCTACAAGAGTGAGGCTTCTTTACACAGATAAATAGGTTAATCGTTTCAAAAGTCGTCTTGTATCATTTCTTGCCATCTCATGCAGATACATCACCCAGGAAGGCGCCAAGCTGGAGGTGGCAAAGAGCAAGGTGCCGACCACGGTCACCAACGCTGTCTCCTGGCGGTCAGAGGGCATCAAATACAAAAAGAATGAGGTCTTTATTGATGTCATCGAGTCCATCAACGTGCTGGTAAGAGAGCGAGCGGGACTGAATTGTCCTGTAGAGGTGCAGCGTGTCGGATGTGACAAGATGGAGTCGAACAAACTGCAAAGTGAACCCAGCTCTTCAGTCTGTCTGCAGTGGCTGCTGTAGCTTTGATTAAAAAAAAAACATGGAAATATGTTTAAAGAAATCTGTCTAACAGACTGAGACTAATAATACAAGGAGCAAATCAGATTGATCAGTTTGTGCTAATAATTTGTTAGCCTGTTAGCCACTTCATTAATCCAATTTTCAGCTGCACAGTGTGATCTGCCTCTGAAGTCCAGCAGAAAATGAAACATTTTTACCACATTTGAAGCAGGATATTGAGACAGAACATTATAAGACACTGAAATGACGTCTTCTACCAAAGTATGGAAAGTCAGTCTGATTAAAAAGCACAATGAAAGTAAGATTTTAAGTAAAACTAAAAATAGCATATCACTTTGCATGTCAAAGTTTTAAAACAAAGATCTCTCATACTCTGTTAGTTCTTGGAGTATGTGCTGTGAATGACTCTCAGCTACTACCACCCCAAATTTTTTCTCAATATCTGTAAATTTTACTGAGTTAGAGACATTTTTGTTTTTCCTAAGGTAGTTGTGGCAGCCATCTTGAATTGGGTTGACTTAAAAAATGTATCAGTTGTAGACGTACATCTAATCATTACTTTCTGAGAGTTTCAATAAAATCCACTCAGTGGTTCATGAGATACTTTGCTAACAGACACAGGCATTTACATGCTCTTCCACTGCCACAAAAGGTGGGCGGTCATTAGAAATAAAGGCTTGCCTTCAGAAAAAACAAATAAAATTTAAAGTAAATGAAAGTCTCTGCCTAATGTTTATGTTCACTCTAAAAATTAATTAAGTTACAAGTGTATTTATTAAGTGGAATAATTTAGAGGGTTCAGTCTGTGGTGCTTTGGGTGAAATAGCTGATTCTAATGTAGCATAAATAAATTAATAAACAAAAAGACCAATGTTTGTGTGTGTTGCTCAGCTGACTGAGTGACGTGGTTCTGTGTTTGTTCGCACGTAGAGATCTGCTGACTGCAGATAGATTTTACTGCCAGGTGTGAACAGCTGTCCACTTGTGACTGAATCGATGTTAGTGTCAGGTATGAACAGGGCCTATGGCTTTAACTTCAAAACTCACAACATAAAACCTCAAAAAAAGAGCTAATTCAAAGCTTTTACATGATTGAAAATATAAAGACATACCTCTGATATGACAGAACAAGAAGGCTTTTGTTAGAAGAAAACAAATAAATAAAACACTAAATGACCCTGTACTTCACAAAAGATGGGCAAAATCCCCAAACATGCTCTCTTTAGTCTTTCTGAAATAATAGAACATAGAAAAAATATAAAAATATTAGAAACATCAATTTTAACTTTGCATATTGTTGGTAATATTGGCCTGCTTTAGTAAGAAAAATAAAATTAACAAGTCTTTTCATGTCTGGATCCTGTTGTGTATTTCAGATTTGCTTCTCTGAAATATTTCGTTGAACTGCCTGATGAAAACAAATGAAAGTAATCTCAGTAACAACTGCAATCCATTTTATTCACACCTTGTTTTAAGGTGAACGCCAACGGCAGTGTGATGAGCAGTGACATCGTGGGCAGCATTAAACTGAAGACCATGTTGTCTGGGATGCCCGAACTGCGCCTGGGCCTCAACGATCGAGTGCTGTTTGCCCTCACTGGACGTACGCATACAACTCTGTTTCACATCATTTAAAGAGTACAATATGTTGGCGCTGTGATCTGCTTCTTCATTTAACTTCCTATAACCACTGACTTCATGTTAAAACAAACAAAATGAAACCAAGACTTTGTTGGAAAATTTAAATCTGTCCAATAAACTTTTGTAAGCCTTTAAGAAATTAGAAATGGAATAGTGATAAAGAGTTTACTCCTTTTTTTTTATGGTAATAATTTCTGTTTGTGCTGATGTGTCGTGAAATCAAAAACGACTATGGGCCATAATGAGTTAATGAGTCCTGTGTCCAGGTGACAAAGGGAAGACGGTGGTGATGGAGGATGTGAAGTTCCACCAGTGTGTCCGACTCTCGCGCTTTGAGAGCGACCGCACCATCTCCTTCATTCCTCCTGATGGAGAGTCTGAACTGATGTCCTACCGTATCAACACTCACGTATGATCCACTTCATCGTGTTATTTCAGGTCATTCGTGCAAACACCAGTAAAACATCTGCATGCTTGCACTGCGTGAGGATGTGCTTCTGTTTTTGTCCCGCAGGTGAAACCTCTGATATGGATCGAGTCAGTCATAGAGAAGTTCTCTCACAGTAGAGTGGAAATCATGGTCAAGGTACTTTACTTAAGTTTAATGTGTTTATGTCTGCCTATTATCTAAAATCTTAATTTACTTTTTAAATATTTGCATCATTTAGGATGCATGCTTGGAAAATGTTAAAGCAGGATGTTTTCATGTTATTAGTTATTTTGGTACTGACTACAACCCCAAAGTCAGAAAAGGCTGGGACAGCAAGGAACATTGGGAGGAGAAAAAAAGATCTTTTAACATTCACTTTAAAGGGATAGTTCAGCTCTTTTGAAGGGATTCTGTGGAAAGGCTATGAACAAATATCTTACCTGTTGTAGACAGATGTTTAAACGACCTCAGTATGGAGAAATAGAAATTAATTTAATGATCTGAATGATATCTAATGATATGAAGCAACAACAGCAACACAAATGCATTCACTGTTCAAACCTCATAACCCGAGAACAGCTAGTCTGAGCAGAGCCAAGACCAAAGTGTATTAACGTCAATCTCCAAAATTTCCAAGCATGCAAACGTAATTTTAGCAGCGGTTAAACCACTATCCATTTCCATACTAGCATCTACTGGGACTGTATCGACAAAGCTAACAATGGCTTGTCCGAGCAGACCCATTTCCAGTGTGGGTTTTGCTATCTTAACACAACTCCAATTTTGAAAAGATTCTTAGCAATTCATAGAAACACTGTTTTATAAACTTTGATACTGCCATCATTTTTGCATTTCACAGTTATTTCAGCAAAAAATATTATAAAATTCGTGCCAAAAGTGCCCCAGACTGCTCCAGTTGTGCTACAGCTTGCTGCTGCTGCTTTTTGTGCTTGCAAATAACCAATGAATTCTATGTTAATAACTATGTATTGGGAAACTGACAGCGGGGTAAAGGTCTATGAAACAGAGCTTGCATAAATCAATGTGAAATTTTGGAGTTGTTTTGAGACTGCAACAATCCAACAATCTGTTACCTTGTCAGTTTGGTCAAAATGAATCTTTATTCCTCTAAACTGAGGTCAATCACAAATCTGTCCACAGTACGTAAGATATTAAATGTTTCCACAGAACCCCACTTAAAAATGCTTGAAGTATCCCTTTGAACATACAGCATTTCCTTCATTTTGACACATTTCCAAAATTCTGAGAAGAGTAAAGCTTTTACTACTATGTCATGTTGCAAATTTTTTAGTTTTTTGTCACAAGTTGCCCTTCTGTTGTGTATTGTGTTTTTAGGCAAAGGGACAGTTCAAAAAACAGTCTGTGGCGAATAATGTGGAGGTGAGGGTCCCTGTCCCCAGCGATGCAGACTCACCCAAGTTCAAAACCAGCACAGGTCATGCCAAATATGTCCCTGAGAAGAACCTGGTGGTGTGGACCATCAAGTCTTTCCCTGTAGGAAATTTCATGAGTTTTCTATTTTTATTTTTAAATGAAGACTACTTTTACTCGCGTGTGTCTGACTCTGCGTATCTGCTTGACTTATTTGTGTGCGTCTTATCCCTGCAGGGAGGGAAGGAGTTTCTCATGAGAGCTCACTTTGGTTTACCCAGTGTGGACAACGATGAGGCAGAGGGCAAACCTCCCATTACAGTCAAATTTGAAATCCCCTACTTTACAGTCTCAGGAATCCAGGTATGTGTGTGTGCAATCAGTGCGTTTCTGGTGGGGAAACTCAGAAATAGAGGCTGTGGCAGTAAGCCTCAAGTATGGCTGGGTCTGAACTCTGTCAGGGTGTGGTATGTTTATTACCCGCTGGCAAAGGTGGAGCATCTGTGCGTGTGTGATTGTCTCTACCGTTAGCAACATATTACATTCAAATCACACATATGAGTGTATTTTATTGAAACTTGCAGAAAGTGATTTTACTTTAAGGTCAACCCAATTCAAGATGGATGCCGCAGCCAACCGATTTTAGAAAACACAAAAATGGCTAACAGTCAATTTTACAGATATTGAGCTACAATTTAGTGTGGTAGTAGCGGAGTTGTGTCCCCAAACACATGCTTTGAGTGCAACCCAGTGTGTAACCTCTTTTTTTGAAACTTTGGCATCAACTGTTGGAGTCGACCCTGTTTGTCTGTTGAACAAAATATCTCATGAACCACAGAACAGATTTTAGTGAAACCGTCAGATAATAACTATTGGCTGTACATCTACAACTGATTAACCATTTGGAGTCAACCCAATTCAAGATGGTTGCCACACCTAACTGACCTTGGCCTACACAAAAATGGCTATAACTCAGTCATGTTTTAACAAAGTTATTTATTAAGCTAAAATGATGTGTTAGTGGCCGACAGTCATTCACAGCATATATTCCGAGCGCTAACAGATCATGCAAGACCACGAGATGTCACACAATGTTATTTTTAATTTCCCAACATAAGATGATCTTAGTCTAAAACTCTAAAATGAAAGGCAGCGGGTGATATGCATTCTTTTCAAGAGTGCTAGACCTTTATTTTTGTTCATAGGATTTATCATTTATTCAGACCTGTTACTTAAGCGCCTTATTCTGCTTCTGTACCTTCCACAGTTTACAGTTTTGTACAGTCAAGTCAGGTCCTGTAAGAGCTGATGAGCTCACGTTGGGACTGCATTTTTATTTAGTTTGATGAATCACTCTTCTGTTCCTGCCTAAACAAGTTGTAACTCGGTCTCATTCTGTTTTGTTAGGTTCGGTACATGAAGATCATAGAAAAGAGTGGATATCAAGCTTTACCCTGGGTGCGCTACATCACACAGAGTGGAGGTAAGCGAGTCATACTGTCTATTTTTATAGTATATGAACAAATGGCAACATACGAAATGATGTAAAAATATATAGCTGACGTGTTTTAGCTTTTAAAAAATCCTTTTTTTATTTTCTTTTAGATTACCAGCTGAGGACCAATGCATAAAGCTTTAAGGATGCTTGACTGCATATTTCTTGCTTCCTGAACTTCCAAAAGAGCGTAACAATCACTTTTACTGCACTGAATGAATGTCTTTTAAAACATCACCTGTTTTAATGTTAATTAGCTTGTTTTAAAAAGTTATATGAAATCTGATTTAAAAAAAAATTTGATTTGTGTGTGTTCTGTGATACTACGTCCAAATTATTTAAATAAAGATATTTCCCCTAAGCAATTTATTTTCAGTGGTGTTTTTTCTATTATTATTATTGTGTTCCTGTTCTTCTCGAGATTCAACACCATATAAGGGGTGAATTAGCCGTCACATTGTAAGTACACATTGTGCAATCACAGTCGATAAATTCCGCCTAAAATTAAAACTTTGAACCCGCCTTTTTTCCCCTCGCTGCTCGGGAGAAATACAACCAAAGGATGGAAATCTGAATGAACTGCCCTTTGAAGACACCAACGTATACGAATCGCCCGCTTTCTTCACTACGCGCTCTGATTGGTCAGCTGTCTCTGTTACCACAGTGACAGCATAGTAACAGCGGTATAACCCTGCCCCTTTTACCATATATGGAAGGAGAACGCCTACTAGGCGGGTTGTGATTGGTCAGAGTACGCTAACTCCAATGTTTGTAAATTGTAGACGGAGGACACCGCTGTTTGGAGCTCAGCGCGCAAATGTATTTGTTTAAGGTTGATAAACTTTTCTCGTTTGAATCTTATTTAAAAATAAGCGGGCTGTAGAAACAGCGGGGAGTAGAACTTGGCGACGCTTTTGGATCTTAAACTGAAGAAGGTAAGCTTGAAAGCTTGGTGTTAGCTTTTAGCCTAAAATGCTAGTCGTTGGTAACATTCAGTCGACTTGACTTGTACTTTTTCTGTTGTTGAGACAACAAAATACGTGTTGTGTAGTTGTATACTTAGCTAAAATGGCCTGCTGTTGAAACTTTTCGCTCACAGTCTCAGAGCAAGGCGACAGCGGAGGGCTCCAGCTTACGTTAGCCGGATGCTGTAACGTTAGCTAGGTGTAGCCGACAACAATCTTCCTGCCTCTTCGCTGTTTGTCGTGTTCTGCTCGCCTGAATGAGAAGCCCATAGCTGGGTTTTGTTTCGTTTCGTAACTGGGGGTTATTGGGTTACCGAGCAGGCAAGAACAGAGGGCATCATGGTCCTGAGTCAGATGGACGCGGGGAAAGCTCTGACGGCGGCAGCAGCCAAAGGGAATGCGGAGGAGGTGCAGAGGATCCTGGAGGAATGCAGAGTCCATCCCGATACTCTGAATGAGTTCGGCAGGACTGCCCTACAGGTGAGCATTTCTCTTCATCCTCACACATGACTTCATCTTTACAAAGGCTTTACAGATATAGAAGCTATTCCGTGGAAATTTGCTGTTAGTTGTTGTGATCCATCCTCTGATGGCACATACCACCTTCTTTTAGTTCAGCATCCATTTTACCAGGCTGCTAAATGTTCGTGTCTACATTCTTTATCCTCGTTTTTCCACCTGGTTTCACCTGGTAAACTATAAGCTGCATAAAAGTGCAAATAATTTCTGAGTTTACTTGCTGAAAATGAACAGAAGATGATGTCCAGCTCATAAATTAAAGGCCTAGCGTTTCTTGAAGTAATGCATATCGCCCGCTGCCTTTCATGCTAGAGTTTTAGACTGAGATCCTATGAAGAGAAATGACGACAGTGAGTTTTGAATCCGTTTTCTGTCAAACCTTGAACATAGCGTTAGGCGCTCACTTGATATTGGGAGATGTCACCCTGAGAGGAAGTGTTGAGAATGACTCAAATTTTAGGTCAATATCTGTAAAACCGACTGAGTTAGAGCCATTTATGTGGTGGCCATCTCGAGTTAGATTGACTCATGAGATATTTTGCTAACAGGCAAACAGGTTGACTCCAGCAGCTAAAGCTAAAGGTTTAAGCAAAGATCTCATGAAATGAGCAACACTAGGAATATGTTGTGAATGACCCTCAGCTACAACATCCAGTTTTAGCACATTATCTGTAAAATTAGTCATTTTTGTGCTGCAGCCTGCTTGAATTGAATTATCTCTAAAAGTTAGTCAGTTATAGATGGACATACAATGATTATTTCCTGACGGTTTCTTTAAAATCTGTCCAATAGTTCATGAAATATTTTTTTTATCGTCCGCCTTCACCATATGGCAGTGGGTGATAAATAATTCCTGCTTCTTAAGTTATAGGTTTTGTTTTTGGTTGATTTAAATCCCTTAGGCTATAGTTTTTACTGCTGCCTACATGTAATATTAATAAAATATAATTTACTATCATCAAATATAATTATTAATCAGTGTTTTTGTACAATAACACAAGGAGTGACCCAGTAAACTGCTAAAAACCTAAACTTGAGTTACTAAAATTTAGGCTGAAAAACTTGGTGTTATAAAATATAATTAAGAAAGATTATTTTTCACAACTTATGTCTGCTCTATATGAGTTAAATTAATTATTATTATGTTTGTTGCTTAGTCATTATATGTATATTAAAGAATGCTTGAACTACAAATTGTTTCAGCTCCACTTAATATGTTATGGATTAAGCGCCAGATTCATTCTGTACAAGGTTTTAACATGGGATTGTTTAGCAATTCGGTGTAATAATAACATTAATGTAGACTGAGGTATTCTGTGCACAACTTGACAAGTTACTCCCAAGTACTTAAAATGCAAACTGCCCTGTGTTTCTGATGTCTCCATCAGGTGATGATGATGGGGAATGCCAAAATAGCAAGTCTGCTGCTGGAGAAAGGAGCAGACCCCAACATTCAGGACAAACACGGCATCGCGCCCGCACACGACGCGGCGCGGACGGGATTCCTCGACACCCTGCAAGTTCTGGTGGAGCACGGTGCTTCTGTGAACCTCCCGGATCAGAGCGGCGCCCTCCCAATCCACATTGCCATCCGGGAAGGCCACCGGGACGTTGTGGAGTTCCTGGCGCCCCAGTCTGACCTGAAACACGCCACGGCCGGCGGTCAGACGGCAATAGACGTGGCCCGAGCTTCGTGCGTGCCGGATATGATGAACTCCCTTTTTGCTCACATTCACAGTTAGTGAGAGGAATCTTCTGCAAAACTCAAACCTCACTTTTTTTTCTTTCTTTTTTTTTGCTTCGATGCCTGGCGACTTGAATACATTGCTGTGTAAAGGATTATTGTGTTATTGGTAGTTCAGCATTAATATGTGACACAGGACATATTGTCTTGGCAGCTTATTTTCAGTGGATGGGTGGCTATATACTGTAGACACCTTTTGCACAGTGCAGTTTAGGCACTTTAAATTTACATATATCTGTTTTCCCTTTAATTGGGAGTGCACATTTGTAGATAGTTGTCCCCAGTGTTATCTAATTATTGCATTATTTTGATTGTGTAAGAATTGTAGCAGTTCATACACGTGTTTGTTTTCTTTTTAAATGACAAAACTTGACACGGTGCACCCTGATTGCTTTGCATAGTTGTGTTTCTCTTAATTAGATCTACCTAGAATTTGAATTTACTCCTTATTTATTGTTGAAATAGGACTTAATATTCCTGTGACTTTGTAAATAGCAACATTTATTGTGATTTGTTGAAATGTTATTTATACAAATACCTTTAAGACAAAAGTGAGATTATTCACTTTAATATTTGCAGAAGGAAGCGCAAAATAAAGTTTTGAACTTGAAGTCTTAATGTCATTTGGTTTTGTTTTTTTTTTTCTTTTCTGTATCAGATTGAAACTGTAGAGTTTGGGATGTCTGAGAAGATGTTGGAATATAATTTCTACCTTAAAACACCAGGTGGTTCAAAACCTGATGTGATGATTACTAAGGGAAACTGTAGGTAGAATAATTTACCACCAATGTTGTTTAAAATCCAAAGAAGATGCAAGAAGGGATGAAGGCCCTTGATGGGATTACTGTACAACTTTGTTTTTCATTATTTAAAATCTTAAAGAGATAGTCTGATCCTTTTTTAAAGTGACATTCTGATAAATAGTTATCAATAGTTAGTACTTATCAGTCATAGAGCACAGAGTTTGGAGAAAGAAACAAAAGTCTTCAAGTGCTTGTTTTTATAGTTTTTTAGGCTTAAAAAACACTCTCAAAAACGACATGAAAGAGCGCTACTTTAGCCAGTATTAAACCTCTACACTTTTGCATGACACTATCAACTAAACAACAACTGTGTTACTGAATGAATATGTGTGCTGAGCGTAGACCAGGGCTATTCAACTAACCTGCTCAGGCCAGTTACTGAAAGCAAACAGGTCAGGCTGGACATCCGTCAATTATTGTCATTACAGATAATTTATGATTTAAAATGTAGTTTTACTTCAATTGAACTTACTAGCAGGCAGACTGAGCTGTAAAGCTCCTCATAGATCATCTATATAATAGGATCCCCTCTTTGATGGAAATTTTTGGATTTTTTAAACATTTCTCACATTTTCTTTCTGACTTACAATCTAGTTTTATCTTGAATGAACTCATCAGTGGGCCAGACTGAGCTCACTCGCGGAGCAGATGTGGCCCATGGGCCACCAGTTGAATAGCCCTGGCGTATATGCCGACGGTGCTGAGGCTGCGGATGTGTCTAACGTAACACACCGGTATGTCGTTTTAAGAGCCTGAAAAACAATTTAAAAAAACTGGCTTGCTCTGTAACTGATACTGCTTGACAGAACATGACTTTAAAAATGATCTGACTCTCCTCTCAGTAAACTCCTACATTGTACTGCTCAAATATAAGAGAACTTTAAGTGTTCAATATTTCCTCAAGGTCATTCATCGAGGACGGAGCAGATAACGCCCCGCTGGGGAGCGCCACACAATGAGGAGCCTTTGAAAAGGTCCCACAGATAACCCCGGTGGAAGTGGAACTGAAAGACAGCCCTGTTCTGCCGGGACCAGGAGGTAACTTTGGCCCAGTCTGCTGCTGTTTGTGCTCCGAGCTCTCGTGACACAATGCTTGTTTTGTTCTCCCGTGCGCCAATGGCTGATTTCACCAGAGAGAAAACCACACAGTTCATCTCCATCCACTGTTTTAAACCTCTGCTGCTCAGAGGTCTGGCACACTGTGTTGTTTAATAAGTATTTTAGGCAACATGAGTGCCAAATCCAGTTTTAGATGCACACCCAGCCACTAGGTAGAGCTCAGTGGCGTTTTCCTGAGTGTGGGTGTGCTGTAGTGTGCCAATACTTCCTGAGTAAACACTGTGGCTGTGGGTGGTTTGTTCTGCAGGTTGGGAGATCCTGTAGACTCTAACAAGAAAGGCTAGAATCAGCCTCCTCCTGGACAAACATTCAGATGTGCAGAAATACATGAAGCCTAAAGGTTTGTCTGAGAGAGAGACAAATTAAAGAACAGTAAAACACCTGACTGAAAAAAAGGGATTCTCAAAAGTGACAATGGAGTGATGAACAAACAGTCCTGAGATCTATCTATAATCAAATGAAATAAATTTAAAAATGTGTTACTTTAATGTTTTTTCCAAATGTGTTTTTGAACAGAGTTCATGCGTCTGTGTGTAAATCCTGTTAGTCTGATTGTAAGATCAGCCTAACATCAGCTTCAGAGAAAACCAAGTGTTTCTATGACTGATTTTAGTCGAAACTCCTCGTTTACTCAGGACAGTTTAGTGTTACTGAGATCTGACTTCACTGCCAAAAAAACTGACTCTAACACATGTAGTTGTTAAAGTCAGTTTTAGTGACAAATGAAAGCAAAAAACTACATCCACTGTCTATCATTCATCACCAGAGCAGCTGGTTTTTCTTTGCTTAGTCTGTGTAAGAATGAGGTTTCAAACGTCTCCAAATCTCTCACGAGTCATTAGGTTGGATTCTAATTTACTCTGAAATCCCAAATCATGAATTACTATTTACCCCAAGGTTTTCCTTCAGATGTTGTATTTAAATTTGTGTTTCGGCTCACTGAGCTGCAGAGAATGTCATCTCTGATAAACTAATCCTAACCTTTGGAAATGAAAGAAGCTTTATGATCTGTATCTTCAAATGTAAACACTACAGATCTGGTACCATGCTGTGACTGCACCATGCTGTCACACCTATAAAAAGGGATGTTTCCAACAGTTTGGAGTGGGGTTTGGTAGAAAAGAAATGAATAGTTTATATCTTACCTGTTGTAGATAGTCACTGCTCAGTGGAATCCAAGTTACACTTACAAAGCAGATTTTGTGGTTTTAAAACAACTTAAGTCTTAAAATCTCCTTAGCTCTTCACAAAAACCCTATTTAAACTTTACACTGTCATCTATTTTGTATCATCAGCATATATTATAGCTAGACACACAAGTTAAAGCCACAAAGGAAAAGAACCCCCTGTTGGTGGGATGCAGTACAATTTTTAGGTCCTATTTTCCATTCAAATCCTCCACTGTCAAAAATCTTGAAGTGTTTTTAGACGATTCTTTTAAATTTGAGAAGCAAGTGTCCACAGTTGTCAAGACTAGTTTTTTATCTGTTACATCAGACTGCCAAAGCAAAATCTTACATCCCTCCAAAAGACCTCAGAACACTTGTCCTTGCCTTCATCACCTCTAGATCGGATGACTGCAATTCTCTATATTTTGGTCTTGAACAATCATCTCTCCAGAACGCTGCTGCTCGTCTTTTAACAGCTACCAGAAGACAGGACCACATCACTCCAGGTTTAGCAGATTTACACTGGCTGCCTGTGCAGTTTCATTTAGGCTTTAAGATTCTTTTACCCACTTTTAAATTTTTAAATGGTTTGACACCCAATTATTTAACTGAACTTCTTGACTTTTATAACCCTTAAAGAGCTGTGAGATCTTCCAGCCAGATGCTCTTAGTGCAGCCGAGGGCTAAACTAAAGCACAGAGAGGATCCGGCTTTTGCAGTGGCAGACCCCCGGACTCTGGAACAACCTGCCTCTTCTTGTTCGTACTGCAGAGTCCATACAGTCTTTAAAATCTCACTTGAAAATTCACTTTTTTACTCTGGCTTTTAATCTGAGTTCAGTTTGAGTTCCATCAGATCTGTTCGGTTGTGCTGTTTCCTTGTTTTACTTTTGTTTGTAAGTCTTTCTCACTGTACTTGTTGGTTTTATGGATGCCTTTTTCCTGTTTGTTTTTGACCTCCTTGTGAAGCACTTTGGTCAACATTGTTGTTTCTGAATGCGCTATATGAATAAAATGGACATTGACATGTAAATGAATGGGACATTTTCCTGACTAAAAAACAAAAATACACTTCAGATCTTTTTTTTCCCCCAGTTGTTGGCTTTTGTTGATGCGTGTAACTCTTACCTCACTGCTTTATGTTCAAATATGCTTCTCTGTGATTGACAGCCTGTTAGCAAGGTGGGACGGTGTTCAGGTTTGACTTTGATATGTATGAACTCTGGCTCTGAAAATATAACTAAAACAATTACATTTTGCCTTAAAGTTTGGACAATGGAAGTTTCTGGAGTCGCCTCATCCATCTTTATTTATGTCAGTGTTTTGTATTAAACAGTTGTATATGCTAAACCATGATGGTATTCCAGGAGCTCGAAGTGCTACAGGTAGAAACTGATGTTCCTTTTTTTTTTTTTTTGCTTTCAAATAGCCACAGACTTTTATGTAAATAACCAAGTAATGCAAAATTGACAGGCCTATGAAAAAAACACTCACATGGACCGCTTTGAAGCATGGGAGATTGTAGTTGTGTTCAAACAGAAGCTGCTCACATTGATCTTGGCTGCGTTTCAACTAACCCGTCAGTCCTGTCAGATCTTTTTTACTTCACAGCACTGAGGTCATGCAAAGAGCAATCTACAACAAGTGACATATTATCTGTTTAGAACGTTTCCACAGAAGCCAGCGTGAAAATGTCTGAAACATTTCTTTAACTGTTGACTGCAGCCACTGGAAGACATTAGTCACTTCCTGCCAGGACCTGTGCTACTTTGTTGCAGTGGCACCTGTTTTGTTCACACTGGTGACACACTCGACTGCCTCTTTGACTCGGAGAAAAAGAAATGGGTTAATGACTGACAGGCTGTGCTAAAAACTCCTTACAGTCATGGGCGTCATCAAACATTCTGATGTCAGCGTGTTTTGAACTCAGAGGTATGTCTGCAAACTGACAGGATCCTGTTTGATGTCCTGCAAGCCAGAACACAAGCACATCGTAGCTCAGGCTAAAGCCGAGCAGCTGCAGAGGAGTTTGGGCCGTGAGGCTGTTTGACATGAAGTTTGCACCGAGGGAAACATGAGGGGAGGAGTACCTTCTCTGCTCCGTTCCTGGTTGTATTTATAAAGTAAAATGGACCTACACCAACTGCAGTAATCTTAGTTATATTGCACTAATTTTAGGTGTATTAAAAAAAAACATTCTGCAGTAAAAAAAAATCAATAAGTATATAAAATAAAATCTTTATTGCCTGTCCCTGAAAGACAAGCAATAATGTTTCTGCCTGTTTGTGTGTGTGTCTGTTCACAAAATTTTACTATGAACCACTGGATCGAAATGAATGAAACTCTCTGAAAGTAATCACTGGATGTACATCTACAGCTGATTAATTTCTGGAGTCAACCCAATTCAAGATGGCCACCACAGCTAAGTAACCATAGCAAACTTAAAAACGATTATAACTCAGTCAGTTTTACAAATATTGAGCTAAAATCTGGTGTGGTAGTAGCTGAGACTGATCCCTAACACATACTCAGAGCACAAACAGATCACACTAGATCTTTGACTGTTAGCATGAACCACTGGACTGATTTTAAAGTAACTCTCAGAAAGTAATCATTGAATAAACATCTACAAGAAAAATTTTAAAGTCGGCCCAATTCAAAATGACGGCCACAGACAACTAATATTAGAAAACACAAAAATGGTGATAACCCAGTCAATTTTTCAAATATTTGGCAAAAATTTAATGTGGTTGTAGCTGATAGTCATCTCTGACACATACTAAGATCTCACAACATTGTGTGATCTTGGTTTTTGTTCAAGGTTTGACCAAAACGACTACAATGACTTTTCTCAACATGAGATGATCTTAGTTTAAAACTCATGACATGAAAAGTGGAGGGCGATACATTTTCCTGCAAGGAATGATAGACCTTTAATTCATTCTCCATTTTCTAAAATGTTGGTTCTTTAAAACTGTTTGTTAGATTTACTTTGAAATCAGTGAACTCATGTAACTTTCAACCTAAAAAACTCAGACATAACATTTTAGTTTGTTTACTTCTTGCTGTAAAAAATAGCCACAATGGATATTTCATTAAGTTTGACCTTTTCATACGTGTGTGCATGAATTATTTTTTCTCCATTTAACCATATCCAGTGAACCTATTTTATCTCCCATCTGAAAGGAATTTTTCTTCTTTTGTTTCTGAACCTGAACAGGAACAACATGACCCAACAAGAGTGGGACACTCCTGCTTCTGCTGTGGAAACCTGTTCAAACCTGTTCCAACAACGTGAGTTTGAGTTAAAACAAAGGCCAAGATTGTTTTAGGGCCAAAGTTTACTCTTTGTTTTATTTGTGTATAGTGGACAGTCCTTGTTTTGTTCAGAATTTGATCTTAAATAAAACTTTTTCCCCAACATTATGTTATCTACATCACTAAAACAAGAGTCCTCATGGATTAAATTTACAAAAATATGTTGTTGTAATAAACTTACAACAGATGTTTTTCTTGTTATGGTACAGACACAATTCGCAATCTGCAAATGAGTTTCTGACCAATTGTGGTTTAGGTTACTGTTTTTTAAAATTGTTTCATACAAATTTTATCTAACAACCTAGTTGAATGGATAAAACAACTGACCACCATCCTCTTCTGAAAAAAGACAAGTCCTTGTCAGTCCATAGCTTTTCAGTCTTTGCCTTGACCCATCTTCTTTCGTACATCTGACGGCAGCAGGTCAAACAGACTGCCCTCTACTGTCAACCCACTGTGTCTCAGCAGAAGACAGTCCCCTATCTCCACGGGCAGAGACTCCAGGCGGTTCCCTTTAATATCCAGTCGCACCAGCTGGGCCAGGTTGGACACTCGGGAGCTAAGAGATGACAGGCAGTTGTTACCAAGAACCAGCGTCTTCAGTCTTTTACAGGAGAACAGCTCCTCTGGCAGTGTCTCCAAGGAGTTGAAGGCGGCAGAGAAAAACTGAAGACCCTGCAGGATGCTCACCTCAGGAGGAAGAGAAGTGAGCTGGTTGTGGGAGACGTTGAGGTGCCTGAGCTTGGTGCAGTAGAAAAGCCGCGAGGGAAGCTTTCGAAGCTTGTTCCAGCTGATGTCGAGCGTCTCCAGTATGCACAGTTTACTGATATGTTCGGGGATGTAGGTGATTTTATTGTGCCACAGTCGCAGCGTCACCAAACGCCGGCAGTGCTGCAGGCTCAGAATCTCTTCCACGGTGGTGAGTTTGTTGTCCTTCAGGTCCAACTCCTGCAGATTGTTCAGGCTGAAGACGGCGCTCGGGATGCGCTCCAGCTCACACCCCGACAGCTCTAATGAAACTAGGGTTGTTAACTTCTTCAGGCTGCTGAATGCTTGGAGCTTGACCCCTTCATTGTGAATGCTCAAATGCTGCAGCTGTGACGCAACATCCACCACGCTGAGTGGGATCTTTCTAAGGTTGGATCGGAGGGAGAGGAGACTCAGAGTTTGGAGGCCTCGCAGGGATTCCAGAGCGCCACCCTTGGATACCTCATTGGTTAGAGGACCACTGAGATACAACTCCTCGAGACCATGAAGGGTATACATCCACACAGGAATCTCCTCTGGATTCTCAAAAGTCAGACGTAGAACCTTTAAATGCTCCTTCAGGTGGTTCAGAGCAGACAGCTGAAGCTTTGCAGGAGTGTAGATAAGGGATAACTCCTGCAGAGAGTCCAGCTTTGCCACACCAGCTGGGATGGTAACATTTTTCACTTGTTCCAATTTGAGGGCCTCGACCTCGGGAAGCTCAAAAACGGTATCAGGAAGTCCCGGCAACATTAAAAGATGGAGCTCCAGTCGATCCCTGGAGTTCTTGGTGAGACGGGCGCGCAGCTTTTTGTTGGGCCACTCATAGTTGAGGTTGAGCTGATAGAGACGGCTCTCACTGACTTCAGAGAGAAACACTGCAAATCTTTTAGAATACAGAGCATCGTACTGGTCCACAAGGTGCAGGAGGAATGCAAAATCGTTCTTCATATCTGGTATGTCATTGATTCCCGTCTCCAGTCGTACATGGTCAAAGGAGTACTCCTTTAGAGGTCGGTGAAACACCCAGTAGAGGGTGTAGATGCACATGAGTCCATACACTAACACAAAGGAGATGTAGCAGTAGGCAAGCTTGGAGAACAGGTGGGCTTTGTTGTGGTTACAACAATAAATGTCAAAGCCAGTCAGCTCACGAGGAACGTTGCACTGTACGACTATTTCAATGTTCTGTGCCAACACTGCTGTGTAAACAATGATAATCAGGAACTTGAGGACTTTCAGCGACGTTTGCAGCACATACATGAGATACAAGATGTCAGCCTCCTCCACATGAGTCCGAAATTTCTTCACCTTTTCAAAAAGAGCTTTGGCCTGCTCCCCCTCCTTCTTGTCCAGCACAGAGACAGTTGTTTGAGACTCTGGGCTTTCCTTTTCTGGATTAGACATGACTGAGGTGGAGCGGAGGAGCCCTACAGTCTCCTCCTCGTCTGCTTGCCGTTCTATGGAATCCTTTGTAACGGTGTTACTCCTTAAGATCCCTAGCTTCTCCTCTCTTCTTTCCTCTGAAACCTCATTCAAGGCCCTCGTTGTCCAGGGCGAGTCAAAGCACTTTGTAAGAATGGCGACAAACAGGTCAATTTTGGAGGACGTTCCAGGGAATTTGAACCAGAAGCTGCTCGCCATCATGAAGATCATAGTGTGGATCATGACGAGGTACGGGAAGTACTTTGCGTACCAGTGCACATCCCTCTCATAGCAGAAATGGTTGATGAACACGTACTGGTGAATGTCCAGGCCGTTCTTGCGACCAAACACCTCCTGGATGATGGGGCTTTCGGGCTTGACCGAGGCACTCTGAGATGTTTCATTCTCCCTGTAGTTGAGGATGTGGCTGCAGTTGATGACCTCTGGTGTTGGGCTGGTGAAGTGGATGGGCAGACATGCAATCTTGTCTTGGGTAAGCTGTGGAAAATAAATGAATGGAATGTAAATGAGACCTATTATATACTGGTATTTTGTCTGTTGCTGCCTTGCCATTTATATTATTTTTAAACACAAAATTAAGCTTCATAAATCTGTTTAAAGCTTTAGTGTTCAGTAATTCACACCCCTGGTCTAATGTTCTTCATGCTTCATTCAGACATGCCTGTAAAAGTCATAAAAGAGACCCAATGGTCACCTGTTTTTTTTGTTATTCGTGCAAGATTGGACAGAACATTAATTTTCAGTCACAATTTTTGTACATTGCATTCTATTACTATAATTAGGATTAGCATATCAAGCAAGCAGTGGATGTGATTGAAGCAGATAAAAACAAGTCTCTACATTTATCGCACACCGCCATGAAAGGCGGGCGATCATGCAATTGTGTGTTTCTTTGTTTGTGTGTCTGGTGAGAAAATATGTCATGAACCAGAGGGCAGATTTTAATGAAACTCTCAGAAAGTAATCATCTGTGGTTCATCTAGAACTTATTAACTTTAGGAGTCAATCCAAATCACAATGGCTGTCGTAGCCAACTGACCTTAGAAAACATTAAAATGGCTTTTGAATGGTAGTAGGTGAGGTACATCCCTCATGGGAAAAAACGAACGACAACTACATGGCACAACACAGGAGGGACAAGTCTTCAGAGCAAGACTCATCTGTCCACCTGCTTCTCAAGAATAAGGGACACTCCTTTGAGGACAATAATGTCCATATTTTGGACAGAGAGCATAGATGGTTTGAGAGACGTGTAAAAGGAACCATCTTTGTCAAACAAGAAAAATCAACTTCAAACAGAGGAGGTGTCAGCTTTCCAACAACTTTAAATCTAATCCCCAGATAGTTTTACGTCAACTCGTTCCTTTTTGGATGCGACCATAAACCTCTCTCTCATGTGGACCAACAAAGACCCTAATGACCCTCAGGAGAGAAGAGGAAGAGTGATCTGCAGGTGGGTTCAGCTCGCAAAAAAAAAAAAAAGTGCTCACTCCAGTTTAAAAGCTTGGAACTTATGATAGAAGCAAAATGTCTTGTGTATGTAGTTGTACCATTTTCAGACTCAACTAAGAAAATGGAAACAAATAGATCTATGGCAGTCTGCTAAAGAGCCTATTTAAATTTGGCTGTTCTGCTCAGTTGTTCATCTTTTGAATTTAAGAGTCTTTAATGCCTGAATTACTCATAAGTCAGAGTTAGCAAAACAAAACAAACATTTTTTTCTGAAAATGGTTCAGTTCTGAACTGAAAAAAGCAGCAAAAGTTAAAAACTTTGAAACATCTTCAGAAAGCCCAAAGAAATATTGAAGATTAAAAGATTACAGTAAAACTTTGCTCCCTGGAAGCAAAATGTAAAGAAATGAGGGATGAATTAAGATTTTTGCACAGTAGGATCAAACTCTACAGATTTCTGTTGTATAACAATTATAAAAAAAACACCAACAGTTGCTTTCTTTTAAAGGTACTCATTGCAAAGTCAAGAAGATTGGACAAAAGAACTAATCCACACATTTCTTTTTCTCATAATGGTGGTTAATGAGTCCTTAAATTAAAAATTTGTCAGCAAAATTTGATACCAGCTGCCAACTCTTGTGTGTGTTTGTTTACCCACATAAATAGTTGAAGTGTCTGAAAACAGGTCAAACATTAAACTTACCTACCATATTTGTTTACCTACACAGACTACAGCCAGCCTAATGTAGGTCAATGATGTGACTCAAAGCTTCCACGTGGTTTCCAGCACATTTAATCAACTTCTGTGTTTACATTAAGCATGGACCCACATTTCAGAATTTCAACATATCTGCAAAACTGCTGGAGTAAACTCTTTCAAACTGCACCACTTGATATAGTTCAAGATAACATTTTTTTATGGTTGACGTCATACTCTGCAACGAGTACCTATAATCTAAAGGCAGCTGTGTGTGTCTGTTTATCTGTCTTTTAGCAAAATATCTCATGTGAGTTTTAAAACTCTGGCATGAAAGGTGGCGGGTCATATGCACTTCTTCAAGCTAATTTTATTTCTTGGAATGCTTTTTTTTTATTATTTTAAAGGAGAAATGCAGCATATAATAAATAGCACAACAATGTGATAATATTAAATTTTTGTACAAACTGTGTGCCTTTATTTTTGACATAGAGGTACAATGTCTGATACTGTCAGTAAGGATTTAATCTGGAGAATGGGCAGTAAATACTGCCGTTCTTGAATAAAGCAACACTCCCAAACTTTGTACATGTTTACAGAAAACAAGAGGAAGAGAAATGTATTACTTTCTGTGTGTGGAAAAGTGTATCGGGAAAGAAAAGTTATTGAAGTGTGTCTGTTTTCGGTTGACTTGGAGGTCAAGTTTGTGTGTTTGTGTGTATGTGTGTGAAGGAGGGGGCGGGGGGGGGACACTACCAGCACATCATTTTGGAGAACAATGGACACAAAACAAGCAAATAACTGACTCCTTCAGGAAAGTCAGGTTGTAACAAGTTGGTAATTTCTGATCAGTAACACTGACTCTTCTGGCGCCTCACCTGTAATGTGCATCCAAAGACCCCAATCATGAGCATGGCGATGCACAGGTACTCTGAGAAAACGTCCCACCAGGGCTTCAGGATCCGAAACTGGGAGTTCAGCTCGGTTCCCAAACTTTTAAATTCCCCCACCGGGATCATCCTGCTGCTTCACGGGGGCTCAGCTTTAGGTCTCTGTGGCCATAAACAAGTCAGGGCTGAACTGAATTCCTAGTCAGACAAGAAAACGCGTTTCTCTTACTGAGAGGAGATGAGGAAACTAGGAGCACCTATGGTTTAAAATAACTTTAAAGTCATTTAAAACTCAAAGCAGCACTTTTTTTTAAATGTATCATCTTAAGAGAAAGCCTGAAGGTTTCTGTTTCATTACACACCAAACAGGTCATCATAAAAAAGTAGTCCCATAAAGTTTTTAGCCCCATGCTTAACAAGATGCCAAAGTTCTAAAAAATAGTTTATTTATTTAATTTACTGATAGTAAAGCACAAAGAAGCTGTGAGAGAGAGCTTAGCAGCCAGGTGAGTCCTTACCTGCGTCCGGACAGGATCCTCTGTGTCCGGGGACACTCGGCTCACCTTGTTTAGTTATTTTTTAAATTTCTCATCACCTTGGGAGGAACACACCGGTGTGAAGGCAGCGACAAAGACCCCACAACATCAGGGGAAGACTTTCAAAATAAAAGCTCAGCCTAAACGGAGCGCAGGTAGGCCTGCTGTTCTTCAGGGAGACCCTGTCCTCGACCCAGCCTTTGATTGTGATGATACCTCCCACCATCTCTTTAAAAAGCTCACCACTGTTTCTTCTACAGATACTTATCGTTGGTGATTACTCACACAGGTTATTTTTGACACTTTGCCTTTCAAAACTAAAACACTTCCTTTTTTTATCAAACATAGTGGGCTGATATCCTTGAAACAACCCGTATGTCAGTTATTTTATTTCATGTCGATCACGAACTTAATGTTGTTTTTTAAGGTCTTTTTAAAGAGAGAAAGAGCACTTCCGGCGTAAATGCAGCGTAAACACTGAGTGCTGACTGACTGCTGAAATTTGATGAAAATGCTCAAACTGAGCTGTTAAAACTAAAAGAAGTAGCTAAAAGGCAAAGGAGTAAAATGCTAGCTAAAAACAACACAAGCTTAGCTAAAAGCTAAAAATATCAACAAGCTAAAAGCAGCAGAATGGAAGCTAAAAACCAAAAAAGAGCTAAAAGTTGAAGCAGACTTTGAAAAGAACAATGTTTTGGAGGAATTAAAAACATCCCTATGTATTTCCACAGGGAAACATTTAAAGTTTAACATTTTGAAAAGTATAAAAGTTATAAAAAATAAGCGATAACACACATCTGAATGAGATAAACATTTTTATATATGAATGGTTAAACTAGCACAAAGTATGAAGTAGGTAGTTTGCAAAAATGTGCAAAAAATATAAAAAATTTAAACCAGGCATACAACTGTGTGAATGAATCAGCAAATATTAATTATCTTCAAAGCTCTGAATAGTTGTCTTTGTTCAGGGTTTTCCTCTCCTTTGTGTTTGGTAAGATTATACTGTAATACTCTGATAAATCCTCACAGAGGGATGCTTTTAAATTGGATAATATAATAATGGTCTTTACAAACTGCAGGTTTAGCCAGGAAGTTAGACGTGTCAGCAGACATCATGGGTGGTCGACTAACTGCACAAACCAAAGGATGTACAGATTCCCAAAGATGGAGGTCAGGACCTCACTATGGGTTGTGAAACACCAGGTGTGGGTTCTTGAGAAGACAAAAATCATATTAACTTTAGAAATGATTGTCAGTAGCATCTATTACAGTGAGATAAAAGCTGTGGTCATGAATGGATTTAAAACAATAGTCAAAATGTTTGTTAAATGGCTTATGTGTTTGTACACTTCAACCAGCAAAAGCCGGGGTCATGACTTTCATTCAGCTTTTATTTTGTGAATATTTAGAAACAACTGGACTAACTGGGTTCAGAAAAGACTTCAGTCTATGTCTGAATCTGGACCACAGCCCACCATTTGGGAACCCTTAGTTCAGGGTCTAAAATGAAACTGAACAAATTAAAATAAAGAAACAAATAAATAAAATGTTGACTTTTAATACTTTTTGCATTCATTCTTTGCAATCAATAACCCCTTTAAGTCTTAAACCAGTGGTAATTATTTTTTCTTTGCTTTACTGAAGCGCTTCAGTTGTTTGTGGGTCTTTCCATTTTTAGATTTGTCTTCAGGAAGTGAATACAGCTTGAGACGTCAAGACTCACTCAGTTGTAGCAAAGAGGTTCCACTTATGTAACTGTAAAGACTCCCGGATTGCTTTTATCTGTAGCACTGTTCAGTCATCTTTGAGGCAGTAAGATGAGTCATTTTGCTGCCTGTCACATCCTCAGTAATTGATAGATTACTCGTAACTGAAGAGAGGAAGAGAAGCCCTTGTAACTTCGGGTCAATTTGACCCGAAAGTCTCGGGAGGGTTAAGAGTAAATTCTGGACTTTGTTGTTTTCTGGTATAGTTTGTATTTTGTGGTAAAACCTTCTGATTTGAATGTTATTACACTCAGAGTGTTTCTTCATTAGCTTGTTACTGTGAAGGAGGCATTCTTTCAGAAGTAAACAATGCTTTTAACATACAGCATTGTTACCCTCAGTGGAGAATCAGGCAATCATTTTTACATCACAAAGATCAATAGTCTTCTTCTTTTTCCACTCTCAGGTCCTGTTCACACAAGGCAAGGCAAGGCAAGGCATCTTTATTTAATTAGCTAATTTCATACATGTGGTAACTCAATGTGCTTCACATTAAAACAAAAACAATAAAATACAAACACCATTTAAAAAAATAACAATGGGTGAAACTGTCTAGCCTGGAATAACTCATAGTTAAAATTACAAAGACTTTGCTTATAGAGGCCATGATGAATTTGAAGTTTGGTTTTTCTCCTCTTATCTTCTGCTTTCCTGCATTCTGATTTCAAGGTCCTTACCATCATAATATTCCTCCATGGAGTTTTCTGATAGCTCAAGGTTGTCTCAGTTTTAATAGGAGCAATAGCATCCATGACATTTGAGATTTTCCAAATAAACTTATCCAGGAGTAAATCAACTGTCTGTCAACTCGGTGTTTTTGACATAGCTATGGTTTCCATAAACTAAGCGCTGGTAGATCTAGAGTATGACTATAACTGTGTGTGGGCCTTTTCACATGTTGTCAGAAACCAAACTTATCAAGTAGAGCAGAGAGTTTTTGACAGTATTGTCCATGTTATTGTCTATAAGAATGTTAAAAATCTCCTGTAAATAATAATAAATTGTAGTCAGTACAGATATCTGGCAACAGTTCAGCAACTCTTCAATAAATTTACCAGAGTATCTTGGAGGTCTATAAATAATTAAAAAGATGGCTGTCATGGAAAAAATCTATTTCCAGGCACTGTTAGATGAAATCACTCAATCAGGTTTATTTATATATTGTACACAACATACAGAGAGAGTTAAAGACAATCAATAATTAACATCAGAGTCCCAGCTCTAAACAGGAAGCTCCAAATCAAAAGCTCTGGACCCCCAAACTCAACACCCGAGCTTATATTAAAGATACTGGAATATTGGAAGGCATAGGAGGAGCAAGTCAGTCTGGTTCCCATGAGGAGAAGTCAACATCAATCCTGTAACCAGGTTCATTTGGTGAAAACTCATGGGACATGGAATTCAGACATAACATAGTCATTACTTATCAACAACAGGCGTTCTCTTATAAAAAACTTTCCCACTACATGGCTTTTGGTTCACCTCTCACTAAGAAACAGAGATTTTCAAAAGACCAAATGTAATTTCTTTGCACTGAAATACAGATTTAAAAAATGGCAGCTAGTTGCCCACCTTTCTCGCCATTTGTTTATAAAATTAAAATCTGCTGGTGCTGCCTCATTAAAAGTAGTGTTACAGCTACATGACACTAAACCCAATGTTGTTTTGGCCTGTCGTGTACATGACAACTGTGATCCTATTCTCTGACACTGAAACTTTTTGAATCCACGTGCCCTCTCAATACTTTTGTGTGCTATTGCAATACTATAGATTTAGCTCGGGCTCTGAAGTAGGGGAGCCAATAGCATATCACCATGAAGAGCTACAGATCCACTGCGCCGTCGTCATTTTATGTAATTTAATGTGTGAATTTTTGAACAGGCTCGTCTGTTGTATGCAGAAACAAGAGAGCACGAACTATTTTTTTCCCGACGCATCCCTTACGGGGCTCCGTAGAATCCAGGTCAGAGTGGAAGAATTTAGGATTTCCGGCATCGATATGAAAATCGCACATGCGCACAACGGACGGCTGCAGTCAAAACAGCTTATCTGCGCCTGCGCGAGTAGTGTAAACAACAGTAGCGATGGCGGACAGCAGAGTGCTGTTTGTGCTGCACACTATTTCCAGTTTATCAGAGTTTCTGGCACAAAACGTATATTTGCTACACCATTTGCTGGGTCAGCGGAGGAGACGCATTTCTTACATGCTACAAATACTGAACGGACCTATAAGGCAAAGAAGGAGGGCGAGACGACGTTACTGGACGCGACCTGGGAGGACAAGCAAGTGGTGGGATAACTTTGTAAACGACGTTGTGGACGCAGAAGAATGGAGGGAGAGTTTTCGCATGTCCAAAGTGTCCCTGCACGCCTTAAGCGAACAGCTTCGCCCTTACATCGAGGGGGAGACGACGAACATGAGGTCGCCGGTCGACGTGCTGACGAAGGTGGCCTGCACCCTGTACTATCTGAGTAACGAGGGGAGGCTGGAAAAAGCCGCGAACGCGTTCGGTTTGTCTCGGTCCACTGTGTCCATCATCATCAGGCAAACCTGTCGTGCCATCTCCGTTCACCTCGGCCCGCAGTACGTCCGGCTGCCGTTCACGGAGCCCGAGGCCCGGGCGCTGGTCACCGGGTTCGAGGATGCTCACGGTATGCCGCAGTGCTTGGGAGCCATCGACGGGACGCACATCGAAATCAAGAAACCGTCCGTGAACACCTTGGACTACGTAAACAAGAAGAAAAAACACTCCCTGAACGTCCAAGCTGTCTGCGACTACAAACACAGGTTTATGGATGTTGTTATCAAGTGGCCCGGGAGCGTTCACGATGCTCGCATCTTCGCCAACTCAGAGATCAACTCTTCCCTCCAGAGCGGGAAAATCCCGGCGCTGGAGAGGCAGCTGGTGGAGGACGAGGAGCCCACACCGGTGTTCCTTGCGGGGGACCCCGCCTTCCCATTGCTGCCATACCTGATGAAGGAGCACTCCAACGGTGGCTCGACTCCCCAGGAGCAACATTTTGGCCTCCGCCTGCGCAGGGCTCGCATGGTGATGGAGCAGGCGTTGGGCCGGCTCAAGGCCAGGTTTGCGTGCCTGAGGCGACCTATGGACATCAATCTGAAAGATCTGCCCCATGTCATCTACGCATGTTTCGTCCTGCACAATTACTGCGAGAGCAATAAGGAGCCCGTGGACGAGGAGCGTGTCCTGCGTGCCGTGCAGAGTGACCGGGACGTCCAGCCTCCCACCCAGAGGAGCAGATATGACACAGACTGTGAGGAAGGAGCTGGAGTGAGGAGGGTTCTCACCAAGTACCTGGAGCTCTGAGAGCTCTTAGTCTGGTTCTCATCTTTTTGTACCCTTTTTCTAATCACTGATTTGGAGAAAATAATCCAGAAGTATTGTTATCGTTTTTACAGATGCTGTTGACAGATGTCATATTTAACATTTGTTACAAATCTTTGATAAGATTCCCTCAACAAGCCACTCAGTTCTTTGTTTTTAATTATTCCACAAGAGTCTGCATGACCACGCAGTCCTATGATACAGCAATATATGTGTTGAAAGATGACCAAATCAACTGAAGGAATGAGCTTAGAAAAAAATGCATTGTTTTTATCGTTATTGAATAAAAGAGTCTGTATGACCACACAGACGTATATGAAAATATCTAGATCCCTGATTCTGGTCATCTGTTTAGATATTTATTGCATTTCTTTAAATGTACCTTTTCTTTATTACTATTTTGGAAAGTCTTTTCCATCTGCAAACCATCATCTCTCCACCTCCGTGCCTGATAGTTTTTAAAACTTCATGCTGATATCTTGCTGTACTTTTGTCACTACGTACCCTGAAGTTACCGTTTCTTTTCCTTTAGCCAGTAATGCTAATCCTAACCAAATATCAACCGTTATCTGACCTTAAAATAAACGTTTCTCATAACTTAGGATTCCTCTACCCTCTATCTTAATTTCAAATTATTCTTTAATTTACTGCCCTTACCCAGTGATCCTAGCCCTAATCTTAGTCTAATTCTAATCAGATGAGTAGGCTGTAGTACGATTACTTTAGGAGTAATTCTTGAAGCATGGCAGAAAGGGTATTACTCTATGAATCTTCTTTCTTTTACCGATCACTTTGCAAACCAAAGTGGTGCGATTATATTTTTAAGAAGAGGAGGTAAACGGCTAAAATAAATACCAATTTACAGACATTCACTGATCTAAGTGCACACGACTTTGCACAAATCACGAGGCACACGTGGGCAAAAATAACTGTGTAAAAATAAATTAAAAAAATCGAGTACAGCAGAACAAGAAACATTTATATTTTTGATGGAAAAATGTACAAAGCAGACAAATGTTCTCATTTTCATTCTAACTACTGATTGGACAGAAGACAACAGTCCCTTTCAAGGCGAAAGCTTTTTTTTTGTTTGAACGTCCAAAAATGATCATGAACAGAAATTCCTACTTAATTACAAAGCATGCTAGTTATTCAAAATACTACATTAGATTTAATACAAAGCTGATGTCAGTTTAAAGCAACAACAAAAATCACAAAGGCTCTGATCAAATAAATAAAAGTCAACTCCTGAATTCTGTACAAGATGTCTCAGATTACCAATGTACAAAACATCTCTTAAAAATATTTGTAGCTTAAATTGCTGTTACAAATACACTTTTTTTTTAAGCAGGTTTTTGTCATTAGCAGTCAACATTTTAAACACTAATAAACAGACATGGCCACTTTTGTTTTCGATGTTTGTTTCTGAAAAACCAAAAGCAAATCTAGCTTCCTGGATTCTGTCGCAGGTTTTAGTTCAATTCTTATATAAAAACACTCAGTGAGAAGTTTCACTCGACGTCTTCAAACGCTCCAATAAATGTTTGGACTTTCTTCATTTTCTTTGTGCTTTTGCACAACAAATCACACCAGACCCAGGGTCAGAGGAGACAACCAGCAAAACTCTGCAAATTTATATTTTCTAAAATTTCACATTTCATAAACCTCCCACGTTGCAGCTAAAGTGAAAGGTTGGGTCTGTTGTGACGCAGTTCCTGGGTGTCTTGTACCCACACTTCATTTGAGACCATGGGCTCCATGCAAGAACCACCTGTGGACGCAGATTTGCTTTTTTGTTTTTGTTGTGATGTTCAACTGTAATATTTCTTAAAGCGCATACTTGATTATATTTTTTGTCAATGCTGAAACACACGGTCAAACTGCTGCTTCATGGCAAGGAAAAGCAAAGAGCCGCCAAACGCACAGGCGAGACGACCGAAAACTAAAACCCCTCAGAAGAAATCATGATTATTGCTCTTTTTGTGGTGCTGTGAGACCTACTTCTGCTAAACGACAGTGCTGAGTCAAAAGGTAGGAGTTCTGTTCCTCGACTGCTTCTGTGCGTTTACCACAGAGCTCAGTGCTCCAATCACTGGCCAGAGCAACCAGATCTAAAACTTAGTCTTTATGGACTGCTTTTCTGTAAGTTTCAATCTTTGTTGCTTTCTTACAATAAGTACATAAAAAATATGAATGATGCAGTTTTTGGGGCAATTTGGTAATACAATTTTTTTTAATCAAATGAGCTCACTGGAACTGGAAACTTTGCTTTCATTATTTTCCTCCTGGGGGGCCACTGTGAAAAAAATCATCGTTTGGAAACTTGAGGCTGTGTGCTCGGCTCCCTTGTGCTTGTTTGACACGCTTACATATTTCTAAATTTCAAACATGGAAATAAATCTTACTTTTATAAGCTATGACCCTGACACAGTTCAGAAGTAAAAATGTGTACAGATCATCAAATGTCCAGATATGCCCTTTAAGATTTTATCATTTGGAATGAGAATTTATACAATTTAGCAGGTCGCTGGAAAAATGTCACTCTGTCACTTCAAGACCGTAACGCTGTCCATAAATCAACTGCTGCTAAAAGTACATACATGAATCAGCCACATCATTTTTGCTGTCAAAAAAAAAAAAAAGCTGTGAACAGTCATGACATGGACACAGGACACCCAGTGGTGTCCAGCACCAGCTTGTTTGTAATACAACCCCCAGGATTTTGGACGATTTCTTTGTCAGATCACTCTCTGGAGACTCTGGTTGTATTCTTCAAGCCACTCCTGGGCAGGTTTTGCAACACCTACTGCTGTGGATTGAATGTGCAACAAAAAGGTTTAAGTAGACGGACCCAAAGAGTCTAAATAACATCCATGTGAATGTCAAGATGCATGTTTTCCCAGCTGAGCACCGTGTTGCAACGAGATAAACTGCATCGCTTCGCCTGTCAGTGGTTTTAATGTTACGGCTGATTGAGGCACTCAGTTGTCAGCTGCAGATGGGCCACATAATACTGAAGCACGGGAATACAACACTTTGAAAGGAGGTTTCACATACACGAGTACTGAGATCTGGTTTCTGTCTGAGCTGTTCCAGGGATGTGTTGAGAGAATCTGAGAGGCTGCAGCGTGTCGTGCTTTTGGATTGTCCTGTTTGAAACGTGTTGATCTGTCAATTTACCAACTCTATTCATTTTTTTTTTTTAAAGTAGGCAAACACTTAAACATAAGAACAATAAAAAATATAGTAGAACTGCGTGTTTGAAAGTAGAAACTAAATGTCTGGTTCTGTTCGCTGCCAACTGCAGGTATAGTCACTGCTTCTAAATTACCTGGACTTCATGAAACCACTGTCACTATTTTCTTGCCTACTAATAATTAAATATGATGTCTTTTTTGTTTTGAATGCGCTTTTTTAAAATCAAACTTGACAGCAGAGTAAAGTATGTCTTTGTAAACATACTTGGCAGAACAAATTGAGATATTTTGAATGGAAAACCTAAAAGAAAGTTCTTGCATGAGGCCCATTGTGATGCAGGATCGCCCTCTAGTGACAACACGATTAACTACAAACATCAATCCAACACAAGAACCTATATACTGACTATACCAATGTCCACAGGCACTGGAATGGCACTTTGAACTCTTCTGCCTATAGAGAAAAATTTTGTTTTCGTCACCATATTCTAGCCTTTTCTATCCCAAATTGGATCAAGAGAAACCCTGACTTTTTTTTTTTTTTAAGTTTGAAGCCCTTTTCTGGTGAGAGGTTATTAGCCGGTTAAAATCAGATCTGTCAAATTTATCAACAAAACAAAACATACAGAAAACTAGATTAAAGGTGATTTTTGATTCGCTGGGTGCTGATAATTACAGTCATCTTATGGAGGAGAATCATCAGTGCACTGAGAACAAAAATACAACTGGTATCGTTTTATATTTCTAAATTTATCGAGGCAGGATGTGGTGTTTCCGCTCACCTCTGTCCCGATTAGAACAGAGTTCAACTTTCAGGGTGTTCATTTGTGTGAAAACATCCGGCGCTGAATTCATGTGCCTTTGTCAAACGGGACGCCGTTGCACGGACTGTTGCTAATACTCCAACTGGTAGACTGACTGGCAGACGAAGACCCACAGTCCCCAGTCTGCTGACACCTTAACAGACCCTTTTGGCACGGCTCCATGGTGATGGCCACACCCACGCCGCTCCGCCCTGATGTCATGTGTGTCACCTCTGACCACGTGTCCGTCTCTGGGTCGTAACACTCCACGCTGTCCAGGAACGTGGTGCCATCGTAACCTCCTGGAAAACAAATGTAAAGATGTTCTTACAAATTAATTCAAGATAATCTTTCTCACATGTAGGATGACTAATCAGACACGCTCTTACTAAACATGCTTTGTTAGGTTTTAACGAGGTCAGAGAGTCATCGAGGCTGACTGAACTCTGAACAATTACGTACTTTGCTCTCACATGAGCCCAGTCACACAGTTGAACTTTACCCTCCCTGCCTCTTTGTAGTATATTGATATATAAAAACATCTGATCTAACAACTGATTTGAACATTTGTGTTCTCATGAGGAAAAAAAGTTCATGAAAATAAAAACGTGCATGCACGCAAACATAGGCAGGAAAAAGCAAGTGAATGCTTTTGAATACTCTACATTTATAATATCCATCAATTCAGCTGTTTTCTGCTTATTTGTAGCAGCTCTTTCTGGGGGATCCCATGATATTTCCAGACCAGAGAGGTGTCCAGGAGGCATCCTTATAAGATGCCCACACCACCTCAGCTGACTCCTTTTAATGGAGGAGCGGCGGTTCTACTCCAAGTTCCCCCTGGATGACGGAACAAGCTCATCTCAGCTGTTTGCATCTCATGACCATAGGTGATGGTTGGAGCCTAGGCAGACCAGTAAATCAGAGAGCTTCGTCTTTCAGCTCAGCTCTGTCTTCACCGTCACAAACCAGAGCAACGCCCTAACTGCTGAGAACGAGGCCCTGGTTCACCGGAGGGTTAGGAGTGACAAAATTAAATAAATAAACATACCTTAAAATAAATATAACTTGAAATACATATGTGTAAATCTCCCATTAATTAATTAAATGTATCATGAAA
>JAOXNZ010000155.1:5235920-5251053 GCA_028566095.1 Kryptolebias brasiliensis
GGACTTGTGTGGCTCCTCCACAGACCCTGACGTCTGATTGGCTGCTTCACACAGCAGGTCCAGATAATGGATTGAGCGCAGCCAGAATACACATTCCAAAACATTAGGGGTGTAATTGTCTTTATGTGGATTTGGAAGAGACTGCAAGAAAACAAACAAGGATGTGTGCTATTCTTTTCTTTTTAGACACTTCCAGGAAGCACTCAGACAGACCCCAGCTGCTCCGTCACAGCTGACCTCCGTCACCGGGTCGGCTGCTGACGGAGGTCCATACATTCCTGGCTCCAAGACATTTCTTTTAAAACATGTCCAACATTTGGTCACATTTACAAACCATCTTTCTCAACAAATAATACTCAGATACTCCATATGTCTACTAGGAATAAAGAATTTAAAATTTTGAAACGCAGGATGCTGCTGCATTAAACTGCATCACTACAAGTGTGTTACCTCCAAGGGACTTAAAAAAAAGTCACCTTGAGCTTATGTGTTTAATACTGACTAGGAAATCTGACTAATTTCTCTATTTTTTTTTTTATTTGGAAGTTCCAAATTGTCCGTTTCATCACTAAATGCTTCATTAAATGAAGCTGACACTGTGAAAACATGCAGCCAAATGGTAAACATATTTCTGAATGTGTGAAATGATTTTAAATCTTATTAAATCAGAGTTTTGATTTACTTTTTTTTTAAACCACTCTACAACCTTCTAATCTGACCAATGGCTATAAATACTCTACATTAAGGCACAGACATACTGTAGGTGGTTCTGCTTTTTGAGTCTGCGTAGGCAAACTGTTTAGAGTCTGAAAAGCAGACATTCAGTGGTCTGGGGCCACTCAAAACTCTAGAGTTCAAAATATCTTATTTATAAAAATGATTCCATATTTTAAAAAGACAAAACACATTCTTCATCCCCTCCATTTACAAAATGTAAGTGTGTAAATGTGGATAACATTTTCTTGTTTTGTTTATCTCCACATACTGCATTCACTACGCCTCAGAAATAGGAAATTTTATCTCTCATTTGTCATTTCTACCTTCTAATCTTCTCAGTAAACTGCCAGCTTGTGACAAAGAGGGTTGATGTATTAATTAATAGAGTCTTACTCTCTGTGTAAGTGTATCATACATCTTCATTTGTAATTCTAATGGAGCTTAGATAGCAGTTTATAACCAGAAATATACATAGATAAACTTTTTAAAGTTTCCACAGAGTTACTGAACATTACCTAGATCCTTTAAGTTTGATACTCTTCTCTCAAACAATAGTTTTTCCCTTAACAAATCTGCCCAACAGGTCTGATGAAAACGAGACCCTGTGTCTCAGTGAGATTACCCATATAAATAACAGTATATTAAATCACTTACCCATTACATAGATGCGTCCATGCAGTGCAGTAACTCCCAGAGCACTGCGCCTGTGCCTCATGGAGGCAGCAAAGCTCCATGCGTCTGTTTCCACATCGTAGCGCTCCACAGTGTTCAGCTGGTTGGTGCCGTCGTATCCTCCCATGACAAAGATCTGATTGCCGAGTGCGCACACGCCTAGAAAGAGACAATGGTTAGTTCATTCAAACATGTAATTACTTTATCATTATGTAAGGATAGTCTGAATGGAGTACTCCTTGGTGACACTCAAAACAGTATTTCTTCTCGTAAAAGCTGCTACCCTTTTAGGACCGGTACAAGAGGCTCAAACATACGAGCGAGCAACAAATGAACAAACAGCAGAATATTTCATTTCATTGGGGAGGGCTGTGGCTCAGTGGTTAGAGCAGTCGTCCTTTTAATGAGCGAGCTGGAGGTTTGATTCCACCAGTACACCGCATGTCAAAGTGTCCCTGGGGCAAGACACTGAACCACTAATTGCCTCCGATGTGTGCCCCATCTGTGTTTGAATGCAATCTAAAGCATTGATCAGACTCTATAGGATGATGTCTTCAGATTAGCTTTGTAGAGATTCAGTGCTGTATGAATGTGTGTGTGTGTGTGTGTGGATGGGTAAATGAGGGCAGACTGTGTTGTGAAGTGCTTTGAGTGGCCTGGTTGGCTAGAAAGGTGCTAAATAAGTACAGTCCATTTACCATTAAATTACAATTTGAGTCCAATAATCAAAAATTGCACACCTCATCAATATAATGGCAATTATTGTGAATGAACAGGACCACAAACACACCAAAAATTGACTTTATTTCTATCTACTTGAGCTTTTAAAAGGGGAAAAAAAAATCTGCACATGACAGTTCTGCCATAAAGAAAAACTTAAATACACACAAAAAAAAAAAGTTCAAAAACATACAATACTGACAACACATTTTTAGTCAATTTGCAACTTTAAACATCAACCTATTGCCCAAAATCTGACAACTTTTCTTTTCTTACAAGTAAATTGCACTCCTTTAAAAAACAAACACTGGATTAGAACCAAAATGTTCCCAGAGTTGCTGCTGTGTTCAGATTTGAAACTCAACCCGTCACATTAATGTCAACAGATGCTCACTGAAATGCTGTCAGTCAAATATAAGAACCAAAGTGGCTTCATTTGGTGACAGCAAGTCTTCACTCGTGTAGCAATGAACTACAACAGAAAGTAGACTCAACTACAGCTTTCGTGATTATTTTAGTCAAGATTATTTGATAAATCAGATAATTGTGATTACTCATTTAAATATCTTTTCATTTTTATGCCAGTAAAATATTTAAATAATTCTAACAAACTAATTATTAGGAATGAATAGAGGAACAGGAAGAAAGACGCAGGTTATATTTGCTTTATACACAAATTTGTCTGCTTACTTCTACATAAATAGTTTTTTCGTGATAGACCGACGCACAACTAGTCATTAGAGAAGCACTGATTAATAAAATAGAAATCAATTTTCTGTGAGTTTCACTCAGCTGTTTGTTATAAAGATGACTGAAGATATTAAGGATGACTATGCACATTGATAATCATTTTTTTAAATGAGAATAACAATGACAGAACATCATGTCGACTTCACACTAAACAGTATAATTAAAAATCAGCAGACTTCCTTCCTTCTGACTGATTCTAGCCTCTTTCGGTCACTTTCACTTCTGTTGGACACTTTCGCAGTATCACCCGAAACAACAGATTTCTTTCAGAAAGTCATCCGCACCTGTATGACTTGTGAGTGATTCATTCTGGTGTACTTCAAACACCACTTTAATTGTGGCAGCATGACTGAAAGAGCCCGGTGAACTAAGGGTGCCTATCTACTCAAAACAAGCTGTCAAACTTGCAAAACCAGTTCGGTAAATTTCCAAGTTGGAAGGGTTACTGAGTTTATCATGACAAAGCAGTCCCCCCCCCCCGTTTCTTTCCTTACCAGCTCCAGATCGCACTGTGTTCATGGGGGCCATGGTCTTCCACTCGTCCCTCTCAGGGTTGTAGGACTCGCAGGAGCTGAGCCGGTTGGCCCCGTCAAACCCACCAACAGCATAAAGCAGCCGGTTAATCACTGCTACACCCACACCGATACGCCGGGTTAACATGGGGGCTACCAGATGCCACTGATCTCTTTCAGGATCATACCTAGAAAGAAACAGAAGAAAAAGAAAAAAAAAAAAAAAAAAATGATGTCAGAACTCGTGGAGGTGGTTTGTGTTTTGGTTTGAACATTTACTTCAGCAAACAGAGAGGCTGAAGCATGGAGTGTCATATATAAACTTCCTCCATTTTGTTGAGCTTGTTCACATTGAAATGATTTTTTACTTACATTTGTTCTTAAATAAAACGCGCTTGAATGAGCTTTAAGATTCAAAAGATGCAAACAGATAAAAAGTTGCGCTTTTTTAGAAAGTATTTAATCGTATTTCTAGGGTTTGTTTTTCTCAGTTAGATTACTCAGTTCCGCAGCAAAGACAGGAGCTATTATTGGGTTTCTCAGTCTTGTGAAGACATTTTGAGGAAGAAACCACCAGGTTAAGCGAATGACTGGTGTGACTGTGTCATGCAGATTCATTTCACAGTAACTGTAGACTGCGATTCTGCTGCAGTAAGCCACATGTTTGCGTTCGATATCATTAAGGGAGAATTCAAACAGGTATGTTCCTTTTTCAATGAAACTTCAGTTATTCTGACTAATGACTAATGGAAATTTATGGAATCAAGACAATAAATGCCTTGAGCTGGTTAAGGATTGTAATACATGTCTTTGATTTGGTAATGCAGTATTAGTGCAGATACTTTGCCTTAAGCAACATTTTTAACTCATTAAGTTTTATGGCATTACTGGATTTGCTTGCAATTAAGAAAAGCAAAATATTTTTATACAAGCCTTGAGCGAACTAAAAATAAAGTGCAGGAAGAGGAACATTACCATATAATATAAGGAAGTTACTGGATTCCTTTTTTAAAAGTATACAGTGACTTCACCCAGGCAACAGGCCATAGCTCAAGCCTGCATTACAAATACCATCTTTGTACTGAGACAAAACACAAACGTCAACACCTTGACAGTAAAAGTCAATGTTGTAAATCAGAGTCTACCTGTGGTGCTGTTATAATCTACAGTAGTGCCTGTAGCAGCAGGAAGTCATTTAGCTGTGGTCTCAAGAGATTTATTTAAGCTGTGATATATAATGTTCTCAGTTCACTCACTTTTCCACACTGTTATGATGAATGCACCCGTGTGAACCACCAACTGCGTATATCATGCCGTCGATGACACCAACCCCGATTCGGTTCCTGGGAACGCTCATCGGCGCACACGGACGCCAGCAGTTGTTCATGGGATTGTAGCAGTCCAAAGCATTGGAGTCCATGTTGCCATCAGGTGCGTTGTTTCTACCACCCACAGCATAGAAGAGTCCGCTGATCACACAGGCAGCCAGTCCACTGCGGGGCACCTGCAGGTCAGCCAACCTCAGCCAAGCTCCAGTACACGGGTTATAAGCCTCTAGATAACTGAGAGACTGGCGGAAATAACCTCCTGCCGTGTAGATAAGCTGCGGCACCTTGGGCGTTCTGCAAGGAATTGCTTTGGTTGGTTTGTGAAGCGTGAGGTCCTGGAATATTTTAGCCAAGTAGTCTTTACATTGAGGGTCCCAGTCCAAAGACTGGAGCTGGGTCTGCAGGAAGTTAGGGGTGAGGGAATGGCAGCGAACAGCCTGGAGCAAGGCTTGAACGTACGGCCGCCGGTTCTCTTGGTCGTAGCGCACCCAGGCTACACATGCCTGGAAGACTTCAGACTCACAGCGCACATTGAGCTCATCGCGGCTGATGAGGTTGACCAGCTGGCACTGGGACAAGTTGAAGAACTCCTCCTGGGTTGCTACCTGGAAGCAGAAATAGATATACATTTTATTGTAATATAATTGTGAAAGCTCATTTATAATTCATGTGCAGAGTTCCTAACAATTCAAGCAAAACTAAAAAGTATCCATCTGCTAATACGCTAATAAAATATATTTGTTGGACTACTCAAGATTACGAAAAATGCATTTACAGATTATTTAATAAATAGTCAGATGATTATTTAAATATTTATTGAATCATCTTGCCTGTAAAATGTTAAAAAGTGATAACATATTACAATCACAAGTCTTCAATTTAGTTGCTGGTCAACATTTGTCTCTGAGCAGCTCCAATTTTTTGTGCACAACAGAGTGCAAACAGAAAAATCTGTTGTGACACTTTAATAACATTTTAAATATTACAAAGTTTACTTAATTTATAACACAACCCAATTTCCAAAGTTAGGGTCATGAAACAACAAGTGTGGGGTCGTGAGAAGATCTACAGATATCAAATGAACTTTTAAAAATAATTGCAAATAAAATATTGACTCTTATTTTTTTTTACAAAGAGATAAAAATAATGGTCATAAACGCATAAAAACACATGTTTGATGAGGCTCATTATATTGCTGAAGTATACAAACACTGCTAATAAGCCATTTAATAGTCAGGGTCACTAGACTCTGCAACTTTTATTTTGTGGGTCAAAAGCAGAAACGTTTGAGAAGCACTGGGTTAAACAACCGGGAAGCATTGCTTTGTAGGATTAACTAAACAGGGATCATTACGAAATGCTTTTTCATTGTGTCTGTGTAGATTTTCAGTCATCAGGTCCTGGTAACCCTGAAGGGCTTGAATAGCAGGACTTAATTTCTTTTTTCTTGAAGATCGTTCACCTGTTGTCTTAAAAAAAATAAAAATAAATCAAGCCTATGAACTACAGCCAGGACAACCGCATACAGATGGTTGTAAAAGTCACCTGTCCATCCCACGGGTCTGTTTGGGTTGTGTAATGCAGAGGTCCTGGTCCTCAGGGACCAGTGCCCTGCATGTTTTAGATCTTTTCCTGCTCTAAGAAACCTGATTCAAATGATTGAATTACCTCCTCACCATGTCACCACTTACTGCAGAAGCCTAATAATGGCTCACTTATTAAATCAGGTGTGTTGAAGCAGGAATACATCAAAAACTTGCAGGAAAGTAGGTCCTGACGACCAGGGCTGGGGACCAGTGGTACACATTTTGGATAGAGAAGGCAGGGGATTTGAAAGAGAAGGGAAAGAAGCCATCTTGTATCATTTATTGAACACCTACACAAGCTGTTTTACAATAATTCACAGTTTGAAAGATGTGACCAAAACTTTTCACATGTTTGTCACATAAGAAAATGACTGAGCTCCAACAACAAGCCACAGGAAGGGAGGGTGAGTCAGTGGCACACATGTGACTTCAACAGCTCTAAGCTAAAAATCTTGAAACCCCTGAAGGTCTGTTAGAACCGAAGAAGCAGTTTAGATTAAAAGTTCTTTACTTCATTCTTGATTCTACAGACTTTTGCAGTAAAGTGTGCTGCAATCACAAGTAAAACTTCATACTATACTGAACAAAAATATAAACGCAACAAATGCTCCCATTTTTCATGATCTGAACTCAAAGATCTAAAGACATCTAAAGACTTTTTTTTATGTACACAATCTGCCTTTTTCTCTCAAATATTGTTCGTAAATCTGTTAGTGAGCACTTTTATTGAGGCCAGCCAAAGGCACACCTGTGCAATAATCATGCTGTCCACTCAGCATCTTGATATACTACACCTGTGAGGTGGATGGATCATCTCGGCAAAGGAGAAGTGCTCACTAACACAGATTTACACAAATTTCTGAACAATATTTGAAAGAAAATGGCAGATTCTGTACATAGAGAAAGTCTTAGATCTTTTGAGTTCAGGTCATGAAAAAATGGGAGCAAAAACAGAGGTGTTGCGTTTATATTTTGGTTCAGTGTAGCAGTCATGACTCATGGCTTGTATTCCTCACGGCACAAAGGTCTGAAACAGAAAAATCAGCTGACAGAAACCAAAGCTGATAAAGTGAAACAAAATTTACTTACAAAGCACTCAGCGCGCAAGTATTATACTTTCTCTCAATAGTGGTATTCAGTTCCTTATTTTAGTTTTACATCATGACAAATTCCATATTAGATTTTTTTGAGACAAAAATGGCACCTGAAAACAAAAACAAACACTTCTTTGGCCGTACCTGGCTGAAGTTCATATAGATGTATTCTCTGGCCTTCTGGTGGAGCTCTGTGCAGCCGATCTGCTCGGCGAAGCTGTCGATGCCGATGGCGTTGCTGGGGTCAAGCTGCTGGACGAGGAAATCGCAGCAGGCCTTGACCACGCTGTCGATCTGGTACATGACGGCGCCATTCATCACGTGGATGACACACTTCTCCCCCACAGAGATGCTGGCAGTGTAGGCAAACTCTATCAATCTGTCCATAACCTGAATATGTAGTGGGACAGAAACAAGAAGAAAAAAAAAAAAAGTTTTAAAACCTTGTGGACCTTTTAGAGATTAACATTCAGAAATCACAGATTCAATGTGTGCTTAATAAACATGCAGCTTGTAAAAGAAAAGGTCAAACTAAGACCATTCAGCATAGGCACTGTGGAAAGTTCACTCTGTTCAGTCATAGGGACAAGAAAGCCCACACCTTTACAATTTTACATAATCAAAATGATATAGTCTTTACCAGGCTCTAAAAATCACTCAAATCTAACCTCAACTGTACAAAAAGAACAGATTCCACCGTGCCATTATTTATTAAACAAAAACAAAGCCAAAATGGAAATGCTAAGTACACACTGTGATTCAACAGCTTCTAGAACCAGGCCTCCCTTGAAAAAGAGATCTGTGATCTCAATGGGACTTGCCTGGTTAAATAAAGGTTAATAAGAACCACCTTTGGGAGCAATAATCTTTAGTTTTCTGTATGACTTTACTCATCTGTCACATTGTTGTAGAGGAAATTCAGCCCACTCTTCTTTACTACATTGCTTCGGTTCATTGAAGTTTGTGAGCATTTGATTCTGCACAGCCCTTTTAAGGTCGCGCCATAACATTTATTTTAATCAGGTTGAGGTCTGGACTTTGACCGGACCATTGCTAGAACTTAAATCTTTTCCATCTCAGTCATTCTGTTGTAGATCTGCTGCTGTGTTTGGGATCATTATCCCGTTTCATAACCAAATTTCTACCCAAGCTTCAGCTGTCGGACAGATGTCCTCACATTTGAGTTTGGAGTACTGTGGTTACAGAGGAGTTCATGGTCCAATCGGTGACTGCAAGGTTCCCAGGTCCTGTGGTTGTAAAAACAAGCCCAAATCATCAGCCCTCCACCACCGTGCTTAACAGTTGGTGTGAGGAGTTTGTGCCGATATGCTGTGTTTGTGTTTTTTTTTTTTTTACCAAACATGGCACTGTGCATTATGGGCAAACATCTCTACTTTGAATTCATCTGATATTTATTTATCTGAGAAACGCACAGTCTGACCTTGAGGTAAATTTCCTGGGTCATTGACATCTGTTTGTTTTTTGCCCTCTAAAAACACAGCTTTTCCAGTTTAGGTTTGCTGTTGTGTAATAAATAATGACAGGGAGGAATCTGTTGTGTGTTATGGTAAATTTAATATAAGACTTTAATCATTTGAGAACCTGGTTAAAAAAATAATAATTTTAGTATGTCCCAACCTGTAAAACCCTAGAATTAAAAGGAGGGTGGACGTTCTTTTTCTCATGATTATAAATTCCTAGTTCACTTTTATATGAACAACTTATGTTGAGTTTTCAGTGGAAAGTTTTAGGTTCTGCATCATTGTTACTTTATCTGATCAAACCTAATATTCTGCAGCATGACAACCACTCAACATCTTTCTGTAGAACCATCTGAGGCAGCATTCAAAGCAATTAGAAACCTTTAAGTCACACCAAACAACTGTAATAATTTAAACGTTTCTCTAACAACAGTTAACACAAAATCCATTTGATATTAACGTAAATACAAGTAGTGGTTCAGTTGTGTATTGGCTCTGTAATATAATCCTGAAATGAACTCAAACGGATAAAAAAAAGACAAAAATAATCTTTACATTTAAAAAAAAAAAAGTTCATGTATGACAAAAGCAACATGTAACTCACCCTGGGATGAATTCCCTCAATGGGAACCACCTCCATGCCGCACTCCTTCAAGCCGTTGGTGAACATGGCCCTGAAGACGGGGGACGAAGAAGCCAGCACCACCTTGTGAGCCACGAAGTCCACAGCCTCCAGGTCCTTGTAGCGCACGCGCAGCGTGACGTCGCACAGCTGCCGCTCCAGACGCAGCTCGTTCATGATGGCGAACGCAGCCGCAGTGTGGCTCTCCAGTGTGTAGCTGAAGACACGGTGGCCATTGCGCGTAGACGGAGTCACTAGCGCCTTGTATTCTGTCAGACACTCTGTCATTTCCTACAAACCTGTTCTCCTCCTCTTCAAGCTCTTTCTCATGAACAGTGCACAGCGTTATGGGGCATCTCTGCGCCAGATGCAGACGTGGGTAAAATAAAAGCGATGTTTAAACACAAATGACACCTCCGGTTTCCTTGGATTATGCCCTATCGTCTGAGCGAAAGTCTCTCTTTTTTAAGAAAACAAAGCTGTTCAGTATCTGAGTTCAGCCATTTTGCTCATCTTGGCATCACAGGTTTCTGTAGCTGAGGGTTAGGGTTAGGGTTAGAGGGCTGGTTGCATTTTTACGCAGTTCCAACATGATGAAAATATTTGAAGTCAATGTTTCCCCTTGTCACGTCTAAGTGTTAACTTTGCAGAAATAAAAGATAATGTTGAACTATGACTCAGATTCCCATTCTGTCCCACTGTTTGTGTTGGCAACACAACTGTTTTTCTTTCCACTTCTCAGTGATGTGGACAGAAACCTGTTGCTCATTTCTTAGGTTAAAAAAAAAAGGTAAGTGTCTCTTACCTACTGAATTGCCAAGTGAAGCTTTGCTTTAATTTAAGACTGCTCATAAGGCCTCTACACAACAGATTCTCAGAAACTATAAGAAGTGATTTGTCTCAAATGAAAAGAAAAAAAAAAAAAAGTATGATTCATTGCTTCAGAAGTGCAGGAAATAAATAAACTCTTGTGTGATCAACACTTTGGCCGGGGTCAGAAGAGTCAGACACTGAGGATGCAGCAGTCAGGAGCCTGTTGACTCTGAACGGCAATAACAGTTAAGAGCCAAATGTGTCACAAGCGTCACTCGGATCTTCTTGGAATGAAAAAGGAGGCCGGGCCGATGATTGGAATTTGCCCTGTGCAGTCTGAGGAAAAAAAAAAAAAGAGACATTTCTGTGTAATGTACAGACATTTATTAATTTTGAATATAATTTGTTCTGTTTAACACAAATCAGTGCAGACACACACGTCATTGTTCGCACGTAATAGCTCAGCATATCTTTATAGACTTGCACAATAAGTTTATGGTGAGAAGAATTACGCCTTACACTCACTGACCCATTATCATTCCATAAAAAAATTACAAAAACAAACATCTTCTGATAAGACCATTCCATCAAACATTATCCAGTTAAAAAAAAAAAAAAGTTCCTTGCAATGATTTTAAACCTAAAACTAAAAGCATAGCTATGACTAAAGCAGTATGTAATTAACAGCGAGGAAGTAATGCTTGATTTAAAGGACTACAGAGATTTTAATTAGATCTGAGTTCAGTCTGCCAGCATGACATTGCATTTTTACTCTGTCCTGTGACCGATCCAACTGAGGCTGGAATGAAGGGAACAGTTTATACAACAACACACACAAAATCCAAGTGTACTCTCACACTGATGCAGAGGGGACTCCTAATCCCCACAACAGCATTTAACCTGCAAAATATGACAATTTATACTAAATCAGGAGCTTATTTTTTATTTTCTGCAAACAGAAAGAATCCAGAGCCACACATTATTTACAAGATTGCAAATTTAAACATGCCTGCATTTTTAATGGAGCATTTCCCATGGGAGGGGGTTTAAATGAATAATTTCTAAATAAAATATGTCATGTACAGAGCTGAGAACAGATTAACAATGAGATTAATCTTTTATAAGAAAGGGTGTTAACCAGGGTTGTCCATATCAACCAAGAAACATGTTCAGTGTTCTTTGCTTTGAATATTTAACAGAGTTCAGACTGGACCTTTTTCTGGAGTACTCTTTAAGGAGTCCCACGCAGAACTTTTTGACAGCCTCAGTGTTTTCTGGTTTTGCATGTTTGACTGATTTGCACAAAAGCAGAATCTAATATCACAGAGCCATGCGTGTTTTCTTGCACCTCACAATATTAAAACCCCCTTTTGTTATTATATTAAAAAAAAGGACCTTGGAAAAACAGTTACCACCACAATAACACAATTACACCAGTAAAACTGAAGGAAAACCAGAGAACATTTGCCATCACACTTTAGAAAACGGACCAAGAAGGATGTAGCTAAATTAACATCTCCCTTCATGGCTATTACAACTTCTTCTTTTCAGAACATGAACTGCCTTTGACAGCTCCATAAAAAACCCCTCTGTAACCGGGTGCAGGCTAAGCTCTGAATAGGAAGAGCTAGAGCTACCCAATAACAATGCTGCTGCGAGCGCTCGGTTATCTAACAGATGTCCCATCAGCTGCAAGCACAAACACTAATCATTACCTGAGCTGGAGAGAACAGAAGGCAGTTCACTGATCGAGCAATAAGACCTTTAAATCGGTCAGAATGGAGCAAACTAAAATGCTTTTTTTTTTAAAAACGCACAAGAGTTTTTCTTTAATAATCAATCGGTGTCAATGTGTGCACGGCTGACCAGTTAACGTTTAGTCGGACAGTCAGATGTGCTGTAATATGAAACTCGCCGCGAGTCTGATCCACTCCTGCACCCCCCCCCCCAAGTTTCTGAGTAACAGCTTCACAGGAGAACATATTGCTCAACTCCCCTTTGCTTTCCACGGCGCACAAACCACTGACTGACAAACAGGCTACTCAAGTATCAGTCAGTGTATGTGCAGGAGATTTCACATATTTCACCACTGACTAATAAAGGACACAGTTTGGGGCTATTACACACACTTTTAAAAAGCCACTGGCTGGTACGTCTGGGTCCAAACAGCCCTGAGAAAACAGACAGTTGCGGCAAAACCACATTAGAGCTAATTGCAGAATACATGCTAAATGTTTAGTGTTGATCATTTTAAAAGCAAACTCAAGATTTACCGATTCAGTCTGGTTTATACCTAATTTAATCACAAATTTTAGCGTGCTTATCTTAGTTTTATCGTAGTTTTAGTTTGACTGAATTATAAATAAATTAAAATATTCAAGAGATATTCCAGGAGATATTTAGGTGGAAATATAGGAGTGAATCTGCTGCTAAAAACTAAATAAAACAGAAAGAATGAGTAAAACAACCATCAAGAATTAATACTGGGGATCAAGTAGGGCCGCAGAGCGCCATAAAAACAAACTACTAGACTAATAAGTTTATCGTTTCAACCCAACCTAAAGTTTCCTCTGCACACTTTAATCAACGAATCTGAGCATAAAGATGTACCAGTACATCAAAACTCCCTTCGGCTGTTTCCGTGGGTAAATAAAACCATTTGTTAGCAGCTCACAAATTTTGCTAATACATTTTTCATTTAAGAACACATTAACCATCAAACTGACTGTCTTTCTTACTTTATTAATATTTATTGACTGGTCTTCGTGACACTGTAATGAGTACATTTTTTTAGGGAAACAACAGCAACTTTTATTTTAACTTCCACTTTATGCATTTTCTCTGCCTCTCTTTTTTTAAGCATCTTGGTTTTACTAATCTTTAGATGTTGGAACCCATGTTTTTATAATTTCTACATTTTATATCTTTAATACATTCCTGTTTTCTTGTTAATGAAACTGCATTTCCTCAGTTCCTTCAGTCCCCTCATGTTAGTCACCCTTGTTTAATACCTTTACAACTCATCACTGTTTTAAATGACCTTGTGTGTGTTTTTGTTTTGTTTTAATCGGGTGTAAAGCACTTTGTGTTAAACTCCTTTGTGTGAAAGGAGCTTTGTCAATAAAGTTTGATTGATTGGTTGTTTACTTGCGTAAAATGCACATTTGTTAACTTGCAAACACAGACTTTTCTAAAAAAGACATACACAGTAAAAACAACTAATGTATCCAACAATAAAGCTTTAAAACCTTTTATTATAGGCAGTAACATTAGTGATTACACCTATGACCCATACAAATAACATCCTCGCAGTGCGACAATCGTGAGACTGAACTTTTCCATCCTGACATCCAGGACCCCCTGATGAGCCCTGCACCTTAGTTAGAGCCACCTTTCAGGTCTGCAGTGCCTGGGTCTGCAGTCCGCCAGGAACTGGACAACAAGCGGCTCGACCTCCCGCGATTCTGACGCTAAACGAGGACAAGCAACAAGGTAAACAAACGCGCAACACGTTTCGCTGGCGTTTTCCAGCACAGCGCCCTCCTCCTCCTTTTTTCCTCCATGACTCATCGTGAACTCCTCGCCGAGCAAACAGTGGAACTGCCTGTACCAAAACACGACCCAGAAGCGGAGTTTGTCCTTACATAAGCCCCTGACGGAATTAGATTTCCGCGCCGGACACAAAACGCTGTTTTTGCCTTTCGCTCCGAGCAATAAAGAGGTCATCATTTCGGAGCTTAGTTGGCATTAAAATAGCGGAGAAAGCTGCCGTGCACGACTGGACGTACATCGACTATAAGTTCGAGACGTGACTGAAATCACCGGTCACGTAATGAAATTGCTAATTTTAACATAATTAAAGGTTTCGGAAACAGAGCTGGCAGAAAGATGGGCTCCTAAAAATAGAAATAGAGTAACGGCTGCGCGAGCCGAAACCTAAAAACATGCTAACAAAGCTAACATATCCGTAATATTAGGCTTCTACTCACTCTCAGATTTGCTCAGGATTGTAGTGTTAAGTGTTACTAACCTGGTAAATTCGTACAAATACAGGAAACCCACGTAGGCTAACTCAGTTCCTCCATCACGATCTGTCGAGCAGTACGCCACATCGGAAGAAGGGAGAAAGCTGTAACTCACCGTGACTAAGCATTGTGTCGGCCTCCCGCCGCCTTCAGAATAAGAGCCTACTCCGAAGCGCGAGACCCGCCTCCGTTGACGTGTAATGGAAGGCGGGGACTTCAGAAGGGAGGAGGCTTTTATTGAGAAGGGGTTCTGACAACGAAGGAAAAAGCAAGGCCAAAATGGGCCAAAACTAGTACGAACAAAAACACCAAGACGATAAAGTTGAGGGATAAAACGCTTTATTCTACCTTGATAAAAATGAAACATTTTATTGCAAAATGAACAGTTAAAACAGACACATCTCAGTACAAGAAAATCATATCAAACACCAATTCAAAATGTTGTAAAAAATAGTGTTGAAATATAACAATAAATTACTAAAATGTAAATGTTTAAAATGTTGATAAAGCCATTGCTAAATGGAAACATGATGCTGCAAGAAAATACCCTATAATAACCTCTGTGTAAATGCCACTCACCTTGCTTGTCAAGACTCTTCCCTTGTGATTAACATGTTTGTGAACAGCTCCAGCATTGACAAGCAGCTTCAGAGAAGACAGATTTTTCCTGTTGCAAAATAGACTTACCAGCCACTTTATTAAGTACCTTGCTAGCACAGAGTCTGACCCCCTTTTTCCTTCAGAGCTGCTTTAATTCTTCATGGCACAGATTCAACAAGATGTTGGAAACATTCCTCAGAGATACTGGTCCAT
>JAOXNZ010000155.1:5251731-5272091 GCA_028566095.1 Kryptolebias brasiliensis
GAACGAGTGGTTATTTGAGCTGCTGTTGCCTTTCTGTCATCTCAAACCAGTCTGCCCATTCTCCTCTGACCTCAACAAGGCTTTTTTCTAGTCCACACAACTGCTGCTCACTGGATATTTTCTCTTTTTTGGACCATTCTCTGTAAATCCTAGAGTTAGTTGTGTGTAAAAATCCCAGAAGATCATCAGTTTCTGAAATATTCAGAACAACAACCACGCCTCATTCAAAGTCACTTAAATCCCTTTTCTTCCTCAGTCTTATACCTGGTTTGAACTTCAACAAGTCGCCTTCACCACGTCTACATGCCTGAAGGCATTGAGTTGCTGCTATGTGATTAGCTATTTGGGTTAACAAGCAACTGAATAAGTGCACCTAATAAAGTAGCTGGTGAGCGTAAGTAATTCAGGTCAGGTGGTTTATGCAGCATATTCTTTCTAACAGTCACAAGGTGGCACCAAAAGCCTAGTATGAAAGAGGAGGCCTATTGAGATGATTAAAGCTGCATCCATCTGCTGCTCTGTCAACGGTCTTGTCATGTTAGAGCTCCTGAGCTGCAGTGGAAGGAAGGAACAGTAAGGTGAGCATCTGTACATGTGTCCCTGGTGATCACTGATGACCTGTGACTTCCACCTTGCCAGTTTGGTGTATGATTTCAACAGAAGGAAGGAAGCCCTGACTGTCTGACCTCTGTCAGCAGGCACACTGCTAACAAAGTTAACATCTGGATGAACATCTGCACCACTACAAATCATATCAAATCAAAGGTGTTTTGGTGCAACTGAGTCACTTATCATTGACAAGCATGTCTTTAGGTTACTGTGGGTTAAATCAAAAGGGATGCAACTACTGTAATTGTTAGGCCGCCGCCACTGATTTAGGCACTGAAACTGATAAATATCTTGATCTAAATATGTCTTGGCAACCTGTTGTAGTCATTGAAAAGGAAACTTAAACCTAAATTGCTCAGAAATTAATAGCTCTTTATGACCTATTAGCTTTTGTAGATATTAATTAACTAACAGTACTTTTACAACTTTATGATTGATCTATATTTATAAAGCAATAGTTCAGATCTTTTAAAGTGGAGTTTTGTGGAAAACATCAATAATTAATATCTTACCTGTTGTAGATAGCTCTTTAAACAACCTCTGTTTGAAGAAACAGAGTTAAATTCTGATTGAAGTGACAAACTAATGGCTAGTCAGAGTAGTGCAAAGACCAAAATTGGTTTGCTGTGATCCTAAAACAACTTCTCTATCCAAAATTAAACAGTTTAAATCTAAAAAAAAATCACAATGATTCATGTGAACTCTTTTTCATAAACCTTTACATTGTCATCAATTGCACAAGAAGGTTATTCTGGCAAACATCATGCTATTCCTGCCCAAAATGACCTTGTCTTCACAGCTAGCCCCTGAATTTTACAGCAACGTGAAAGTTTTTAAAATAGTGTTTTCATAAACTACAATCTAATTCTTGATACTGAATTTTGCATTACATGGTTATTTACATAAAATTATATGGTTGTTTACAAGCACAAAAAGCAGCTATAGCAGCTAGCTGTAACTCTTTCAGTGTAACCTGGAGCACTTCCTGCAGGAATACCATAATATTTCTGATAGAATACCCATGCAATGCAAAACTGACAACAGTGTAAAGGTTTGTAAAACAGCATTCACATGATCCACTATGAAATATTTGAAATTGAAGTTGTTTTAAGAAAGCAGCTATCCGCTTTGGTCTTTGCCTCGCTTGGGCAAACCATTAGCTTGTTAGTCCAGTCAGACTTAAACTTTAGTTCTCCAAACCGAGGCTGTTCATAGAGCCCTTTGCAACAGGCAAGACATTAATTGTTCATAATCCTTCCATAGAACTTTTCCACAAAGGTCTGAAATATTGCTTTTAAAACAAGAGCAATTCTACAGATTGTGAGCTTTTGTAAGTATAACTTAGCTGAAGACATTATCATATTTGAACATAAATGTACTGAAGATCAAAGGACTCATTCACATATTTCCGTCTACAGATGGTATAAATCTCTGGGAACAACATTAAAACCGGCTGTACATGTCGTGTCTCAGTTTTATTCATGCCAAGTTTGAACAGCAGATCTGTGTGAGGTGTTAGCTGAGCTTAACTACATGTGAAGAGAATAGGAAAATAAAAAAAGGTGTTCAGCGTTTATTAAAAGCTGCCTTGTGTTGTTGCTCGAGCCTGTCTGAGAGAAGCAGACATTGATGTATGTGGGTCAATGTCATTACCAGATGTGAGACAAGGGGGCTGACTTCCTGTGGTCCTTCTTCACATAAACCCTCGCTGCACAAAAAAATACACACAGACAGACCCATTTATGAATGTTCCACAGACTGAAAATGAATCACAAGCTCTTTCAATTAGAAAATATTTTATTTCTTTTATTAAAAGAAAGGTAATGTTTGCATTTGCCTATAATAAAATAGATATAATTTACAAAACAGATGTTATAAAAAATGTCTTTGGAAAAACAGAAAGTTCACTAGACAGATAGTACAAAAAAGAAACCAATGAGTTCAGGTCCAGAGAGACTGACCTGAAATGGTCTGTAGCGGTCAGCTTAATTTAATAAAAAAACAAATGTACCTCAGACAGAAATGTTTGTTCAGAATAGTGAAAAGAAGTATCGGACTGTAAATCTGTCTTCATTCCACATTATTTATTAACAAGTGCAGACACATTCTTATCCTCTAAAGTCTCAATGAAGCTGAATAAAAACCTTTACACTTTTATTCACAAGTTCAAAAAATGAAATCTTGATGTTCTCGTTTATCAAGCGGCTGATTTTGTTTCAGTCACAGTTAAATAATCAGCGCATCACGGCAGAAATAAACCACAAACATTTTTTTAAAATGTGCTGATTAGTCACATCGTAGGCAATTGACATTTTGCTGGTTTTCTTGCTGTAGCAGTTTAACTGCAGCAGTGACATTTCAAAGGAAAAAAAAAATGGCACCAGCCCAACAACCTTATTCTCCCACATCAGGTTTGTCTCAAGTCATTTCGAAACACTGCGTGGAAAGTTTCACTTTGTGCCAGTGCTCTCACAACAATACCACTGAGCTGTGTTAAAAAAACAAAAAAAACAAACTTTTTTTCTGTAATCTGTCTGTTTGCCCTTTTATTTCCTCCCTGTATTATATACACAAACATATGTAAGAGGGAGCAAAATTATTTCACCTGACCTCTGAACTTTTGTGTGCCATGGAGTTTCGAACCAGCGAAACCCAGATGTCTGCACAAACATGTATCAAAGACTGCAAGTGCTTCTTTAAAAACTGCAATAAAAGAGACAAGAAAGCCTTAAATCTTCGCCTTCAATCCTGCAACTCTTAAAGAAAAGGTGAATTTTTGTTTCTTTTCACTGTCATGTTGAGTTTACAAAAACCACCTTTCAATACAAATGAGTTAAAGACGTATCCCTAACATCACGACCAGAAAAATATATATCGCTCACATTTGAATGGCATCTTTGTGACATTTCACTTTGCAATCATGCCACAGTAAAGTTTATTGATATGTCACTTTAACTTCAACAATTTTCACATGTTAAATGTGAGGCATCAGTCTAAACACGTGTACTTGTGCCTCCGTTGAATTTCATGCAGTCTTTTTCTGGCGTCTGGATTTGAAAACATCAAGGCTACTTCCTGTCGTTAGAAGATGTGCTACATGTCCTCTGTAAAGTGGGGAACCCTTTCACAGTCTTTTGGACTCTACTTCCAATAGTCTAAGTTTTTATGGCTTGAAGAGTTTTGGGTAAAGAGCTTTAATGGTGGAAGGAGTGGTGACATTTCCAGAGGAAATGGTTATCTCCAGTCCATGTTCTAATTTCTGAGATGGAACTTCAGTTTTACTGAAACTGCACTCCAGAAATGGCATCCCGATCTTCTTCACCTGTCCATCTTTGGTCATCAGACATGGCCGACAGAGCAGCCGGAGAATGGCTCGCCTCATGTCCTTACTGGTCAGAGTATAGATGATTGGGTTGAGGAGTGAGTTGATCATGGCCACTCCCAGGAAATAGCTGGACCTTTTAAACAGCAGCTGACACTGACTCGTTGGACAGAAAAAATCAATGAGGAGGAGGATGAAGAGGGGCAGCCAACAAGCAATGAAGACCCCCAATACGATGGTCACTGTCTTGAGCAGGGCGATGTACTTCTGCGACTTCCTCACTGAGTTCTTCCTCATGCTGTTCTTGAAGCTCATCCGCTGGCGATGCGTGTTGGTGCGAACAATGCTGAAAACTCGAACATAGAGGACCACAATGGCCAAAAGCACCACAGTGAACACAGATATGCTGAACATTATGTAGTTTTTGGTATAAAGGGGGAGCACCGTTGAACACTGGTCCAGTTTGCGTATACAGTTCCATCCCAGAATTGGGAGGACCCCCAAAAGCCCCGACAGGGCCCAGCTTGCACCAATCAGCACCAACATTCGTCCCTTCTTGGCCCCATGATGTGGACGCATGGTCACCATCGTGATGTGACGCTCAATTGCAATGGCCAGCAGACTAATGATGGAGGCGGCCAGAGTGATAAAGACCCCTCCCTCCCTGAGGAACCACAGCAATGGTGTCAGTTTTAAAGTATTATGTCCTGACATGAGGATATTGGCCATGTAGGCAATCCCAGCCAGCAGGTCTGATAGAGTCAAATTCCCCAGTAAGTAATACATGGGCACATGGAATTTCTTATTACTCCAAATGGCGATGAGAACTACTGCGTTCTCCAGGACAATAAGGAGACACACCACCAGAAACACAATGTCCTCAGTCTTTAGCTTGTTACAGTAGCGGTCATTCTGCAACTTGCCGGTGGAGTTGTAATGCCTCCAAATGACAGACTTATCTAAGTACTCCTTGAAGAAATTCAGATAGTTATCAGACAAGGGAGTAGGGGAAGTAGAGGATATTAGTGTAGAAAGGAGAGTCTTTCCAGAAACACAGTCCTCCATGCTGGATATTGTTTTTCTTCTACTTTGCCTTTAGTTGTAGCTATAAAGTCATTTTGTTGACATGCAATAAAACGAGCTACTTTAATAATTGAAGGGACTGGATGAAGTTGATACAGTGGAATCCAGCAGAATCCCTATAGATGTTTTCCTTTTTTGCCAGAAGATGGTGCTCTTGAGGTCTGCCTGGTTATGGGGTCCAAACACTGAGGAAAGATAAAAAAAAAAAGCATGCTGAAAAATACTGAAAGGGAAGAGAAGCACCTCAAATGTTCATTTCCAAATGTGATCTGTTAAGTAACATAAACAATTCGGAAAAAGTTTAAAGGATTACCACACAATACACTTGTTTGATTGCTGAAACAGAAAGGTTGACATCTCTAAAGTTTGTTTTAGCTGAATTCCTAATCTTCTAATTTCAATTTAGTGGTAATTGGGGTGCTGTGGCTCAGTGGTTAGAGCAGTCATCCTCCAACGAAAGAGTTGGAAGTTCAATTCTACCAGTATGCTGTTAAAGTGTCCCTGGGCAAGACACTGAACAGATGTGTGCCCCATTGGTGTATAAATGTGATCTAAAACACTAGTTAGACTCTGTAGAATGATTTATTCAGGTTAGTTTTGTAGGGCTGTAGTAGAGTGCTGTATGAATGTGTGGATGGATGGGTAAATGAGGGCAGAGATTGTATTGTAAAGCCATTTGAGTGGCCTGGTTGGCTGGTTGGCTAGTGAGGTGCTAAAAACAGTCCATTTACCACTAAATTGCTATTTTTATTCTCTAGGTAGAATATACAACCAAAAAGAAAGAGGGATATTTTAACTGTTGCAGTTTGTTAAACGTTTGTCTGTCATTGTAAGTTTTTAGACAGGAACCATAACAACATGTGCAAATATATATGTATTCCACACTTATATAGGCCCTTTTCTAACCTCTCCAGTTTCTGCAATACACTTTACAATGTTTTTCATTCACCCATTTTACACGGACATATACATACAGTCTCTATAGAATGTACTCTCAGTCATAACTAAATAATCATATCGGGGGAGTGAGGAGGACTCAGCTTCAAAATGTTCAAGCTGCAGGGGCTGGGCACCCCCCCTCCCCCCTGGCCCCCATATTGGAAGACAATCACCCCCTAACAGTGGGCCAAAGCCGCCGCTTCAAACTTTATTGTTTTAGAGAGAAACTGCTCGTCTCAAATTTCACGGCACTTGCCAACTAAAACTCTAAATACTAATAATGAGTGTAAAACAGTTTAACAGTCCCTGGTGATTAGGGCAGCATTCCTCTGAGTTACCGTAGGATGTTATGTCTTCTTGAGTCAGATGTTAACATTTAATCTGGCTACTTTAACATGTTCTGTTCGTTGCTGGGAATTTTGTAAATGAAACATCCACATTGCTTTGAAAGGCTTAATGGCAATTCATTTTATAACACTGACTCAGTCAAAAAGTGAATTTTAAATTGTCAAATGATTTATTGAGTTATTTAACAAAGATTTTTAGAATCTGTTTTTGACTTACATTAAAATTGTTTTTTTTTGCTCCACATTTGAAAGCTTTATGACTAAAACTTAGTTACATTGTAATAAAAATAGTTGTTGCTTTTAAATATTACAGCAATTTCAGTTCTGTGCAAAAAAAATCAAACTCCTACAAGATAATTGGGATTCCCTCCAATATTACTTGGTGTTAAAAACACCTCAAAGTTACAGGTGTGTGAGAAATATCCAAAGCAAAAGTCATTAACTCACAACCTTTCTCACATATTGCATCAGACATGGCAATTACGAAGAGCTTACATTAGTTTTTGGTGTTGCGTTGTCCTTATCCTGCTCTTCATCTGCTCTTTACTCAGGAGAATCCAACCAGGAGCAGCCGGTTAGTCAGCGTCCAACTGACAAGGCAGAGGGAGTGAAGACTTTAGTTGAAACATGCAGCAGCTCAGGGGGTTGGTCTAAGCTAAAAACTGGCTCTCCACCCACAATCCCTCAGACTTCCTTTCACACACTCTCACGAACATCACACACACAGAAGACAGCTGCTTCTTAACATCTTAATATTGCTGCAATCAGTGGCAATTTGTAGGTGTTTGACCTATTTAAATATCAAAATTTAAATGAAACCACTCAATAATATACAGATGGGCAATAATGGATGATATTGATTTTAAGAATCCTTGATGTCATCGTGAAGCCTTCCTTTCTACAAGCAGAAAGAAGCAGCAAAATAATAAAAAATACTGTTTCCTTTAACTTCAGATGTGTTATATGCGATCTGGTGCCAGAGAAAGTTTGTTGACCACAAAAATAACCACAAAAGTCAGAGGTGTCATTGACCGTAGCATAAAAAACTGTTAAGCGTAGGTGGTAATTTTCAAGTATTCTGAACAAAGCTGCTTTACAGCTTTCCAAAAAGAACTGGCCTTTGCACCTCTTTTGCTGGAAGAACCAGTTTTATACAGAAAAGGCTCAAGAAGCAATTTCCCAAACTCTCAGTGCTTAATAAAACGTTGAAGCTGCACATTTGGAACTCCTGTTAGTTTATGCCTTACAAACTTTTATAAGCAGAGGAAATTTGATTGGACGTGATCATAACAAAATCCAAATTCCCAGAGCTATTCGATGAGAAAGCAACGTGTCTTAACACGCCTCAATGGTTAACCTGAGAAACTTCCCCTGCAGGCCCTGCACTCGATTAATCAACACAAAAAGCAGAGAGGAGGTGACTTTTTATTGGCTCGTTGCAGATTTTAACGCAAGGAGTTTGGGTGACACACATGCTGTCCTCGTCACTCGACATGATGCTGTAGATGAATAAGCAAATGACAAACAGCTGTGACTCAAACAACTTTCTTTATCCGCAGTGTTTGAACCGTTGGGAATCCTGCTCCTAATCCGGATGCTTTTCTGACACATTACTCCTCAGTGCTGCTCTCTTCAAACAGTGGTTTTCTTCTCATAAATGTGTTTGTTAAGGACTTACCTGGCTTATCGGAGTGATCCTGTGTCTCCTTTGTGACTGAGCGATAGTCAGGCACAATCGTTTCTTTGTTTTTCTTTGTTGTCACACACCATCTCAGTTCCTACACACATCACATGCTCCTCTTCCACATTTGTGGTTGTGTCATGACCGAGTCAAGTGTCTCTTTTCCAGACCTCTGATAATCTCAGATAATTGTGACTGCTGACATACAGACACAACTGTGTGTCAGCAGTCACATAGCAGTCAACCAAAAAGCATCTCACTTAATGGGCATCCTTTTGAAGTGAGGGTTCTGTGGAAAGGTCATGAACAATTAGTGGAATATCTCACCTGTTGTAGATGGCTTTTTGAATGACCACAGTTTGGAGAAAATGCATTTAATTTTGATTGGATTGATGAGCTGTGGGCTAGTCTAAGTGAGGCCAAGACTGAAGTAGATTGCTGCTGTCTTAAAACAACTTTACCCTCAAAATTCTTATAGCGATTCAAGCAAACCTAAGAGTTCTTTTGAAAGGCGACTGGGTGTCCTTTCTTGTTTTTTGCAATTGTTTTGCTTTTTGTCCGAGGACTTTCTTAATTCAAACTGAAGAGTGCCGAGTGCCAAGCTTTAAAACTGTGCTCCACTTACACAAGTTAAACTCACATGCAAACCACTCTCCCACCTGAGGATTGTTAGTCTGTCTTTTCATTTCAGTTTGGGAATTTCATTCAAACACTATTTTATAAAGTGTTACACCACCATCAGTCTCTCAACGCACAGTTACTAACACAGAGTTTTATGGCTATTTGCAGAGAACGATTGCAGCAGCAGCTAGCTGTAGCCCTTTAGGTGCAGCCTTGGACCACTTCAGGCAGGAATTGCAATTGAAACTGGGTTCATTTAGACAAGTCAGTTTTAGCTTCTAAGCAAACCCACGTCTAAATTTTGCCGTCTTAAAACAGCTCCAGACTTCAAAATGTTAAAGCAATTCACTCAAACACCATCATTCAGATCTCTACATCGCCGTCAGTTTCACATTACACCGTTACTTTGGGAGAAATGCTGTAAAATTCCTGCTGGAAGCGCCACAGACTGCATTTAGAGTTACAGCTAGCTGCTACTGCTGACACTTTTGATTGCATTTAACCACAAAATTCTATGTAAATAACTATGTACTGAGAAACTGACTGCAGCGTAAAGGTTTTTAAATTGTTGTTTGAAGAAACTGCTACAAAGATTTAAGAGATTGGAGCTTCTTTTATAACAGAAAAATCATTTTGGTCCTGGCCTCATTTGGACTAGCTAGTTAAATCTATCTACAACAGGTAAGATATTAATTGCTCATAATATTTCTACAGAACCTCACTTAAAAATGGATGAAAAGTCCATTTAAAATGGCAGCCAGCTCAGCAGCTGAATTGTTAAGGTTATGAGCAGAAAAAGAGAGACTAACTTTGAGTAACGCATGTAGGCTGCTGCCATTTACTTTGTGCGATCAGCTGGAACTTTTGGGTTTTTCTTTTTTTGTAAGTCTGTGTAAATGTTTCCCCCACACTTTCCTTTGTGTGCAGAGCTGTAAGCAGAAGGAGATTCCTATCAAAAAATCAGAGACTAATATGCTGTCAGGGTAAATGCAGGTGCCTCACATCAAAGACTCGAGCGAAGAAACAAGGGTCAGGATGAGTCTAACAGATGATCAGGATTTACTACTGCACACAGGAAGGAAAGGCTGTCTTTCTTCATGTTTTTTTTAATCATTTGGGGATAACTCAGTCTTGTCTCTGTCTCCTTTCTTGTCATTGTTTTCTCTGTCTCTTTTCTCAGATTTTCCTCAGATTCCCGACTCTCATATGATCCTATTCTTGTACATCAACACTTAGAAAAGGAAACGCCTTCTCTGGTGTATAGGTATGTTTTTGGCCACACACATTCACAGCAGTAATATTAGCTGCTTTCTGCTGAGCCAGCTCCTCCTGGGTGTGGATGTAATGTTGACTTTGTTGAACTACATGCAACACATTATATATGTGGCCGACCATTACATTGATGTGGTTCTACCAAGGAAGTGAAACAGCAGATATGAAAAAGTCTCATATCCCTGTTAAAAAGTCAGGTTTTAGGATGTAAAAAATAAAACCACTATAAAACTTTTCAAAACTTTTTCCACCTTATTGTGACGTATTATTTAATTGAAGAAAAAAAAAACGTTATGGAAAAAAATACAACCTAGTTGCATTAGTGTACACACCCTTGACAAACTGATCATTTGTTGAAGCACCTCTTGACTTAACTACAGCTTTCAGTCTTCTTAATGAGTCTATTAGCATGCTTGGTAACATTTGCCCACTCTCTCTTAAAGGTGCTCCAAAGTAGTCAGATTTAAAGGGCATCTCTCATGCACAACCATCACCAGGTCATTCCACAGATTTTCTGTCAAATTTAGGTTAGGTCTAGAACATTCCAAAATTAAAATTTTCTTCAGGTGAGGCCCTTTTTTTTGTTGATTTACATCATTGCCATTTAGAAAAATGTCATTCTTCTATAGCTTTCCAGCAGACAAATTAAGATTTTAGGTCAAGATATTTGCAGCTGTTTATAATTTCATCCTTGTTGACTAAAACCCCAGTTTCAGCTGAAGAAAAATAAAGCAACTCCACAGCATGATGCTGCCACCACCATGTTTCACTGTGGGTATAGTATTATTTTGGTAATCTGAAGTCTTGTTCCAGCACCAAAAACCACCTCTTGAAACTGTGGCCAAAACGTTCAACTTCAGTTCATCAAACCAGAACACATTTTCCTTCATTTTAGGGGGACCTTATTTATTTTTTACAATATTTATCCAGACATTAATGTTTTTCTTTTTAGGAAAAGCCTTCTGTAACCACAAGTCCAGACATACGGAGAACAGAGGAGATTGTTGTCACATGTAGTATCCAACCAGTACTTGTCAGTATTTTCTGCAGCTCCTTCAGTGTTGCTGTAGGCCTCTCTGCAGCCTCCCTGACCAGTTTCCAACTCGTCTTTTCATCAGTTTGGGACATCCAGTTTTCTGTGATGTCACTGTTGTTCCATATTTCCACCACGTCTTGATCTTCACTGTCTTCCATGGCATTTCTGATGCTGGGAAAACCTTTGTAACCTCCTGACTGATTACTTTCAACAATGAGATCGTTTTGGTGCTTTGTGAGCTCTCTGTGAACCATGGGTTTTGCTGTAAAATGTAACTGATTGAATGTCGGGAAAATGTTGTTGGATGGCTGGACTTTAATTCAGGTTGATCAGAGTCACGTTTTATTGCTGGTAGGTGTGTTCTTAAGAAGACTGAAGGCTGTAATTAAATCAAAAGATGCGTCAAACAAAGTATTCATTAAAGGGTGTGCGCACTTATGCAACCAGCTTAATGCATTTTATAAAATTATTTTTATATATTTCCCCAGAACTGATGAGTTGTATTTAATACATGTCACATTAAAGCTGGAAAAAATGTTTTGAAATGATTTATCACGATCTCATTTTTGTTTACATCTCAAAAACCTGACAGTTTAGGAGGAATGTGCAGACGTTTTATATCCTCTCTCTGAAATGGCACAGCTGGCTGTGTTCCAGCTCTGACATTTCAAAATGGATGACGACTCAAGGCTTGTGTGGTTGAGACATGTCGATCAAAAGTCAGTGTCTTGCAGGAAACTTGGAGTTGTAAAGAGAACATATAGCATCATTGTTTTGATTTTAGGATTTACGCTGGCATTCACATGAACAGGACTCATGCTTCTTCCCACTACAGTAAAAGTTTAAAATATGCCAGATGTTTTGTCGCAAATTCAGCTTTCGGCTGTCAGACTTTCATTAGGCTTTTGATTACCAAAGAGGCAAAGATATAAACACAGGGCTTTGGAACACCATCTAAGTGGCCTTTGTTTGCCAGGTTCTCCAGACTTCTGACCGAGGTCTCTCTGGAGCTATCTAACTGCTGACCCCCTGCAATTCATCACCAGCCAGCCCTCAGTCTCACTCCACTGATAAGACCCTCAAATCAAGCCCTCCAGACCCCGTCTGTGACGATAAGAAAACATTCCTCCCTGCTTTTAGTTTTATCTCTTTTTCTTGTTTGTGGTTGCCCTGACGTCACAGAGGACTGGTTGATACTGGTGATTATGGACCATCCCAGACTGAAGATGACCAAAGGTGAAAGAATCACGGAGCTATCTTTGGTCATCTCTTCAAAACAGTGGTCCGGTTAAAAACACAGTGTGGGATATGGAAGACTGCCTGGGTCCTGTGACCAAAGATATCCTTGGACAGAACTTTCATATGCCTGTTTTGTAACGTGACTGATGCCACAACTCATGTTGTGGACCAGCCAATAGGAAGCCAGCAATAAATGACACACTGATCAATGCAACACTTTAAAGGATAGTCTAGTCAATTTTGAAGTAATGTTCTGTAGTTAACAGTAATTAGTACCTTATCAGCTGTCATATCAGTCAGAGAACATGAGTATGAAGAAAGAGGCAAAAGTCTTCATTCGGGCTAGGCTAAATACAAGTCAAGGCTAATAGCTAGCTAAACAAGGGACAGTTTTTTATTGTTTTTCAGGCTTATAAAACAACTCTTTCTGAACAACAAAACGCTGTCAAAAAAAAACAACCAAACTCTACATTAGCCAATATTAAATCTCTACACTTTAGAGTGACAATTTTGCTTAGTTTGTCACTTTTTTCTCAAAAGAACATTGTTTGTGTTGTGGGTGCTGACCACAGACAGACTGTTTATGTCAATGATGCAAAGGCTGAGAGTGTATCCGTCCAATGGGAGTTGAGTAAACTTTAGGACTGCCTAGACGCGCTGAGGATGATTAGGGCTGTTGCCTCTCAGTGAGAAGGTCACAGGATCGCCTCCCGGCCTGGGGCCTTTCTGAGTGGAGTTTGAATGTTTTTCCCGTGGACGCGTGGGTTTACTCCGGGCACTCTGGTTTTCTCCCACAGACCAAAAACATGCATGTTCAGTTAATTGGTAACTCTAAATTGTCCCTAGGTGTGAGTGAGAGCATGAAAAAAAAGGAAAATTTTCCTTCGTTGTGTCAGCATTGTTTGTGTGACGTTTCCTGCATTTGAAATTATGAGAGGTTTAACAAAGACAAGGCTTTTAACAAATGTTTATGAATTTCCGCCATGAGTCCTAGCCCATGATAGCTATCATCATTCATCAGTTTACATGCATTAAACATAATATCACAGCAGTTTCTTTCAAAGCTCATCTCAGATCTCAGTCTGTAGGCGCCTTTTAAATTTCTCTCCTCGGAGCTTCTTCAAACGCTCAGAGATGTTTCCTGTCCTTGTGTCAAATCACTTGCTGGTCTCTTTGCATGACCTAAGGCAGACAAACCCACTCAGCAGCGTATTGTTTATTTGGATTTTCCAGCCAACTTGCAGCGGTTTGAGGGTTATCCACGGGTGATTTAAAAAAAATTCAGCTTTTCTTTTTTAATGCTTCAGGGGCATGGAGGTCTCAGAAAGAAGGATGAGCTGAGGAATGAGTTCAGAAGAATAGCTGAATGGGAGTCAGCTGTGGAAAATGGCTACAAGTGGTCTCAGTCTGACGATGACTGAATGGTTTCTCCGAGATTCAGTGACGAGCACAGAGTAAACTCAGGAAATGACAGACTATTTCTCCAATTACAGCGATAAAGCTTTGGAAAAAGAGAAGGTGATCCTTGTGCATGTCTTCACGTGCATGCTAGCATCTGTTTTCGGCATGTTTCCCCCCACCTAGCAGCAGATATTTGAACCCATCTGGAGTTTTCATCCAGCAGTTTCTATGTTCAACTGCAGAGCTGCTTATTTTTTCTCTCGGTTTGTTGGAAGGGTTTGTTCGATGTCTGCTGTCTGGACGTGTTTGGAGCAGACTCGGGGTTTAATGAGATTTTAGATTTGAGAACCTTCTGGTTCTAAAATGTGACACTGACAGATTTGAGAACCTTCTGGGTCTAAAATGTGACACTGACACCCCTCTTGGCTCCACGGGGCTGTAACCAAATCACACAACTGTCAAGTTGATGTGTTCATTCCAGCAATGCCAAAATTTACTCTCAACACCAGTAGAAGCCCGCTCCCTGAGGGCTGTTCAGCACGTCCCTCAGCTCCTGTCAGTTAGAGTTTGCAAATAAGCTCACACTTTCACATGAGTATAATCACACATCTGTATGAGTGAAAGGATATTTGCCTTCAATGTGGCTGCCACACCCTTAATAAAACACTGAACTCAATAAATGATCATTTGAAGTACCTATTTTATGTGAATGATTTGTGTTGTTGTATGAGGATGGTTGTTCAACCAAGTAGATTCCTAAAAAAATTAATCTTTCCTCTTTAAAAATTGTACAAGCTCCAGTGGGTTGGATTTAGGGGGATGAAGTGGTAAAAACAGAAACATAATAAAAGTCTAGCATTCCTTGAAGGAATGCATATCACCCACCGACTTTCATGCCAGAGTTTTAAACTAAGATCTTCATACGCTGAGAAATGACAGAAGCATAGACATTTTGATCCAAACCTCTCAGCTCCTACCACACCAACATAGGGCTGATTAGTTGTGGGAGCCATCTTAAATTGGACTGACTCCAAAAGTTAATCAGTTGCAGATGTACATGCAGTGATTACTATCTGAAAGTTTCCTTAAAATCTGTTCAGTGATTTATGGGATATTTTGCTAACAAATAGACAGGGTTGGCTCCAACCCAGCCTAAAGTATCTCTTGGGGACAATGCTCAGCTACTACCAAACTAAATTTAGTTCAATATCATAAAAATTGTCTGAGGTACAGCAATTTTTGTGTTTTCTAAGATCTTTTGATTGTTATCTTGGACTGGATTGATGCTAAAAGTTAATCAGTTGTAAAGGTACAACCAGAAAAATACTCTCTGCGAGTAAATACAAACTGTGGTACATGAGATATTTTCCTAACAATACAGACAAACAAACATATGCACACACAAATACTCAAACACAAGCAAAAATATTGCTGCTTCAGCTTTGGCAGTGAGCATTAAAAATACTGAAAGTATTTAAAGGTATAGTTCAAATTGTTTAAAGTGTGATTCTGTAAAAAAGGGTATGAACAATCAGTATCTTACCTGTTGTAGATAGCTTTTTAAACAACATCAGTTTGGAGAAACAGGGTTATGGCTAATCGGAGTGGTTATTTTGGCAGAAATATTACGAGACTGTTGGAAGTGCCCCAGGCTGTTTATAATTTCATCCTCCTTGACTAAAACCCCAGTTTCAGCTGAAGAAAAATAAAGCAACTCCACAGCATTATGCTGCCACCACCATGTTTCACTGTGGGTTTAGTATTATTTTGGTAATCTGAAGTCTTGTTCCAGCACCAAAAACCACCTCTTGAAACTGTGGCCAAAAACCTCACTTAAAAATGGATGAAAAGTCCATTTATAATGGCAGCCAGCTCAGCAGCTGAATTGTTAAGGTTATGAGCAGAAAAAGAGAGACTAACTTTGAGTAACGCATGTAGGCTGCTGCCATTTACTTTGTGCGATCAGCTGGAACTTTTGGGTTTTTCTTTTTTTGTAAGTCTGTGTAAATGTTTCCCCCACACTTTCCTTTGTGTGCAGAGCTGTAAGCAGAAGGAGATTCCTATCAAAAAATCAGAGACTAATATGCTGTCAGGGTAAATGCAGGTGCCTCACATCAAAGACTCGAGCGAAGAAACAAGGGTCAGGATGAGTCTAACAGATGATCAGGATTTACTACTGCACACAGGAAGGAAAGGCTGTCTTTCTTCATGTTTTTTTTAATCATTTGGGGATAACTCAGTCTTGTCTCTGTCTCCTTTCTTGTCATTGTTTTCTCTGTCTCTTTTCTCAGATTTTCCTCAGATTCCCGACTCTCATATGATCCTATTCTTGTACATCAACACTTAGAAAAGGAAACGCCTTCTCTGGTGTATAGGTATGTTTTTGGCCACACACATTCACAGCAGTAATATTAGCTGCTTTCTGCTGAGCCAGCTCCTCCTGGGTGTGGATGTAATGTTGACTTTGTTGAACTACATGCAACACATTATATATGTGGCCGACCATTACATTGATGTGGTTCTACCAAGGAAGTGAAACAGCAGATATGAAAAAGTCTCATATCCCTGTTAAAAAGTCAGGTTTTAGGATGTAAAAAATAAAACCACTATAAAACTTTTCAAAACTTTTTCCACCTTATTGTGACGTATTATTTAATTGAAGAAAAAAAAAACGTTATGGAAAAAAATACAACCTAGTTGCATTAGTGTACACACCCTTGACAAACTGATCATTTGTTGAAGCACCTCTTGACTTAACTACAGCTTTCAGTCTTCTTAATGAGTCTATTAGCATGCTTGGTAACATTTGCCCACTCTCTCTTAAAGGTGCTCCAAAGTAGTCAGATTTAAAGGGCATCTCTCATGCACAACCATCACCAGGTCATTCCACAGATTTTCTGTCAAATTTAGGTTAGGTCTAGAACATTCCAAAATTAAAATTTTCTTCAGGTGAGGCCCTTTTTTTTGTTGATTTACATCATTGCCATTTAGAAAAATGTCATTCTTCTATAGCTTTCCAGCAGACAAATTAAGATTTTAGGTCAAGATATTTGCAGCTGTTTATAATTTCATCCTTGTTGACTAAAACCCCAGTTTCAGCTGAAGAAAAATAAAGCAACTCCACAGCATGATGCTGCCACCACCATGTTTCACTGTGGGTATAGTATTATTTTGGTAATCTGAAGTCTTGTTCCAGCACCAAAAACCACCTCTTGAAACTGTGGCCAAAACGTTCAACTTCAGTTCATCAAACCAGAACACATTTTCCTTCATTTTAGGGGGACCTTATTTATTTTTTACAATATTTATCCAGACATTAATGTTTTTCTTTTTAGGAAAAGCCTTCTGTAACCACAAGTCCAGACATACGGAGAACAGAGGAGATTGTTGTCACATGTAGTATCCAACCAGTACTTGTCAGTATTTTCTGCAGCTCCTTCAGTGTTGCTGTAGGCCTCTCTGCAGCCTCCCTGACCAGTTTCCAACTCGTCTTTTCATCAGTTTGGGACATCCAGTTTTCTGTGATGTCACTGTTGTTCCATATTTCCACCACGTCTTGATCTTCACTGTCTTCCATGGCATTTCTGATGCTGGGAAAACCTTTGTAACCTCCTGACTGATTACTTTCAACAATGAGATCGTTTTGGTGCTTTGTGAGCTCTCTGTGAACCATGGGTTTTGCTGTAAAATGTAACTGATTGAATGTCGGGAAAATGTTGTTGGATGGCTGGACTTTAATTCAGGTTGATCAGAGTCACGTTTTATTGCTGGTAGGTGTGTTCTTAAGAAGACTGAAGGCTGTAATTAAATCAAAAGATGCGTCAAACAAAGTATTCATTAAAGGGTGTGCGCACTTATGCAACCAGCTTAATGCATTTTATAAAATTATTTTTATATATTTCCCCAGAACTGATGAGTTGTATTTAATACATGTCACATTAAAGCTGGAAAAAATGTTTTGAAATGATTTATCACGATCTCATTTTTGTTTACATCTCAAAAACCTGACAGTTTAGGAGGAATGTGCAGACGTTTTATATCCTCTCTCTGAAATGGCACAGCTGGCTGTGTTCCAGCTCTGACATTTCAAAATGGATGACGACTCAAGGCTTGTGTGGTTGAGACATGTCGATCAAAAGTCAGTTTTATGTTATGAGACTGTTGGAAGTGACCCAGACTGGACTGGAAGTATTTGTGCTTGTAAATAACCATGTAAATCTACTTTAAAAACTGTGTAATATGAAACTGACAGCTGTGTAAATGTTTAAAAATTACTGTTTGTATTAACGGCTACAAATATTTCAGACTGAAGTTGTTTTATGATGACAATTCACTTTGTTCTTGGCCACACTCTGACTAGTCATTAGCTCATCAATCTGATCAGAATTAAACTCATTTTTTTAAACTGAGGTTACTCAAAAAGCTCTACAACAGGTAAAATACTGATTATTTATAACCTTTCCACAGAAGCCTACTTCAAATGATCTGAACTGTTCCTGCAGTGTTTGGAACAGCAAAAAAAATTATTAAAAAAATGCTTTTCTTTGCACTATGTCATATAAGGACAACATGAAATTGTTTACATGTTCTGTTTTTCAATAATATGATGAGACCGTGTTAAATCATTACCATTTATGACTTTAACATCTTGAACTTATTTGCAAACAACACTCCTCTTGTAGAGTATATGATGAGTTTGGGGTCCAGTCTGTGGCATTTAATGGTGCAGACCTAAAACCCAGCAGTACTTTAAATCTGCATGTGGTCTTTAAAGAATGCCATTAAGCTCTAAATGCTTCTTTCACTGGAGCTAACAAGCAAGTGGTTATGGTTAAAGGTAATGATTAGGGTTTGGATGCTGTAATTTACACATTTTAAGTGACAAAAAGAACGCTTTGAGAAGAACATTTTAAGTTATTTTTCTCAGAGGAAACTGAACACATTTTAATTTGTTACACCAAAAAAAAAGGAGAGTTTTATGACAAATTTTCAAGCATATAAAAATTCTGTTTAAGCCTCACGAAAAACAACAAAAAGATAAAGTTTTTTGTACATATTAAAAAACAGCACATTTTGGGACTTTTTCACAGAGTATTTTAAGACCACAGCTTTCTGTCCCAAGGGACTGACATAATCTTTGAATAGAGTTTGAGGGTAGACTTACCGAATGTTTACAGAGATGTTCATGCAGATATTCTCAAACAAACATGAAAACACAGACTCTGCCCTCATGGACGTCTGCAGATGCATGATGGGATTTAAACCAGGCCTTACGAGCGAACATCAGCTGCAGAGATCAGTGTGAGATGCTTACTCTGAGATTTTTGATCCTTCAGACATTTCCGTCCTTTCTCTTTCCAGCTCGTTGTGATTCCAACTTTTATATATAGATATAAAGAAGAAACGGAAGAAAGAAGAAAGAAGAAGAAACGGGAAGAGCAGGAAAGGCATAAATGGGCCAGAATGTAAATGAAAGCCAGATTTCTGAGGTTTGGCTTCTCTTTGTGTCATAATTTGTTGAAAGGTGGAGCCGAGAAACTGATAAAGAAGAGAAAAGAAGGGTGAAAGACAAGTTTGGACCTGAAACTTTTCTTTCCTGATTGTTCATACGTTTTGTATTTTAGTCTCCTTCTTGTATTTTAGTTTTCAAATGCAGCTTTAAAATGGGACAAACTCTGGAGAAAATGGGCACCAACTCAGCCGAGCAGACTGTAAGGTTAGTGTGACTCGAACCAAAGGCTCTTTTCTTTTAACTTCTTCCAGTGTTTATTCTTTAATCAGCATTCCACTGAAAACTTCATTGAACTCAGCTCAACTATTTGCCCAAAAATCTTCTCGAAACCAAACCAAAGGTCCAGTGTCAGCATTAATGGTTCAAAGGATGTTTTCCTTTTATTGTTTTGGTCAGTTTGATGGAACCATGAGAGTAATGGAGTGAATTTGTAGCAGGATTTTTGGTGCCAAATGAAACAGATAAAACTCTTTCAAAGGACTATTTTGACATTTTGGGGGGAATTTGTGCATTCCCTTTTCCAGAGTAGGATGAGAAAGGCAAAGCCTGATGGCCAAAAGTGGCCCCTCGGTCATATCAATCTGGTCCTTGGTGTTATCAAACAAAAACAACAAAAACCGATAATAAATTAATCAAAGTCAGAATTTTATAAATAAATCTCAACTAAAGTTAAGATGAGTTACATACTGGTGTTTTGTCTTTTGAAAAAAGAAAACATGTAGGTCTAAACTTTTCTTTGCCAGGTTTGTAACAAGATTAAAGAGATATATCAAGAAAGAGACAAAATACTCTAAATCTTGCTTTTGTGTTTAGTTTTACTAAGAGTTTATAACTAAGTCAGTTCTCACAACTTTTAGTTCACAGGTTTTATGTTTAATAAACTAACAGAATATTGTTAATTTTTTGATCAAGTATGCCATCTTTGCTACAAGTTTGTCAGAATCTGTAAAGCAAATATACATATATATCTACCTAAATAAAAAAAGAAATAAACTGCCTAAATTGCACAGCAATCAGTCTAAAAGTGTGCAACTAATGTCAGCTACGTGTTGGCCTTACAAGCAAAACAGTGTTTCAGTCCAAGGTGCAGCCCTTCAAACCCTTTAACAAGGTCAAAATGTTTCTCTGAGAAAGGTTTTTTGCCCAACTTGGTTTAGAATTACAACCGTAAAACAGGCAAACACTGGTCCCTGAGTTAAAGGCAGAGCAGACGATGTTTTGTAAAGATATATATATATATATATATAAAAGTACAAAAGTGTGTGTTGTGTTGGTGGGGGGGGGGGTAGTTTTATTGC
>JAOXNZ010000155.1:5312419-5323121 GCA_028566095.1 Kryptolebias brasiliensis
AAATTTTGACAAATTCATAATATATAAATATATATTTTTAAACTGCAACAAAAGACCAAGCTGTTGTGTGACTCGTTCCTAAAGGACCAAAACGTTCTGGTGTGAGCGGTAACATTTTAACAAGTACAAAAAAACAACAGTAGCAACGATGAGAGGAGTGATTCGGAGCCCCCAAAGGACTGCTGGGAAATGTTGGTTTTCCCTGCTTTATCTGTCTTTGGAGGCACATGTGTACATACACGGTCTCTGAGGAGTTATCCAGATCATTGGATCAATGTGGAGATGTCTGTGCATGGCTGGTCATGGCTGGTAATGTGAGCAACATGGGTTGTGCACCTTTTCTAAGAAGGGTTTTGTGTGTGTTGGTGATTGGGGGGGAGGGGGTGTGCATGCATGTGTTTTTGTGCTACAGTCATTAGGGAGTGAAGGGAGCTCATAACTCCATCCATATTTCTGCACAAACACCTGGACAAGAGGGCCCAGTGAAGGCTCTGAATTCCCACACAGAAACGATCCCGGGACTATTATCCTGAGCAGGTGTGGGTGTGTGAAAAGGTGCACACATGAAAGTGTAACAGTGTCAGTCACTTGCCGTAAAATCAAAAAGTAGACAGAGCGGTCCATTCGACTTAATAAGTTCACCGACATGGAAGGAACTTCCTGCAGCCTGTTCCAGGAGGTAGGTTAGTTTATATTCGAAACCCTCTTTAACACCTCGTTTCCCTCTAAGTTCACTGTGACACACTGAAGGAGAGATAAGAAGTGAAAGAATTAGAGGGGTATCCCTGCAGATGAGCTCATCGGTTCTTAAAGTCTTCTCAGAACCATTAATCACTTCTCAGATATCAACACCACTCTATCCTGCAGAAGGGACGTCATGTTTAATAGCAGCTCACTTTCTTTCTCCTTTTTGAGTTAAGACTTCCTTTGTCTCCCAAGGACAGAGAAGTGGGAAAGCCTGAGCTCTTTTTCTGCGGCCTCTATGGCCAAAGTCAGAATCAAACTTTATTTACGTTATGCATTTCATGCATAAAGCAACCCAATGTGCTTCCAATTAGGAATTCAAAACACAGAAGAACAATGGATTTATACACGGAATGCATTCATACAGACATATACAGACACGTTCACACATAGAGTGATAACAGTGCTAACTCAAAATACACAATAAAAACATGATCATGTGCTTTTGTAAATAGGAAAGTTAACTTTTTCTTAAAAACATTTCCAGTGTGTGCTTCTCTCAGATCTGGAGGCAGTGCAGTCTATTTCACTGGAGCATAAGTACAGAAAGTAGCTTCCCCCGGTTTGGAAAAGGTACATGTTATGACCAAGTTACCACGGCCTGAGGACCTGAGTGATCTGACTGGTGCATACGTACTTAATGTGTATTTTATATATTGTGGTCCATGGCAATTTAGTGCTTTACATGCAAGTAATAGGATTTTGAAATTGGTTCTGCTTTCAATAAAAAGCCAATGCAGAGATCTAAGACCTGGTGTGATGTGTTCAAACTTCCCAGTGCCTGTGAGAATACAAGCAGCTGCATTTTGGATCAGCTGTAGTCTGTTTTCAGCACATTTAAGGAGGCCTTTAAAGAGACCATGACAAATGTCCAGTCTGCTTATTATTACTGAAACGTTTTTCAAATGATAAAAGGCCAATTTAATAATAAGTTTAATATGACTTTTAAAATTTAGGTCACTGTTTAACATTACACCAAGGTTTTGTGCTTCATTTTAGCTGCCACCTTCTGCTTTTGAATCTTTGCAATAAATACAAGTATTTCTGTTTTATCTTTAAGTTGTTGGACATTTGTGACATTAATCAGTTACACAGTATATAAGTGAGTTTAGAGTATCTGCATCAGAAGATAAGGAAATATACAACAGTAAATCATCTGCATAGTTATACTAGTTCACATTCTGTTTTTTTGAATGATATGTACAAGAGGAGGACTATAAAGACTGAATAAAACTGGACCAATAATTACACCTTGAGGTACGCCACAAACAACACCCAGAGTTAAACTCACCAGCAAACACAAAGAACTGTTTCTCTGAAATATGTGTTTGAAACCAGAGAACTGGACCAGAGAAGTCCACCCAGTTTATTAACCTGTCCAACAAGATCTGATCAACAGTACTGAAAGCAGAGCTGAGCTCGAGAAGTACAAGAACAAATACCTTTACAGAATCAGCGTTGATGCGCAGGTCGTTCACAACTTTAATGAGCTCCGTTTCTGTACTGTAGTGACACCAAAACTAGATAGAAAAATATCCGACATTGTTAGGCTATTAATCTGAGTGTGAATGACTTTTTCTAGTATTTATTTTTAAAATGGTAAATTAGAAATAGGCCTCTAATTAGATATCACAGACTGCTTTTCTTTCAAAGTGGGTTAATGACAGTTGTTTTAGGTGCAGCAAACAATATTTTCCAACACTTCAGATGAAACACAGTAAAAAGCAGGTGGATGATCTTAGCTGTCAAACAACTGCTCTACATTCAGAGGCTTTAAAGTCGTAACATCACTCCTTAGTCTGCCCACACCAATAGTCTCAGTCAAGGAGAGACTGTTGTATTAAAGTACCTAACGTTGAGCTGTGAGGGAATGGTATACGTGAGCAGCTATTCTGGTTCGAGATGTCTGAATCAGGCTATTTCCTGCAATCAAAGATAAAAGATAAGTGGATGTACAGAATGGATGAGTGAATTGAAAGATAATTTGCGGGCACAAACCAGCTTCCTGACATGAGTCGTAAGACAATAGGTTTAGACATGTCAGCACTGCAGCTACAGAGGCATTACGGATTAAACATGTTGCACCCACTGTCAAACTGTTTTAGGTGTTTGGACTTCAAAATAAAATAACCCATTCAAATCCAATTAAGGTGGTTTTGCAAATAAACAAAATATTTGAGCGTGTAAACTCTTGGATGTTAATAATTTATTATTGAAAGGCAAAATCCAGGAGATAATGTTTTTGCCTGTCTGTGTGTTTGTGTGACTGTCTGTTAGCAAATATATCTCATCAACCAGTGGATGGATTTCGATGAAACTTACAGAAATTAATCAGTGGATCAATGGCTGCCACAGCTAATCAGCCTTAGGTAAAAAAAAAAGCTATAACCTTGCCGATTTTATAGCTATTCAGCTAAAATTTGATGTGGCAGTAGCTGAGAGTCATTCTCTGGGTGTGAACACATTGCGTGCGATTGTGGATAACATTACTTTCAGAGTTTCACCAAAACAGATAACTCCATTATCTCTAAACACAAGCTGATCTTAGTTTAAAACTGTGGCATTGAAAGGCAGCAGGCGACATGCATACTTTTAAGAAGTACTAGGCTTTTTAAAGTTTAATTTTAAACTTTAGTATTGACAGACTTTCATTCTGCATATCGTATGTCTTTGACAGAAGACGCAACAAGAAAATAAATTAAATATATAGTTCATAGATGATGACTGATAATATCACCACTTACATTACAGGCATTAAGAAAACTGTACACATGTTGCTTATTTTTATTGTTTAAATGTGTAAAAGCAGATTTAGTTTATATGTGGTAGATTTTCAACATTAACCTAAATAAGTCTTTATTCTGGATGTTATATTTTCACTGGTTTGAAGCATAACTTGTAAAGGAAGCAAAACATGTTAATATAATGTCTACCACGTCTCAGCCTGAGTGTGTTTTATTTCAAATATTTTTACCGAATTAAAGTATTTTCTTAAAGACGTATGTAGGAAAGTGTAATTTATATTGTTGGAGTTTTGCTGAACAGGTCCATTTGTTTTAGTGAAGCAGGGGCGCCCTCTGCTGTCAGAGAAGCATATCACAGCAGAAAGGGCCGTCCTGACGAAGCTTTTTTCCTATTGGCGACTGTCTGTCACGTGATCAAAACAGAGTCATGGCGGCGTCCGCTGCAGTCCGGACGAGCATGGTGCTGACTTTGAGGTTTAATCGTGTTATCCCGCACTGTAGCACGTGTCCTCTGTACAGATTAAAGAGGTGCATCAACAACAGAGCTAACACCCAAAGGAGAGGCTCATTCGACAGCTTCCGGACGATAAATCGACACTTACAGACGAGTATATGTGAGTGAGGCTGTTTGCTAACACTTTTAGCACACTTGTTTCATTCGTTGTTTTGAACTGTTTCTTTCTAAATAACCAATAAGAAGGCATGGATTATCTTGACTTTTAATCTCGGTTTGAGTTGTTTACGATGCCCGCAATTGTTTCGCAGATAATATTTTATTTTGAACTCCATTTACTAACATTTGTGTAACTTTGTATTCCCAGTTTGGGAAGTTGTGAAACTTCTGCAACAAGTTGTGCATTTCCTTCGGCCGGTTCCCTGATATGAAACATCACGTTTCTGACTTTTTTTCCTCCTCTCTTTCCAAAGGTCTTCACCAGGATGAGGAAGGCAGCTCTAACGCAGAGGAGCCAGACGACGTGTGAGTCTACCGGGGCTTTTATTGTGAAGGGATACGGAGCTGACAGGAATTATTCACACTAAAAGCACTACTACTATCAAACACAGAAACTGAAAAGTCCAAGTCAGTGAGGGTGTTTTCTAAAATAAAGTGTAAAGTCTGTAACAATCATAACCGACCCCGTCTGCTTTGTGCAGGGTACGCAATGTTTTTCAGGACAAACTTTATTTTTATTTAACAGCCGTCTCTTGGTTTGCTCAGAGAGTGGCGCTACATGAAGTACGTTGTTCTTTATTTCTTCAGGTTGATTTGTAATTTTGCAATACTTTCATGGGTATGAAAAGAGGTCACTTGTCATCAGATTGTACCCACCTTGGAGCCGCTCCTAATCGCTAATCTTAACCTCGACACCTATTCCTGACATCTAACCCTAACCTTTACGTGCCTAACTTTAACTTAACCCTAGTCAAGGACACAAAAATGCACAGGTACACAATGGTAGGCACTTGAGTATGAAAAGGAAATCCCCAAGTACAAGATGGGGGTATGAAGTGGTGAAATTACAAATGAACCAGCACCCTTCTTGAGTCCTAACTCTTACCAACAAATGCTTCAAATAAAGTGAGGCTAAAAAGCAACATTTTAAAGAGCTGTGTCTTTCTAATTATCAGTCTGTTATTACACATAAAATGTAAGCTGAGCTATGTTTCTATTATTTTTTTTTCATATGCAAATTGAAATATTGCATTAGACAAGGTTAATACCAATATTGAAGCTTCAAGTTAATAAAAAAAGCCCAACACTTGTTGGCAGGAAATTATTGATCACGTTGTGTTTGTGACGTTCATGACCAAGACAAATTGTTTCATTTTTTAATAGCCTGCAATGTGACACTCCAAGGACCATGAAAACAAGACCAATTCTACTTTTCTTCTATTTCTTTTCTAAAGTTCCTCACATGTGCTTGACGCTTGCATACAAACAGGTAATTTATATTTTTAAATGGTTTGTTGTCTGCCTTTTAGGGTCAACGTGGTGTATATAGATCGGTCCGGCCAGAGGATCCCAGTGAAGGCTAAAGTAGGAGATAATGTTCTGTTTCTGGCTCACAAACATGGAATTGACTTGGAAGGTGAGGGTTTATGCAGTTAAACTGAAGCTTGCTTCTGAAATAACTGCATAACATTTATAGGTTTTTGTTGTTGTTGGCATCAGGGGCCTGCGAGGCATCGCTGGCCTGCTCCACCTGCCACGTCTATGTGAGCGCCGCTCATTTCGACAAACTGCCAGAACCCGAAGAGAGGTAAGTGCGCCACTGACGCTGCCCAACATGTAACGGTGAGATCAGTGTAAATGCTGACAGACGTCTCGGTTCTCAGGGAGGACGACATGCTTGACATGGCGCCCATGCTTCAGGAGAACTCCCGACTGGGATGTCAGATCGTTCTCACTCCAGAGCTCGACGGCATTGAGCTCACCCTGCCCAAAGTCACCAGGAACTTCTACGTGGACGGCCACGTTCCTAAATCTCACTGAGTCGAGCTGCGGATGATGGAGAGTGGAAAGTTGGGCTAAAAAAAAGAAACGTCAGGGTGTAAATGAGACACGGCATGTGCTGGATGAGGGGTGACTGGAAGGATTCACGGCTAGCGACTCCCAGCACGTCTCACTGACATTTTCCAGTTTAACCAACATCAGGACAGAGCTGCAGATAAGATCGGGCAAAGCCGAACACTACATGAGTTTCACCGGAGGTGTGATGGTTACATGCAAAACTGTGATGGTTCAGCTGATAATTTATTTATATGGATTGTTCTCCATCTTTAAGGCACCATTCAGTCTCAGACTGCTCAAACATCACCGAGGACCAGAGTCGGCCTCTGTGAAAGGAACATTCCTTGTTACAGCTTATATACGCACAATATGACATGGTGGTGATCATTTTGACCAGTTCATTCTTGTCATTTTTCACGTCTCATGTTCTACTTTGCATATTTTTCTGTGTCATATTCATGTGTAGATGTTGTACTGTTTGATGAAATTATCCATAAATGCAATCTCAGAAAGGTTTTCCTGCTGTTCGGCTCCAAAGTCTGACAGAAAAGCCATATTTATCATGAAGTGGGCTATTTACAACGAACTAAACTCATTTTAATACATTTCGCATACATTTCAAAACATTCAAGTGCACTGTGTTTGAGCTGAAGGTGTTATTTTAAAGAAATTCTTTTAAATGGATCAAGCCCTCTCAGTTGATCTGGTTTAGTGGAGCTTGGATCCAGAGTAGGAAACCTCTTTGTGTTTTTCTTACCACATCTATCTTTGACTCAAGTCTCCTGTGCTTGTCCAACATATGCACAAATAAAAGTGAATCGTCTTTTAACTGCAGAAATTGAAAGTGGTGCAATTAAATCTGGTTCAACTATGTCATTTTTGGGGAATTCGTTCATTTTGGCTGCATTTCTTTTTACACAGTAAAGCCTGAAGGTTATGGAATCCCATATCTGCCACTGAAAAGGCAGAAATTGTCAAATAGTATGTATTAATTAGGAGATTCAAAGTTACAATTATGAGAGAAAGTCAATTATTTCAAAACTCGTATTTACAACTTTGAAAACTCAATTAAGAGTTGCAAAGTGGTTACTATGAGGTAATTGAGTTTCAAAGTCAAATTTCTGAGTTAGTCATAACTGAGTTAGTTACTAAATCGAAATTATGAGTTTAAAACTCATTGACTCGGAAACTCACGAGCAAGACATAACATTTGACAATGTCTATCTTTTTTTGTGTCGAGAGTGGGTTTCCACAGAGACTCCCACCGACTCACCCCTTATTAAGACCCTGCTGCTGCTGCTCATATGTTCACCTTGGCTTCACAGCAGCTCGCAGGGGATACTCCAGGCCTGAGCTGCACTTTTATACCCTGTCAGGTGTAATCTAGCAAACCCAGAACACCTGTGCAGACCCAAAACTCCGTCCGCTCATGGCGGCCGGCTCCGTCTGCAGATGACAGGTCTGAACGTCCGAGGTGAGCATCGACACGACAACAATGGCGCCCTTTGGGTGGGCTGGGCATTTTTAGATGAGGCCACTGCAGTTAGCCAGAGAAACCACGACAAGGGCAGGTCAAAAGGCAGGGCGAGCATCTTTAAGCAACATTTTTTTACAACGTTTTAGAGGTGAGACCTAATTTGAAGGTGGTTTGCTGAGCATATGGACGTGACAACAGCATGCTTTAAAAAAGAAAAGAAAAGAAGGCCAAACAATAAAAACGTAAATGAAGCCCTTAGTTAAATGTTATTTTTATTTCGTGTACTTGTGCTACTTTAAGAAAGGGGTCAAAATGGCCGAAAATGCGGGTTTTGTGTGAGCACGAGAGCAACACAGGAGCCGCTGCGCTCGCGACCGTCAGGATTTCAAAGAACCGCGAAAACCCCTGGACGTCTGGAGCTAATGAAGTGCCACGTTTGGGTTCTAGAACGCGTTTAAGCTCGCGCAGAGGTGAGAACGTTCGTTCCGTTCCTCCAGGTGAGTTGGAACAGCTCACCTCCTTGGTTAGAGTTAGTCAGCTTTTTGTTTGTTGCATAAATTTGACCTTGCTAGGCTTTCAGGTTCAAATTATCCCCCAACTTTTCCAGATAGACTGAAATATGTGTCCAATAAAACTTGAAAATGTTCCAAAACTGCGTTTGTTTCACTCTCTAGCAAATATAAACACTAGCTTATTAGCTGCCCCTGCTTTTTCTTGTATAAACAAGTAGCTCACCTGTTATATTTTCATGTCCTCCTTTTAAATGCAGCCTTCATCTTTCTTTTCTCTGTTTTGTTTTGATCAATGATGCAGGAACTGCCCGAGCATGAGCACTGCGCCAAAGAATGAAGTCGCCTTTATCCAGGAAAACCAGAACAAAGTCGAACATTCTGCTCTCTTCTACCTTTTCCAGGAAGTCTCCAAGCTAGACCCACCTCTCCACAACAGTTTCCTGGACACAAATCCGCCCTCCAGGTGGCTGAATGAGGTGTCAAAAAATAACCGTTTCAATCATAAAAGAGCAGACAAAGATGAGCCCCCGTTTCAACCCCCTCGCGGTACTCGCAAATACAGCCTGTCCTGTGTGTTGCCGTACAGTCCCGTGAAGAACGTGAGCGAGGAAAACGGCGATGTCTCAGAGTTGGACGAGCCACGCTGTGAATGCAGCAGCCCCTGGAAGGTGCTGAGCCTGATCAACCTGCACTGTGAACGGCTCCTCCATCAAAGAGATGTTGAGGAGGACAACTCAACTTCAGTATCGTCTTCCACAAATTCCAGCCAATCGATGGCCACATCGGCGTCTGCGCCTCCAAATGGTATAGAGGGGGAAAGTGAACAGGACGGCCTTGATTGCACTTCAGAGCCGTTGCTTCCTGTCTGTGAGGGACGAGAAAACGCAGCATTCGCTGCTCCCGTGGAAGATTCGAGGCCGGACTGCTCAGGAGTCCGTCAGCAGCTGCAGTTCGGTGTGAAAGATGCTGATGAAAGCCACAGTGTGAAACTACAGCCTGCAGAGAAAACGGGCCCTCTTACCTCAGAGATGCAAGAAGGCGGCCCTGCAGTGTCGTTGCAGCTTTTATGTAGTTACAGAGAAGAGTTCAGTGTTAAACAATTAGAATGGAACCAGGGGCGTAAGGAGGGCTGTTTCTCTACTCAAAAAGATGATTTGGATGTACCCTTCCTTGAAAAGGAAACTCAAAACTCCACTACATGTCTGAAGACCCAGATGACTTTCAGTTCAGGTTATAACGCCTGCACAGCTCTGTCAAAACCAGCACTAATGCTGGACCACAATGCAAACGTTACTTTGTCTACAGAGCTGCCATGTAACCCCCAGCCACCTCCTCAGAGTGCAGCGCTGCTCTCCTCACAGACAGTACCTCTCATATTTAACACTGCAGAGAGCTGTCGGTCATCCTCAGGGCAAGATGAGGAATTCTTAGCATCCACACCCAAATGTAGCCACGCTTCCACTGACGACACACACCCTGCAGCGGACCAGCTGAGAAGCTCAAGCTGCCACGTGTCTCTGACAGCATCACCACCAGAGCAAAATGAGAAAGCCGATCCTCCTCCTCCCCGCCAGGGTCGAAGCAAGACTCGACGGAAACAAGCTCACCCCTCTCGCAGTGCTGATATTCAAGACCCAGACTTCCAGGGGGTGACATTCAGGATCGACGCGGCGCTGGACGACACCAGGGAGCAGTGTCGGCTGCTCATAACCTCAAAATACAGGTGAAGACGGCTTTGTTACTGTTATTTTAACCATGCTTTTAAAACGTTGTCCGTTGTAGACAAATGTGCATTATTGTTTGCTCCCTTCACAGCAAGGAGCTCGGCAGAGGTGTGCGAAAACCCAAGCTGAGGACGCGAACATCACAGAAGTCACTTAAAACCAGCAGCTCAGATGAAGAAAATGACCTTACATCCACTGTCTTGAGTAAGTAACACCTGAGTAACTGATGTGATTTATGAGTAGTGATTCAGACACAGCAAAGAAACTCACTTAAATGGCAAAACTTCAGGGTAGTATCTCACTGAGCTGCGTCTGTTGGAGACCAATTGGTGAAATTGGGCAGATTTCTTGTTGCAGCCTCACTAAATTCTGAATGTTTGTGACCAGCGAGCTGCGTTGAAAATCAGCTTATTTTCATGTGCACAGCATGCAAAACTGTAGTCTGGACCATGCACGTTATATCGTTGCCCACATTGTACCCACCCTGGCATCCACCAACCCCGTTTAGGATTTATTCTACTGGAGTACATTTGAGAAATGCAGATAGGCAGATTTAAATCAGATATTTTAATAATTATTATTTATCATCTGTATGTTTTTTTAGACCTGGACATTTGGCGATGTACCCTCGAATGTTTTCTATAATCTGCCAAGCAACTGTCAAGATACAGCTTTGGCACTGAAGAGAATTAAACTGATGCGGGTCTGAGACACTCACAACAACTCTGTGACTATTTAGAGTGAAAATTTGTGGCACTAATTCTGTGATTATGTTTGAAGTGCAAACGACAAGCCTTGGCGATTCACACAAGGAAACTAAGAACCCCCACAAATGTTCTGAGACGCTCTGTAGACTCCCTCCCAGCCGTTCTACTTGCCAACAGTTGCAGCCCAGTGAGATGCTTTAGAGCTGAGGTCCCCAATCCTGGTCCTCGAGGGCCACTGTCCTGCATGTTTTAGATGTTTCTCTGCTTTGACACACCTGATTT
>JAOXNZ010000155.1:5343510-5355372 GCA_028566095.1 Kryptolebias brasiliensis
TTGTTGGAAATTCTGCAGGACTGAAATTGAGGTTGTTACCTTTCGGTTAATCCCCCCCCCCAAAAAAAAACAAAAAAACAAACAAAAACAAACCAACTGGACTTCGATTCTGTAGTTGAAGACGTTTGGTTTCCCATCCTTCTCAATTAAAAAAACTGGAGACGTGTTCATGTTCATATTTTGGACAGAGAAGACAGATGGTTTGAGAGAGGGGTGGCCTTTTACGTCAAATGAAATGAAAAATCAACTTTAAACAGAGGAGGAGGACTCAGATTTGAGCTTTCTAAAACCTATAATGGAGCACTAAGCCTGATACTCAGGCTCTGTTTACATGAGAACAATCTCTGCAAATGTTAGTGCTTTTTTAATGTGTATTGTGGTGAATCAACAAGAAAAAAACAGGTTTGCATGGACATGCCAGTGTTCACTGAATCTGCTGTAGTTTCCATGCCAGGCAGGGTTGCCAGATAGGAAATGACAAACTATTATACTGTTGATTTAAAATGATTGTATTTTGACCCAAACTATCATAAGTGCTGAGTGAGGTGTGCTTTTTAGAGGGGAGAGGTTGTAGGATTATGTGCACAGAAAAGGAAGGGGACTTGACCCTAAAACTGTTATAAAAAAGGTAATTATCGTTTATCTGGCAACACTGATGCCAGGCTGCAGTCTGGAGCATGTAAACAGTTAGATCCAAAATGGTGAACACACAGACGTTTGTTTGGATCGACAGTGAGGTTGGGTTGCTGCTACATGTTGAGAAGGGTGAGTAGAACAAACAGCACTCAGCTATCTGCTATTACTACTGTTGATCTGCCTGTGCATGTGCAGAACAGCTATTGACTGCAGCCATCTGGGGTGCAAATGTGTGATTTCACATGTTGAGGCTTCCTTTGGAATCCAAATAGGAGTGTTCAAAAACCTTCACGCTGAGACCTGGGTTCAGAGCGCTGTTGTCGTGTAAACGGACGGCTTAACCGCAGCAGAAAATCTACTATTTCACTTAAAAACATAGAAGTCCAGTTGTTTTGTTTTATAATTTTTTTGTCATGATCTGGATGAGAATCCACACCAGCATTTTAACGTTCAGTGCTTTAAAAACTTTATTTTGTATTAGTTTTATTTTATTTGCTAGTGCAAGCTCATTTTTTTCCCAGAAGGCAACACCACCTTCCCTTCAGCAGGCCAAAAGCATTTTCTACAACCACCCGTGCGTGACTGAATTTCTGATTAAACCTATGCTGTTCTGCTGTCAGTCGTCCAGTGCCATGGAAAGGTTTTAAGAGACAATCTTGAGTCCCCAAGGATGTAATAGCCAGCAGTCACCGCACCAATGTCCCTGGTGTGAGCTGGGAAGAGGTCTCCCTGTTGGCTAGCTCTCATAGCGTGGACGGTTTTAGCACTCTTTCATCGTGGAAGCTCCCTGGTAGTCCAACAAACAAATCCCAGAATAGCCCCTTTCCATCAACAACACCTTGTAGGATTACAGAATGCCAGGCTTTTGGGTTGAACTAGTCAGTGTGTGATTGTTGTGTGGGAGCCATCAATAGCACCCACACAGTGTGGGAAACCCCACCTGTTCTCAAAAATAGGCTGCCATCTCTCTAAATCTCTCTTCATGGGTAAAGCAGTTTTTTTCTGGCACCAGTAAAGTCTGGGCTGCGGCAAAAAAATCCTGCGCACAGCTGTGATGCTTACTCCAAATAGATGTCCAATACTGCTGTACTCAGAGCCTGTAGCAAGCTTTCACAGTGCAATGGCCACTCTCTTCTTTAACAGCCCACACTGGCAGAAACTCTCGTCTTGGTGCTCTACAGCTGAACCTAAATTGGTGCACAGGTAGCATCCTGAAGTTCTGTGTCGGTGAAGCAGGGAACAGCAACATCCCACCACTAGGTGGTTCAGTCAAACACCCAGACGATAAGAGATACATTAAAAAAACCACACACAAACACAACATGCATATTGTGTGCCGTGTCTGTGTTTTTAGCCACAACTTGAAACATTTATGACAGTTGTGCACGCATCTTTTAATATACAACGACTATAGCGAGCTAACATTAGCTTCCATCAGCTTATCCTCCTACGCCGTCTTATCTTATCATCTTTGGTTTGATACTTCTGTATGGCCTTGTAAAGTCTCCTGTACTTCTCTACTGTGTTTCATGTCACAGCACGCAGCAAGATGAATCTCTCTTGTGAGCCAGGCAAAGAAAGACCCTAAATACTCTCCTGTGGGAGGGGAGTGAGTTTAATCTGCACGTGAACCTAGCCTGCTATATGGAGCGTCTCCTGCAGTTTAATGCTTGGAACTTCACACTCTCCAGTTCTGAATTGAGAAAGCTCTCCAGATGCTTTCAATGATTTTTTTTTTTTCCTCTAATTGACCACAGTCCAGAGCCTTTTTTCAGCATCTTCTGAGATAACCGTTTCATTCTTTTAAACACTCCAAGCTGTAAAACACTCACTGTGCTCCAGACTTCTCATGATGAGAATGCCTGCTGCACTTTCACACTTTCAGCAGCTAATGAAAACAAGACGTGGAGCTCCTTTTCTGGCTCCTGATGTGGAATGTACAGTATGTGTGCAATCAAGGAAACTATTGATTGGGCCCATTATGCTCTGATTAGCTCACCTCCCAGCAGAATGAGCCTATTCTGAGAATTTCTTTCACCACCTCACATCTCCACAGCCTGTCCTTTACTTTTTGCCCATTGCTTTTGCTTTTCCTTGCACATCCTTCCTGTTTCCCCTCAACCAAGCCCTTCACGTCACTCAGCAGAGCTCTGCTTTCTAAACTTTTCAAGTTTACATTTGTTTTGATTAGAAGCCTTTCGCTTCTGTACTTTCACACCTGTGATCCCCAGAGATGCTTCCTGTTTGGAAAAGAGCTCTCTAAGCACCTAAATCCTCCAGTTCGCTCGCTCTTGGATTCAGTCTCTCTCTCTCCCCATTAACACCCCCCAACATCCCAGACTCTGCTCTGCCAAACCAGGAAGTGTGCACAGGAAACAGCTGCCCCTCACATCCGCCTGCTTGCCCCAGGCCAGGTGCATCCTGGGAACGGAGCAATGTGTGACCGTCGACATGCGGCTGACACTGTACGAAGTGCCGTTACAGTAATCAGAGTTACCATGAACTTTATACAGACAGGGGATAAAAATAAGACCTTTAATAATTTTACTGAACTTCTTTTTTTTCTGAGGAAAAGAAAATTGTCATTAATGTTGCTTCAGTTTTTCTTTAGAGATGATAAACTCAGTCATTTGGGTTTCATCTGCTTGAGATGGAGCAGATTAATTTATGAACGACCACCTCACGAATAAAAGGGGAACGTCACTGATTTCAAAGTCTGACTGAAGGTCCTGAACATATTTATGGGTTTATTGTTTCAGTAAACCTGCTGTGGCTTCAGGGGGAGCTGTGTGAAACCCGATGCTGCAAATCTCCTTAAAAAAGCCACATGAGTGGTGGAACTTTAGAAAACCAGAACGTTTTAAATATGTGGATGTTGACCAAATCACTAATTCCATTTTCTGTTTTCTGGAGTTGTCAAATTTGTCTAAAATTGTAAATTTTTCACTGTCTTGACCCAGATTTTTAAGTTATCATCAAAGCTGCAAATTTATTGTTCCATTACTCAATTACTGCTTGTTTTTTTGTTTTCAGAACAAAAACCAGCAGACATAAGAATAGTTTATTCCCCACTGTAGTCTCTCTTCTTAATACAGTGTCTTCTCCTGCACTGCAATCAGGAATAATTCCTGTGTACAGACACCTGTACATCTTGTGAAATAAACGTGATTTATTCATCATTCTTTATACAGTACATCCACCCATTCTTTTCAATCCATCCATTTTCTTTACCCACTTTTCTGTGCAGGTTCGCAGGGAGCTGGTCCCTATCTCTAGCAGTCACTGTGTGAGAGTCCATCACAGGGACACATAGAGCCAAACGAGACAAACAATTTATGTTCTCACTCACACCTAGGGAAAATTTAGTTACCAGTGAACCTAACATGCATGGTTTTGGTCAGTTTTGTTACACCTGTGCGGGTCATTAGAAATGAATGTGAGACATTAGGTGTATAAAACGGACTTCAGGAAATAGACACAATTCCTTTCCTACACACTCAGATGCATTTGTTTTTGAGTGGACACACACACTCTCACACACAACCACACACACACAATCCCTCAACATCAGTGTAATTGCTTTAACCCTCTGTGTTCATTCCTTGTTAACTAGTTTTGGGTTCCCGGTTCAAAATGATCCCCCCAATATATCTGGTCATAAATCCATGCTAATACATGTATCATCACCTAATGCTGTAATAGATGTTTTAATCAACTTTTGTTTTGATGAACAGTACAAATTAGGATGTTTTGTTGGTCTTCATGATCTGTAGGCCTTACTGATCTGAGCTCATACAACTTGGTCTTGAATAAAAATCATCAGAATGTATGAATTATTTTGATCTATAATATGTATGTGTGTATGTGTGTTTATAAATATAAATACAGGAGACAGAACTGGAAGTGGCAGAGCTGAAGATGTTGAGGTTCTCCTTGGGAGGGACAACGATGGACAGGATTAGGAATGAGGTCATCAGAGGTACAACACAGGTTGAACGACGATAAAGTCAGAGGAGGGACAGTGGGTATATTGGTAGAAGGATGTTAGAGATGCAGCTGCCAGGAAAAAGACAAATAGGAGATATATGGATGCAGTTAGAGAGGACATGGAGGTACTTGGAGTGAGGACAGAGGACACAGAAGACAGAGTTAGATGGAGGAGGATGACTCACTGTGGAAACCCCTGAGGGAACAGCAAAACAAAAAGAAGATTTTTTTTTTCTTTACTTTTTTTATAACAAAGGTATAACTAACAAAATCAAGAAAACTCCAGTGTCCACAATCTGTCAAACGTTACATGTTGTGTGTGTCAGATGCTCGTTAGACATAACAAAGTGGTAAATGCTGTTGTCTTCCCCCCCCAAAAAAAAGAGCTCCAGTTGTTTTGGGATTCTCTTTACCCAGATTAAGAATGTTCTTTCTTTGCATTTTGGTGTCGTTAACATGGATGCTTCCTCCAACTTGTGCTGGGTATTTCAGTATTTTTGTTAAAATCATTTGGACAAAAAAAATGTTATAAGCAAAGGAAAATATGTTTAAAAAATATCTAAAGTAGTGTAGACGAGGCCTTAATGTGCTTTGTTCTCACTGAGACCTTTCATAGTAGAATACACAGTATGTGATATAAATTTGAGAAGTTTCTTTGGGTGAAGACTGAAACACCACCTGTCAACCCTCACTGACTGGAAACCAATCTAAAGAAACCCCTCCTGATAAAGCAGTCATGGACGAACTGATGGAAGAGTCTGATTTCCTATTTGTAACAATATTTACAGCAGCTTTGTTTGTTTTTTTAATGACAAGTTATTGGTGATGTTTGAGAGTAGTTTCGTGGGGTGCTCATTCTTTGTCCTCAGTCCCAGTGTAAACCAAAACTCTTCTTGTCCATCCTGTAGCTGGATGGCCAGCCTCCACAACAATCAGGAGGGACATCTGCCACAGCAGAGGAGGACAGAGAACGCCTGTCCCGGCCGGTGCTCGCAACATTGTTTATCACTTTCTCCATGAAATTCACTGCGAATATTGCCTCAAACAATTAGGTTGCAGTGATCCCTATCGTCAGGCACACAATAGTGTTTACACGGCGTGGAGGAAATGTGGCCATGGAGCCCACTTTAGGGAGTGTGTATGTGTTTTTCCTTGTGCATGTGCATGTCCTCACTTTATAATCATTTAGTCTTACAGACTCCAAGCTCACAATGTAAAGTGGGAGGTTAACATTACCGTGTACTATAAGGCTGCTTTTAAACCCAAAAGCACTGAGTTTTATTTATTAAACAATTCTCCTGTTGAAAATGTGTTACTGCAGTTTTTTTCTTGTGAAAATTCAAAAATTTTATCCAACTTTAAGGGTGTTAATGTTAAGCAGGCTGGCTGCCTTATGTTGGCTGCAAACAACTGCTAAATTTAACTTCAGAAATTAGATGTGGAGTTAGTTTGGACATGTGAAAAAAAAAATGAACCAAGCAGAGGTTTATATGATCTGCTCAGAAATGATAATCTTAAGGATAAAGGTTTTAAGCTATCCCTAATTTCTTTATGTCTGAATTCTAAGAATCCAGACTTTCTTGTAATCTTTTAAAATGGTCTTAATCAAAAGTTCTTTAGGCTTTCCGAAGGTCTTTAAAAGACTTTCTTTGGACTGGCTGCTTTTTCACTCATTTTCTCTTCAGTCCTTGCACATGAACATATCAGCAGTTTGTGCTTAAAAATAATGAGGAAAGTAGACTCATGGAGGGCCAAAGAAGGAGTGTCAGATCTAAAAACAGAAGAATGAACAATATTTGAAAATCATGTCTTTAGGAAACAGACCTGACATAAGACCTGGGAGATGCAGGTCACCTACTGCATGTCAGGTTTCAGCTAATAGGTCTTTAAGGATCAACTTGTTGGAGATAAAATTCTATTTTCTGTCCATCAAACTTGGTTATCTTTGGTATTTTTCAAAGTTCCAGCTACAAAAATAGTGGTTGAACAAACAAGCATTCTTCTGAAAATGATCCTGTACTGGACTAAACCCAAGTAAAGAAGATGCAAAAGCCCAAAGAAAACCTTTAAAAACCCTTCAGAAACATGAAGCACTAATGGTTAAGAAAACTACAAAAAAGTCTGACTGCTTGGAAGCAAAACTAAAGTAGATAAAGTAGTTTTAGTGTCAGTCAGATGGTAAAATCTGCAAAGCAAGAGAAAAAAGAAAAGCCAAGCTGTTCCGTGCTGCACCCCACCAGATAAAATGACCTCTCCCGGTCACATGACTGAGCTCACCGAGCCTTTTAATGTTTAAATTTAGCCACATACTGTATCTTTGTGAAAACTACAATATAATCACAGTCATACAGTACATCGTTACTGGAATAGCTGGTTCCACTGAACCAGGAAAACTAAACCACAGCTTTTTTTTCTACTTTCTGCCATCTTCATTAAACTTTGTTTAAACAAGGCCTTGGCTTAGTTTTTGTGGCACCTGAAAATGCCCCTCAATAATGTTTCGGGGTCAAGGTTTAATTAAACGGAACAGACATTAGGTGGAGTGGCACAACATTGTCTTCGGTTTTTGACGATTCTTTTAGTCTTTGTACACCTCACTAGAAGCTGTGGTGTGCTACTTTTTCTCCAAATGAGACAAGACTATATAGCCTTTTAAAATAAAAACAAAAACAAAAAGATTATTTTTGAAGTTACCAGGGCTACAAGTCCACTGATTCACACCGCTCATTTATTACCACAAGCACATGATTGATGCTGTCATGTTTTGGGATGTTGACGGCTTCCCTGAATCCTCTAACAATCAGCTCGTAAGAATAACAATATCAGTGTAAAGCTTGAAAAGTACTGATATTGTCCACAGTATTCTTTTCTTTTTTTCCTCTAAACACACACACACATACGTACACGTTTATATTTCTATCCTTATTAACAAAAAAAACACACCTTAGCTGTAAATCTAACCCAAAAGGGGGACATTAGGACCTGACTTTGGCCCCAATCCAGGACTACCAATCCTGACATGGTAGGTGATTCAGAAAAGGTCCTAAAAAGGTAACAAAAACCAAGAACACACACACACACACTTCACTCAAAGGCTCCCCCATCAATACTCCTATTTTAGCCAGGAGGAGGGTGTAACGGCTCTGCTGTGAGATTAAAACAATCCTCTCTTGATTTCTTCCTCACTCAAGGGAAAAGCGGAAGCTGTCTGTTATCGTTTGTTTCTATTATTATTCTCTATTTACAGTTTGAGCAGTCAGGCTGGCCCTTAATGACAGAGTCAACAATTCATCTTGTGTCTGTTTCTAGAGAAAACTGTGACTGTGTAAGACAAAAAAAAAAAGCTTTCAAAGGACAACATGTAAAACTGATCAGCTGAAAATCAGCTCCCAGTTTCATAAGTTTGACCTCATTTAAATGAAACTACAGCTGCATTCTCCAGTCGTTTGTAGTCCAAGTCTGGTTGGCTCTCTTTCTGCCATTTTTAGCACATGAAAACTGTATTTACCTCATGAAAGGTATGATTGGTTTAAGCACAAACCTGGCTGGAAAAACAAAACAAACCCTTAAAATAAGGAAGGAAATGACTCTAAGAAATGTTTGGTTATTTAGACATTAATGTTGTACACTTTGTTCAATTGTGTAAAGTATTTTTTAACTATTGACACATTCAAACACTTTTGCAATTGTCTATTTTATTTATCGATTTTATTCTCATATTTTCTATAAAATATGACTGAAACCATTACAATCACAACACTTCTGCATTTAAAACATAAACCAACAGCAGTAATTCAACTACAAAATCCACAGGACCTTTGAATGGTGCCAACATGCATCAGCTTTCAGTAATTTGGGTCTTAAATGCAGACGTTCTGTAGATGTGCAAGGAGAACCAAGGTAAAAAAAAACATTAAAGTTTCTGTAGGTGGCTTATTAGGGTCACCATGGTAACCACACACCTGTCTCTCACCCCCTACAGCAAACATAAGAGAAGCAGACAGAAACACAACCTAGAAAGTAAGCCTCTAACAAACAGGAACTGTGCAAAAACTACTAGATGTACTAGAAAATCTTTGGAACCGTAAGTGGCACAAGCATCTGGTTGTCACACATGTCGATTTTTATGTGTCTACAGAGTATTAATTTGGAGATTTGATGAGTTAAAAAAGACCCTTCACACACAGTTTTAAGGAGAAAATTACACACCAATTTGAGAGAAAGCCAGAAGTCCTTTAGCAGTGAGAGACAGTGAAACACTAAGGGAAAGAAGAGAAAAATAACTATGTTTTAATGTAGAAACTGGATAGGAAGTGTAAGGGTTGTAGGAATAAGAAGAGCTTGTAAGAAAACAAAAACAATTGGAAAGTTTTAGAGAGCGCAGGAGCAGGTGTGTGTGACAATAAGATGAACATTCTGTGGTAACATCTCTAAAAATCATAGAACATAACTAATTGTGTAAAACTGTAAAATATTTCAAAATGCCAGTTTAGGTTTGCTAAATCCAACTTTCTGTAACCTTTTTAAATTCTGAATGATGACTCTACTGTGAAATGAGTCTTAGATATATAGTGCTCCAAGGAGGGCTTTTTCATTAGTTTTGCCAAAAACCAGTTGTTGTATATGTGGAAATTTCTGGGACTAATTTGCAAAATTTGTCAGTGGCATATGATGTGCCATATGATGGAGCATTTCTTTGAGTTTTTCAAAAGCTGGGGAAGGACAACAATGGTGAAAGACACAAAACAACGACAAACAGTAATAAAAGTTCTTCAGTGCTCATTCCAATCTTTCTGACTTTTTATGCAAAAATATTTCCCATTAGTACAAGGCAGGTAATGTCAACAAATAAAAACCATTCTGCACTCACAGGTTTGTCAGGATCAAATCTCAAAAGGGAAAAAACACAAAAGCAAGTCTTTTAAAGAGCCTCAGTAACAAAGCATCGTCAGATCAGATTATCTTCACCAGAGGAACAGACTCTAAAGAACAGGAAAGGCTGAATCCCAAATGATTTCTTTCTGTCCCTCGAGTGGCTTTTTATATGTCAGAGGCAAATTCGTGTTGCATCTGCAAGCGCAACCAAGCTATTACAACGTTTTTCTTGCACGGCGAGGGCGACCAACCAGAACCACAGGTGTCAGGCGCAAAAACGTGTGACAGCCAATACACGACTCTGTCTGCACTCCTGTTTAAACAGACTCAGCCATTACTGTTTATGATGATAATAATGATGATGATGATGCCGGCAAAGATGACAAAGGACAGAAGAAAAACAATGAGCATGATGATGATGAGACAGCTGACAGATTTATAGCTCACCAAACTGTTTTCTTTCTCAGGACCTTAAAGGTCAGGTGGCCGTGAAGGCTCTGATTTTTGTGCCTAGTTTGTCTAAGAAGGAAATGTTCAGAGGGGTGGGGGAGGTGGAAGAAGCTCTGACCCTGAAGGTGACAGAAACACACATTTAAAGCCGCTGATTGGGAAGAAATTAAGTGGAATAGGTTGATACAGAGGAGAACAGTTGATGGGCTGTAGGAAGGAAGTTCAGAGCTCTTGGAGAGGAAAGTTACCACGATGCTGACTCGTGTATCGGTCATATGTGACATGGCTGCGAGTTCTGATGTCAGAGCAAAAACAGGGACCAAAAACCTTCTGTGGGTCCAACATTAGGAGTTAGGGTTTTCATGAGGAAATATGTTTAAAGTCTAGCACACTGTAAAGGATTTTTCTCCATTCTAACATCTTGAACGCAGCTTGTAAAGGAATAATAGCCAAAATAGCCAATTATTTATGTTGTTTGGCACAGTTAACTGTTCAAAACCCAAATAAATTTGTTTCACTTTAACATCTCACACATTAATAACTGAAACCAACAAAGTTTTGTAATATTAGTAGGATTCCTTAAAGGAATCCATATATCCTGCCACCTTGCCAAAGTTTTAAGACTTGTAAGATCAAGTAGTGTTTAGAAAATGTGTTGGAGAAGGCTCTCAGCTACTACTACACCAAATTTGGTGGCAAATTGACAGAGTTACAGGAATTTTCCTTTCAGCCAAGGTTGATTAGCTGTGGCGACCATCTTGAATGGGGTTGACTCAAAGGTTAATTAGTTGTAGACCTACATCTACATTCTGAACATTTCATAAAAATACGTCCAGTGGTTCATGAGACTCACCCTCACACACACACACACACACACACGCACACACCCCCACACAAAAAACAAACAATTCCATGTTTGCCCCCTTTTCAGGGTGGCAGGGTATAAATATCAAATTGTCAGAGCTCATTCAGGAGATGGGTGCTGTGACTTTTTAGTTTTGTAACTTTTATACTGTTCAAAATATTTAATTTTATTTACAAATACTGTCCACAAAAATTCATGGAGATCTCTCCAATTCTTTCAGAAACTTTGATCTCTGAAAGCCTCGGGTACTTTAAATATTTAGCTAACGTTCTGCTACTTTTAGTTTTGATACTTTTAGCTTTTACCTTTCATCTACTTCATCCTTGAACAATTCAGTTATAGCTTCTTCACCAGATTTCCTTCAGCACTCAACATTCACTCTGCATTTTTGAAGAAAATGCAATTCCTCCAGTTTTCACCATGTTGGTTAACCAGCTGAATCTGCTTCAGATCCTGTGAGTACCACTGTAACAAAAACATTCTGTTGGGGATTTTTTCCTGATTTTTCTATTTTGGATTGATCTTGATGGCAGAAGTGCTGCTGCCCCCGGTACAGGGGCTGCTAGTGACGTAGGGGTTAAATGAAGATCTTCCATCAGCTGATGGTGCCATGTGTGGCTTTGTGTACATATGCACACACACACACTGTAGGTGAGTAAGTAAAACCATCTGCGTGTTTGAACGCTGCACTCTCTGTTTAATACACTGTGATGTAGCAGCAATGGCACACAGGTCTCTGGAAATAGTCCAGTATTCCCTCCAAAGTCTGGACTGACCATTCTGGTGCCATGTTTGTGTGTTTGCATGCATGCATGCGTGAACATGTGTGTGTGCGTGTTAGTAATGGGGGTAGAGGAGGGGTGGTGGTGGTTCCTTATCTACAGACCACAGACAGCTTTTGAGGCCCTTATCAGCAGCCACCACATTGTACGAGCACATCCTCTTGTCCAGCAGGGAGCGGAAAACTCTCCTCGCAACATGGTTCCCTTTCCCCCCCGCCCCACCACCACCAATTAACAACATAAAATAAATCCCTACCACTAAAAGAT
>JAOXNZ010000155.1:5370665-5383703 GCA_028566095.1 Kryptolebias brasiliensis
ACTGCAGCAGATTGTCTTGGCCATGTCTACATGCCTAAATGCATTGAGTTGCTGCCATGTGATTGGCTGATTCAACAGTTGCGTTAATGAGCAGTTGGACAGGTGTACCTAATAAAGTGGCCTGTGAGTGTATATATACACACATATACATATGTGTATACATCACTTGCTCCAGAGCAGGTGATGAGTTTAGGCTTAAATTGTCTGTAAAAAATCTCCATCCAGTCAGTGATTTTTTTACCGAATGATATCCCAGGTTACAAAACAAGACAAACTGAAGCAACATTTATATGTCACTATACATTGTACATTGTGCTGTAACATTTTAAAACCCTCTGGAGTCGATGGACCGATCTGAATCGCTCTAGCGGGTAAGATGCGCACTCTCTGAGACTCCGTTTTAATTTGTGTCAAAAGTCCAGACTTCAAACTTTACAACAGTTTTTAAATTATGTCGATAGGCCAAGGAAACCCAGAATTATGATAAACAATTCACGACGCATTTTCTTTCTGAATATCATCGTCATATTTGAAGCGCGTTAGAGCGAGAGGCAGCGGCAAAGGCGGAGAGTCTCCGGCAGAAAAACACCCCATCCTCCATCCAATCTCACCCACAACCCCGCCAATGGAACACACATCCCTCTCCAATCTGACGGAGCCTCAACGTTATCTGTCAAGCGACAAAAAATCTACAAGAAGAAGAAAGAGACGCAAAAGGCGAAGAAAGTTTGGCCTCGTTTTGGAAAGAAACTGTTTATATGAGTGGCACAAAGGATTTATGGCAATTTGTTCTAACTCCTGATTGTTTTGTCTAAAAATCGCCTAAGAAATTGTCAGCATTTTAATAGAAAAAGGGTTTATAACTTTGTTGTTTTCTCAATTTGTTCATGTGTTTATGAATATTACTGTTTATATTTGCATTCTAAGTTGTAAAAACATTTTGTTAAGTATATTAGTGGTTTTTACAGTACAAAACCTAAGAATTTTCTACTAGGATTTTATGGTTTTTGTGTGACGTTAGGTCTGTGTTAATACAGTAGGTCAAAAGTAAAAAATAACTCGCACTTAATTCACACTTGGGAGGTTGTGCATGGCAAGTTAAACCATTTTTAGAGTGAAATATGAATGAAAATCAAAAATAGTCCAAAAATGTCCAGTTTCACCCTAGACCCCAGAAATGTCAGATTACCAATGACACAAAATAAAAAATTCCACTATCACAAAAAGAAGTCAGCGCACCACATTTAGAGGTTTATCACATGTCATTTTAATTCATTTCAGGGATATATTTTCATTTAAATAGGTCTATCTAACTTCATCAACAATCATCCAGTTTGACTTGAACTCTATTAACTTGGATAATTTGCATCATATATATATAAAAATATGCTTGGAAAATTAACTATGTTCACTCTTCTATATGCCATACTTTGAACTGTAAAAAGCTTCAGTTATACCACAGTAAAAGAAAACAAGAGTTACGCTATTGGTACATAATATGCCCATCAGTAAATTGTCCGTAATCTAAATCCAAAGCATGAATTCACTCACACAGCAATCCTGAATATGTGTCTATTAAGTATATACATGACTGTGGTGGGGTGAAAGGTCAGTTTCACTGATAATGATGTTGTCCATGGTGTAAATCGACAAACAGTTCAATTAAAGAACATGTAAGAACATGAAAGTTTTGACCCTGTGACCTTGAAATCAATAGGGATCATCCTTGACCCATGAGGTGTCGAGCTCTTCAGTTTGACATTACTATGTTGAAGGGTTATCAATTTAGAGCTCAGACAAGAAAATGTTCACGGACGGACAGACAGACCCATACCATAATACATACATGACCAGAACTGAGAGCCCACTCATGGCTCACCTCTCTGCCTCACCGGATAATTAAAAACACACACACACACACAATAAAATGATATTTCACCGTGGCCAATTAAGCAACAAGTCTGAGATGCCTTTAGATGTGCGTGGCTACACGTGAACCAAGCTAAGTATTGATACACGTTTCCTTTCTCCAACCCCTGCACTCGCCAAGCCACAGAGCATAAATACCAACCTGCCATGCACAGACTCAGCAGTGCAGGTGTATTAAAGTAGATGCTGCATGCAGAGACAGAACAACCAGCCAGCCTGGGCTTTTGGGACAATATATTTTATTTTATGATCTTAGTGCTTGATTTAAAAACATATATATATATTTTTAATTTCTTTTGTCTTGAGATCCAGCCGTATTCAGAAAACATTCAGGAGATTTAGGCTTGGTCAAAGACATTACGAATTTAGTGCGACTTCAACTGAAACTTTGCATATTTTCTTGCAATTTTGAGTTACCAGCAGATGCAGCTCAGTGAGATACTGTCTTAAAGAAAAATATCAATCCTTTAAAGACTGAAAAGTTGTAGCTCAAAGTGTTTTTTTGGTCTTGAAGAACAGATAAGATCTGATTCCTAAACTTTCACATCCAATAATGTTTTTCAACCAACTGCTGACAGAGAGACACGTAAATGATTTTTGTGCTTTTGCCGCTGGTAATAATGTGGTTATTGTTTTCCAAACGAGTTCTGCATGCAGCTGGGTGTGAGTTTCAGTTTGTGAAAGAAGACATAGCACGCATTCTCAGCGGCTGACTGGTTCAGCTGTGAGGCAAAGTAATGTTTGCGTTGACAAGATTCTAGTAATCATTTTCTGTTTTGAGAGCTTACCTTCTCCAGCAGCTCGAGAACCTGCTCTCTGTCGTGTCGATGACGATTATTGAAGACGTGGTACCCCCCTCCACAGCACTCAATCATCTGCCTCAGGCCTGGGGTTTCTTTCTGCAGGTATTCCTGAGGAAAGACAATTTGATTAGATTACGTTTTTTAGATTTGAGAGGCTGCGCATCACTTCTTAAAACACACGGGTGAGGAAATACGGCAAGAATGTATGAGTGGCGGAAGAAGGAAGCAGATAAACACAATCAAAGAGAAGAAAGAAAAGGTTTTCACAGTCTATAATAATGAACTAGATTTTACTGATAAGCTCATTTTCTACCTTTCTGTTTCACATTTTGGGTCAAGAATTACATCCCTGATAATAAAAATCCCCCACCAGAAACAAACGTGAGGTGTAAATCACTGTACCTCAGCTGTTCTTCCCATTAGGTAGTCTCCACATGTCAGCAGCACCAGGGTGTGATCCAGAATCTCCTTTCCAAACAACTCTTCCAACTCTGCAGGAACACGACCATCCATCTGGGTAAACAAAAACAAAAAAAACATTAGGAAAAGAGGTCAATAGCTACAATTTTTTGGATGAAATTACCCATTTCATAGAAAAGTGTTTATATACTGTGCACTTTCCTCAGTGTAGCCTGATAATGTTTCGATTTTTAGTGTGTGAACACAAAAGCAGTGACAAACCTCCGTAAATTGGCTGACAGGCACCAGCAGCAGAACAGCGTGCGGGCCCGGTGCTACCAGAGTCATCGCCTGCAGCGTCTCCTTTCTCACGCTGTCCTCCATTTTGCAGCCGCTCCAGTACCATCTTGGAGCCTCCACCAGGGTCACGCTCCTGCCCTCGCTGTGGCCCTGCCGCAGGCTGCAGCTCCGAGAGTCATGGACAGTAGACGCGAGGGACACCTGGCCCAGGATGGTGTCTGCTGACGATGTCTTCCCACATCCAATGTTTCCAAAAAGAAGCACCCTCAGCTCTGAGGTCGAGGACCTGCTGGAGTGTCTTCTCAGATGTTCACTCATACCTGAAACAGGAGAAATGGAGGAGTCAGATGGGTTACTTGGTATTAAAACTAGATTTTTGAACCCTCTCTTGATAAACTTAAGGCCTGTGGGCCAGATTTGGTCCTTGTTGTATGCTTAGCTGGTCGGCGTTATATTTTAAATATATTAAAACCAGCCTGTCGGTGACAGATCAAGTCTCTGTTGCTCCTCATTTTGCTTCAAAAACGAAGCAGTCAGTGCAGACTTCTCATGCATTTAGCAAACATTGAAGCTGAGAAAACTCAGTTTTAAGTCAAGTTTTTCAGTCATTTTGATGTAGAAAGAACAACAAAGAACACCCAAATGGGACCGATCAACTTTTGATGTGCATTAAAGAAAATAAATTGATATTTTTTCACAATAAAATGTTAGTAGCTGTATGTTTAGATTTTTATTGAGCCATTTTTTAAACTGCTGATGGATATAAGTATTTTTTTCCATCAATCAAGTGACTTTTGTTCTAAATTCTTTTTATTATGTGTTAAGATAATTCATCTTTCTATTTGAATAAATAGACATAATACGCCTGAAACTCAAGGTCAATCCATTTATCTTTGTCATTAAATATCGACCAAGCGTAGTCATTGTTTATTGACCAATAAATTCATTTTTATTTCCCTCCCACATAAGTTTGACATCCATGTTCTACAAAGATGTAATTCAAAGGAGTGATACCATTAAGAGAGCTAAACAAACATCAAGAAAAAGGTTCAAAAATATAGTTTTACAACCAAAAAAAAACCAACTTTCAAATAAATAATCAAGTTTTTCATTTGACCCCGTCCAAAGTATGTATAATTTTTGTCTTTATCTGCAGTACTTTTGACTGTGGTCCATGTGCTAATGAGAAAAACAAACAGGTACCAGTTCCCGTCCCTCAACTTGTCCATTTAAGTGGAAAACCACATCCCTCAGACTGTTTGATTAACCACACCTTGCAAATCCAGTTGAGCTACATTCAGCCATTCTGCCCACGCTTCCACATTATATTTAGACTAATATTCAAACAATCACATAACATGAGCTGCAAAAGCTCACAAAAATAAAAAAAACTGATCACACAAGTTGACTGACAGCATACACTACACATCGGTGCAGAAAGTCATGAACGTATTTTAAACTGAAGTGAACATTAAAATACTGATGACTTAACATATAGAAAGCAAGATGACAGTTTGGTAAATGCTGACTAAATGCTAAAACCACTTCCTCTGCACATGTTACACATCAGTTTACTCAATGCAACCAACCACTAATAAAACCAAAAGACTTGTGATCCTCACTAATCAACATTTAAATGCTACAGAAAAAAAAACTAAACACTGAGATTATAAAATCTATCATTCTCTGAAATACATGCATCATATATACAATAGAAAACATACTTACTTGTGTGTTTGAGGCTCATGAAGTTGCATTAACGTCTCAGTGTCTTCAGTTGTATCTAAATCATGTCTCCCTTCCACACAGCTTCAGCACACGTCGTTACCTGATCAACTACTAAAAAAAGGTGCCAGCTCAGGTGAGCGTTACCCATCTCACCACTCCCATCTCCAACCACACACGAATGAGTATATACATGGATATTTGTGCGCAACAGGTTTGTCTGTCTGCAGGGAGTTGAGCATTCCAAAACGAGGTGGAGGTAGGTACAAGCAGGCATGCATATGAATCACTCAGACTGTGTTTTTTTTGTTTTAATCTGCCGCACCCATGAAGAGTTAGAATGTCAAAATAAAAGGTGTCCTTCAGGGTTTAAAGGAGAAAAGCTGGTTAACTGAGTGTAAATATGCTTCTGTCAGTGCAGTTTAAAGTCAGGGCATCTCACAGATGACATGTTTACAACATTTAGAGACAACAAACCAGGTTTGCTTGTGTTGTGTGATAATCAGATGGAGAGTCATGGAAAAATACTTTGCATTTTTGTTTTGAATACTGTCTGCAAAGCTGGAGGCATAACTGCCCCCCCCCCATTCCGCGCCCCCCGCAATGGTTCTCCTTCACTGCTCAAATAAAACAAAGGAACTTGCCTAACAGAGTGTTTAAATACTGTTTAATCAAATTAAATGCAAAGTAGTTAACATGTACGATCAACTAAGAAGATGTTTACACAAATATCTGAAAATAAAAAGATTTTACAAGAAAATAACTCATTCTTAAGGTGTTTTTCAGTTTATTTTTGCGTGCAGCCAGTGGGATCTTCAGTCTTCACTTACAGGCCGGGCATCACATACGCAATGTTCTCCAGAGTGGAGGCCTTAAAAGGGATTAAAGCAGGATTTTTTTCCCTTCAATGCATAAAAATAACAGACGCACATGCTTCTTTTGGTGCGTTTGTGCAGTTCGCTGCTCACCAGTGTGTGTTCTGTGCCCCCCGTCAGCTCAGGTATCTGCGTTGAGAGGCACATCAGTGGAGCCAGCGCGCACAGCAGGGAGTCCAAGAGCAGAGAGAGGCTGCTTGACATGCACGCCACTTTCTGCAGAGAGGCCAGTGGGGATCCCGACAGGTATAGAAGAAAGCAAAAACAGCAATATGGAAGCTTTGAGGAAGCTGAGAGATCAACGTACCTGCAGTTTGTAAAGCAAAAAACAGTTTGTCTGACTAAAAATGTGCTTATGATTTATAACCTTTTGTTAAGGTCACACCTGGGGTTTTGTATGTCCTCTAAGATGGAAGTGTAAAAGTATATCGCTTGTTATTCCTTCCATAAGTATGTATGAACATCAGTAAAACAGGAATTTAATTTAAGAATAAGAATGCTGTAAACTGGTGCATGAAGACCCGTGCACAGATCCACCAGACTTTATCGGCTGACTTATAGCTCCCAGTTTTTACGTAAAGTTTGACTCAGGATGCTCCATCTGCTTGTTGTAAAGAGCGATGTCTGCAAAGAATAAAGTTTTAATCCAATATGCATTAGCTTAAGTTGAATTAAAAGGTGTATTTATTTACCTCCATAAACAACCACCTGCAAAATGGAGCTTTTTGTAGAACATGATGCAATTAAATGTTTGCCCAGACTTTTGTTAATCATTTCATGTTGTATTATTTTGTCCATGTGCAAAACATTTAGACAGTTTGTGTCAGTAAAGCCTTGAGTGCACCCCAGGTTGGAAATTAATGCTTTATAATAGACATTTTTTATTATACTTCAGAGCTAGGCTGCAGGCTGATCAGATGAATCACTTGAATCTTTTAACAGTCGGGTGAAGAGTCTCTGAAGCTTTTATTTTGTGGGTTGAAAGCTGAAACGTTTGGGAGCAACTGCTCTATATGCTATAAAAAGGCAGTTTGTTAATAAAAAGCAGGACACTACATCCTCTGAGCTAAATTAAATTTTGATCCACGAAACCACAAATTAGCTTTCTACTTTGAGTCATTTTCGTGACAACTCCAACCACTGCTCCGCTGTGGTACTCTAATCATAAGAGTTATGGTGGCACAGCAAATCCTAAGACTTTTAAAAGAAAGAAACTGGAATTCCTTTGTTAGTGGAAAAGCTACTCATCCAATAAGATTATCAGCTGAAACTGAACAGTGCGAAGTTTAATTTTAAAACTCTTAGTACGAGTCATAAGGTTTAAAGAGTCAAAATAATGGGAAAATGATTGTGTTGGAATAACTCGTAGACTATCATTTTTGCTTACATTTGTTTCCTGAAGATGGTGTCCAATCAGAGACAAGGATTCTCCCAGGAGGTGTAGGTGCGCCGCAGCACTGACAGGATACTGGTCCAAAGAGGGGGGACTCCTGGAAGTGGACCTGAGAGAGTCCCAGTCTGAACCGGTCACACTGCATGAAGAACCAGACGGACTGCAGGTGTCAGTGATGAAGCTGCGGACCTCAGGACTGACGTCGGCTGGGTCTGAATCAGGATTGGGCAAAGACAGATAAGTGCTGTCTGAAACAGGTGGAGCAGACGGACCCGCAGATCTGTTAACGTCCGCCATGCTGGGCTGGTTCTCTACACCAGCACACACCCAGTGCTCCAATGTGGGGCTTGGACTTCCCTGTCAGAAACACAGAAGAGGACAAATGTGATGACCGAAAGTGAAATGAAAGGAAAGTCTTAACTGTCTTAACTCCAAATAGCTGAACAATGCTACCCTCTACTGCGTAGCATGAATGTAACAAGTTGTTTTAGATGAAACTCAGACAAAAAATGTAATTGCTGAACTTTGTTTATACTTATTTTAATTTGGAACATTAAATTCTGTTAGAGAGTCTACAAGAATCAGTTAGTCTTCAATGTTTTGTCAACCTCCAACTGTAATCAAATCTTTATTATTTCCTTTTTTACACTTCACCAAGACAAAAGGCACAATTATAATGAATTTTACTCTGTCTCACCTCCTCCTCTCCTGTGAATATCCATCTGTCCTGTGCCACATGAACTGGATGTGCAGGGAGAGGACAAGACGACTCTGTCCAGTCAAGCTCAGAATCCCATCCACTATTCCCTAAAATTAAACCAATTTGACAACATATATCAAACAACACGCAACATAAACCTGTACTACATTACCCCATTTAGACTTGTGATGTAGGCCACTGTTTAAAACAAAAACACATAATTGCCGTGGTTGTTTAATTTACAGATCATTGTTATTAGAACACTATTTAGCACATATTTAAGAACACAGGATTAAATTGCACGTTTACTATAATTTTTAAAGTTTGATGTGCGCTACAACCGTGCTGTAACGTGCTGGTAATCTTATGTGATTGTTTTTATGAAATAAAATGGTCAATTGTGACCCTTTAGACACTGTTTAATAGCAGTGAGCTGCATTGGTAAACTACATGGATGAAATATGACAGCTCAGTTGAAGCACAGCCTTAATTTATCATCTGAAACTTCTCACCTGTATACTGTGTTTGATTGTTCGGCGAGCCATCTGATTCCTGAAAAAGGTATAAAAGACATTTGTTGCTATCAAGAAATCACAGCCTCAAACACAATAGCTGTTACACTGCCAATGTTTTGACCTGTACTGCAATATGAGAGTAAATGCTATTTAAATTGCTTCTATAAGCACTGGGAAACTAAAAGAGGCTACCTAACTATTAAAGTGTTCATCAAACGTGATTATTAAAGGAATTGTTAAAGTCTTTGTGTTCAATGACTTAGATAAACAGCTGGAGTCAAAGGCCGGTAACAACACTGCAAAACAAAAGGCTGCTACAAGCTATTAAATTAGAATTTACCTGTGTGCAATTAAAGAGGAGAACAAAACTGTTATAACAAAAGAACAGTTTGTAGTTACAATGAAAAAGGTGCGGTGGAAAAACTGTCTGCAGATACAGTCGTGGTAAAAGGAAGTGTGCACTGTCAATTCTACAAATTTTACGTAATAAGTCATAACCATAACTCGTCTAAGTGATACCCAATTTTGAAATGAAAGAAATACAGCCTCCAACATCAATACACGATGGACAGTAATTAGGGAAATTCTTTGTTTTTCTGCGTACTTGACAATAAAGTCTGTGCGATCAAATTTCCATTATCTTTACCAGTCCATTGGGATCGACTGGACTCTACTTTGATCGACCACAATCTGTGCAGTGGTTTGTGAGACATTTTGCTAACAGACAGGTTGCAATCGTTGATGTCAAAGTTTTAAACAAACTTGCTAACAGGTGTACACACGCGCGTCCACACTCAGACACGAGACATTATCGCCCGTTTTCGTCTTCCGGCAAAGGGCGACAAAGCGACACAGCTGCCCTACTTCAAATCATGACACGTCACTCTGGGAGCCTGAAACATGACGCAGCAGGACTCAGCAGAACACAGCAGGGGCGGGAGGAGGGAGAAAACGTGAGTCAACTAATTTGGCTCCGCGCGAGCAGACGGAAACTACACACTGAAACTCAGTACACAGTTGTTTTATGTCCAATAAATCAAGTAAAACCAAACAAGATGAGTAAAGCAACAACCTGGGTGTACACAGTTAGCACCTGTACAGTCCTTCACTGACCAATTAGGACAGTAGACTAAAAACGTGGTCATATTTGATAAGTTTTAGTACAAAATGTGTGACCAAAGCTAAAAAAAAAAAATCGGAGTTTTAGCTCAACATAGCTGTGAAACAGGAAACGTTGCTTTGTAGTACAGCCCTCAGGTGTGTCCAATAACTGTTTTCGCAGCAGTAATTGTTTCCCAGCAGAGCCTCTAAGTGTAGCCAACGAACCAAAACCTGTAGAAACGTGTGTTTGTACATGAGGCCCCGAGTGGGTTTGAACTTAATGCCAAGAAGGAACGACATCAGCAACAATCTTACAGCAGTTACTGTTACTGTCCATCAGTCTGAAGTGACCATTTACATTCTACCATTTACAAAATGTATTAATGCAAATTACTATATTTTACCACAGATAGCACTGTCTACTGTATACATACCCACTTGATCCTGTGCAGGGTAACAGAGGAGCTGGTGCCAATAATGATAAGTGCTTATAGTAAGAGTGTGGGTGCAAAATAGCAACCGTTTTGCATCCCATTGGTACAGAGTGGCAAATGCTCCGCACATACAGGCAACTGCTTTGTTCAAAATGACAATTTCTAAATACAAAATGAAGGTACAATACCTGCACCCTAATTGTTTAAGTTCATGACAGTTCAGTTAAAATAAAATATGGGTCATTTGGAAGAGTTGGCAGAAGAAGGCCTTTAAAAAGAAGAAAGCTGCTTGCAACCCTAAGAGACATTTGGCCAAAACGCACAGCGCACTATTCAGCAAAAACCAAATGTGGTATATCACATAAACTTCATATAAAGTGTCAAACACAGTAGTAGAAAGGTGACACTGTGGGCGTTACCCTTGATTGCAACTATTGACTTACATTAAAGTAAAAAGTTTTAAATACCCTCTGTAATAAAAAGAAAACATTATTTCATACAATAGATACTTAAAGCTACTGGATTGTTGGATCCAACTGGTTTTTCCACACTCTAGCTCTGCATTTTGGTTTAGTTTTTGATAATATCTAGATGTGATGTGTTTCATCTGATTATTGTTTGCACAATACATTGTAGACTTGTTAAGAGTCAGACAATTAATTTTGATGATTTCCTGCTATTTAAAAAATTGTACAGCTGAAAGAAAGTGTCGTCATGTTTACCACAGCATGCCGCTGAAGGTGAAAGATCATGTTTAAAAGTTGGTCCACCTTGAGTGAGCTCTTGGCGCTGCGTTCCTCAGCATCCAGGTTGGCTTCTTCCAGCTCCTCCACTTACATCAAACAGCCAACGTATGCTTCCTCTTCGTCTCCATCCATCAGATAGAAACATGAATCAGACGATTAAAAACATTATTATGTCATTCAGTCAGTGGGTTAACACAGTGATTTCCTTTAAAACACACACTACTGGAACACGCTCCACACCATTATCCTCTATGACATGTGGATCCATGTGCACTGGGTATTTTAATGCTTTTTTAAAATACACCTGAACCTAATTAAGATTAACTGCATAAAGTGTGGCTTTTCTTTTAAGAGCAAGTGACTGATTAACCTTTATTCTCCTGACTTTTAAAGTCATATGTATGTGGCAACACTGATAAAAATCAAGACAAAAAAATGCTAACGCTAGAAGTTCATGGTGGAAACAAAGAGGTCATTGCAAGCTAATGAGGAAACGAGAGACATGTTTTTGACCAAGTTTTAAGGGTTTACTACGGATGTGGAGCGTGTCTGCGTTCATTGAACTATATTAGGTTAAACAACTATTTGTGTCTAAAATAAACAAGCAAAAAAAACGACTTTAAAGTAAAATAACAGGTTGAAACATGTCGACAAAACGTAAATTAGACGTCTAATGTGGGGAAAAAAAAAGAGTACACGGTCAGTTTGGCGCTTAATATTAACGTTAGTTAAAGTAACAAAGGAGGAAGGAGCTAATGTTGGTGGTGTTTACAACACGAAGCTCTCAACTTTCGACAAACACGGTGAACTCACTCTTTGACGTCGGTCACGTACGGACAATTTGCTCACTCACGGTTTGCTTCCTCCCTCCCGCCCCGTCTGCTCGCGCGGAGCCAAATTAGTTGACTCACGTTTTCTCCCTCCTCCCGCCCCGGCTGTGTTCTGCTGAGTCCTGCTGCGTCATGTTTCAGGCTCCCGGAGTGACGTGTCATGATTTGAAGTAGGGCAGCTGTGTCGCTTTGTCGCCCCCCGCCGGAAGACGAAAACGGGCGATAGTGTCCCGTGCCTGAGTGTATACCTGTTAGCAAAATATCTCATGAACCACTGGACGGACTTTAATCAAACTCTCTCAAAAAGTAATGTAAATGTACGTCTACAATCGATTAGCATTTAAAGTCAAATTCAAAATGGCCGCTACAGTTAACTGGATTTGCAAACACAAAACAGAAATATAACTCAGTCAGATTAACAGATATTGTGATACATTTTGGTGTGGTAGTAGCTGAGAGTCATCTCCAACATATTCTCTGAGCAAAGATCACACAACAACTTTGTTTAAAACTTTGACATCAACAATTGCAACCTGTCTGTTAGCAAAATATCTCACGAACCACTGCACAGATTCTAATCAAACTCTCAGAAAGTAATCACTAGTTGCATATCTACAACTCATTACTTTTTGGGGCCCGCCTAATTCAAGATGGCTGCCACAGACAACTGACCTTACAACACACAAAAATGGCTTTAATTCGGTTCATTTTACAGATATTGAGCTAAAATTTGAGCTCTAAACGTGTGAGAGCTTGGCTTAAAAATGTAACAGTATCTGTTGGAGTCAACCTAATTTGTCTGTTAGCAAAATATCTCATAAACCTGGAGTGATTTTGATAAAAGTTTTAGATGGTTATCAATGCATCACATAATCTGATCATTGCATCACTGCATCACATACCTTTTGGGCGAAAGATGGCCACCACAGCTAATCAACCTTAGCCAACACAAAAATAACTCAGCCAATTTTTACAGATATTGAGCTAAAATTTGATGTGGAAGACGAGTCATTCATGACACATACTTTATGAGTGACATCTCACAGTATTACACCTAACTTTTTATGCTAGAAGTCTCACAACAGGTAAATCTCTACTGTCACAGATGCAAAATTTGTTGGATGATACAAAGTTAGAACTAAAACAAGGCTAAAAATCATTTCAACATGATAAAAAATAAACTGTGTCAATGGAAGGTTACATTTTTTTCTTAAAAAGAGAAGGTTTTTTAGACAATTTTTAGTGAATCTTCTCTCATCTCAGTCAACATATTTTCTCATTTCTCTAT
>JAOXNZ010000155.1:5383751-5394594 GCA_028566095.1 Kryptolebias brasiliensis
TTAAAAACAGATTCATCTTAAACATTGTAGCTGCAAGCAAAAGAAGATAAAAAGTCTTCTCTGTAGAAACTGTATTGACAAGTTTTCCCATCAAATATTATAGATTCATATCTAGATAAGTGCAAAAACCCAAAATTACTTTTCATATTTTCATATTTCTGCAAAAAAATCCATATAGGTGAAAATCTCATTTCTATTCATTTTTTAGGCTTGGGGCTTCAGCTTCTCAGAGATGTGTTGCTGTGTGGATCCTGTTCTCTTCTCTGGATTCAACTGACAGATGGATGTTCGAACAATTTAATTCAAAATCCAATATTTTATCACTTTTGGCAAGTTGCCCCACCCAAATAGGAGGAGCAGCGTGGCTTTCGTTCAGGTAGTGCCTCAATGGAGCAGGTCTTTACCCTCGCAGAGTTGCTGAGAAGGTCATGAGAGTGACTGTCCATGGGTTTTGTGAATCTAAAGAATGCTTATGAACATGTTCCTTGAGGTATTCTGTGTGGGTACCAGGGTCACTTTTAGGGACTACCTGGTTTCTGTATAACCAAAGCAAGAGCTGTGTCTGTATCCTTGGAACAAAGTCAGTCTCATTCCCAGTCTGGGTTGCACTCCGCCAGTGCTGCCAGTTGTCTTTAATCCTGTTTGTGGCGTTCATGGACAGGATCTTAAGGCGCAGTCGTGGCTGTCTGGTTTGGGAACCTTAGGGTCTTGTCTTTGCTTTTTGAATATGGCGTGGGTCTGTTGGCGTCTTCAAGCCATGACCTTCAGTATGCGCTGGGCGGTTCGCAGCCAAGTGTGAAGCGGCTGGGATGACAGTCAGCAGCTCTAAGTCTGAGGTCATAGTTTACGACCAGAAACAGGTGAGATGCTTCTTCCGGGTTGGGGGCGAGTCTCTGCCTCAAGCGGAGGAGTTCAAGTATCTGGGAGTCTTGTTCAAGAGTCGTAGCAAGATGGAGTGTGAGATGAGTGTTGTTCTGGTCTGAAAGGCAAAGCTCACAAATCACTAATCCAGTGATTTAGATGTTTGGATGGATGGATCAATGAACCAGTGGATGGATGTTTAAATCATACTGTCATTTTCTTGTTTTATACATGGGGACGAGGCTACAGTGCTGGAGCGCACTGATTTTGTTTTGCCCAGAAAGTTTTAATTTGGTCCCATTTGTGCTCAAACAGATTTCCTACAGTGCAGATCAAACTACAACAGTGGACCAGTGTTGTTTTTGGAGACCATCGGTTTGTTAGTTTACCAGTACTGGTGTCCAAACAATCTCTGTCTCAGGACTCAGAAAGCAGCAGGGTTCACTTGATGTGTTTTTGTACCTGTATTCTTCGTGATACTTCTTGCTGTTCTCAAACTGTCATTGTAATTAAACTGTCAGACAAACCAGTTATAAGGTATTGTTATTTTTTGTGACTACATGACTCCAGTCATGGGACTGTTCCTTTCTAACATTAGTCACTGTTTGACTTCCTCCTCCCACTCCAGCCTCAGAAACTCTCTGTCATGTTTAGGACCAGCTCCTCCTCTCATCTGGTTTAACTTTGGAATCTGAACTTGCCTCGTCACGCTTAGCTCTCAGCCCTCCCTCCCTCTGTTTGGGTTTCCAGGGCAATTCATCACATTCCTCGCTCTCTCTCTCTCCCACACCCTCCCTCTGCAGTTTTCCAAGCTGCTGCCGCCACAGTTGCTGCATCATGTTAAGGCTCAGTCCCTCCTACTGTTCCTCCTGAAGTTGCTGTATCATGTTTAGCTGAGCCTTTGTGACTCCGAGTTCCTGTTGCAATGAAAAGGCGAGGGGGAGGAGACGAACACAGCAGAGTATAAAAGAGGGAGAAGACCGAAAGCACAACAAACTGCACATCACATCTCGAAAGAAAAGGAGGGGACAAAGAATAAACTACCAAACTAGAAGGACTTTATTACAACTGGTGAGTAAAATATAAAACTTAGGGAACTTTTAGGGCACTCTCAGTAGTGATGGTTGTTATTTTGGATGATTTGTTTCAGTAAAGAGATTTCTGATAGTTTTATCTTTTTCAGGGCTACGATGGTAACAGAGAAGATGACACAGACAACAACAGAGCAGATGACCGACAGGTTAGACTGAACTACTGTGATTCTTCTCATTTTAAAATCTATTAGAAGATCATTTCCAGCTAAGCCCAGAATAATGATACCTTGAATATTCATGGGCATTTTTTGAAATCAAGATGAATGCAGCTCCTCTTATGCTTTGGTTTTTAGTTTTAGTTGTTTAAAGCCGTAGTCTCATTGCGCATCAGTCTTGTTCCACAGCTTATATTGATGAGATTTCTTTCTTTTTGTCTTTCAGGGACCTGTCTGAACAAATCAAGAAGGTGACAAAGGAGAGTCACGTCAGAGCAGAAAACACAAAACTGATGGTGAGCTTCCAGCGGGGACAAGTCACTCTTTCACAATATAAGGTAAGAAAAACCTGCTCATCAGATAATCTTACATGTAGGTGGATTATCGGAGCTTTATATGACACCACTGCTGCTGTTTCCTCCTCTGCAGCTCCTCCTGTGCTCCCTGTACGAGATCTACCAGGCCTTGGAGGAAGCGTTGGACAGGAACTCCAACCACCCTGCCGTCGCTCCCATTTACTTCCCTGCTGAACTGGCCAGGCTGAAGTCCATCGAGACAGACCTGGAGTACTTCTACGGCCAGGACTGGAGACAGAAGATTGTTGTTCCTGCTGCCACTGAAAGATACTGCCACAGACTCAGACAGGTACATTTTACTTTAACAAATGTTACTCAAACTAGCCAATGGGTGCAAACGCATAAGGACTGAAGCACCCTTATTACCATTTGTCTGTAATTCTTCCATTTCCGTCAAGATTTTCTATTTTTTATTCCTCTCACAGCTTTTAAAAAACCCATACAAAAACATATTAAAACTTGCAGCTCAATCAGAATAACGTGCTATGGCTTTTGGTAACAGTGCGTCTTACAGTGTAGAAAAATCCACAGAAATTGTGAAAATTATGCAAAATGTATCGTGAACCAGAGGACATTTCTTTTGTTCTTAGTTCTCTTTATGCTTTATATACAGTTCATGCATCAAAATGTAGATAATTGTAAGCATTTATTATTACAAAAGTCCCATTACTATTGGGCTTTGTAGAAGGTTGATGGATGTTAAAATTTCAGGCAGTAGCTGACCTTTTTTTTTTAGTTTTTACTACAACTAAGTTAACAGTGTTTGTCCTCTTTGTGTGTGTGTGTATGTTTATTTTTAGATTGGCAAAGAAAACCCTGAATTTTTGCTCGCCCATGCTTACACCCGATACCTAGGCGACCTGTCTGGAGGGCAGGTCCTTGGTCGAATCGCCCAGAAGTCCATGGGGCTGAAGAGCGGCGAGGGTCTGAATTTCTTTGCCTTCCCCGGAGTTTCCAGCCCCAACCTGTTCAAGCAGCTCTATCGCAGCCGGATGAACAGTGTGGAGCTGACGGAGGAGGAGATGAACGGCGTGCTGGAGGAGGCTGTCAGGGCCTTTGAGTTTAACATCCAGGTAAGGAGGGAGGACAGGGAAGCACGGCCCAGTTTAAAGGCAGCTGAATTCACAAAACTACCCTTAAGTCCGATGTACGTGTAGCTGATGTACATTTTCCCCGTTTCACAGGTGTTTGATGACTTACAGAAGATGCTGACTGTTTCGGAAAATAGGCAGCAGGATCCTTCACCGAACTCCAAATCATTTCAGGACAGAACACTCCAAATCCCAGGAGGCATTTCTCCTCTGCTCAGGCTGGTTCTGGGACTCTTTGTTGCCCTGGTTACCGTCACCATGGGAATCTATGCACTGTAGAGACAATACTAAATGCAGTGCATTGTACATATGTTTTCCCATTTTATAATCTGACGACGCAAGACTAGTAAACTCTGATTTGAACTGTAAAATTTGATATCAAAATATACAGGATACTTGTGTAGTATTTGTGAAACTTTAAACTTATACTGTTTATATATACTGTAATGACTTAAATTATACTGTTTCCCTATCACACTGATACACAGAGGGCATTACATTGTGCATTATTTGAAACACTGTAAATATTGAATTAGTTTAATAAAAAAAAATGTTTTCTTTCCAATATCAAGTTTGTATTTGTATTTTTGGTTCACTCGGCACATGCAGTTTATTATTATTCCCTGTGTCTGGTTGTGTTTTCATGCTATACGTCTGTTAACAAGAACCATTAGACAAATTGTAAGGAAAACTTCAGAAAATCATATTTGGATATACACGTACAACTGATTACCTTTTTGTTAGCAAACACAAAATGCTAAAACTCAGTCAATTTTGCAGATATTGAGCTCAAGTTTGGTGTGGTAGTAGCTGAGACTGATCTCCAACACATACGCCAAATGCTAACAGATCGCACAAGATCCTAGTTCAAAACTTTACATTTAACCATTAGGGTCAACCCTGTTTGTTTGTTAGCAAAATATTTTATGCACCACTAGATGGATTTTAATGAAACTTTTAGAAAGTAATCACTGGATGTACGTCTGCAGCTGATTAACATTTGAAGTCAGATAAATTCAAGATGACCACTACAGTTAACTGATTTTACAAAATACAAAAATGACTATAACTCAGTCATTTTTACAAATGAGTTGAAATTGGATGTGGTAGTAGCTGAGAGTCAACACATTCTCTAAGCATGAGAACATTCTCACGATATCGCACAAGACTGCACATAATGTTACTGTCAAGGCTGGACCAAACGCTGTAATTTCTAAGGAACCTGCTGATGCTGAAGCTGCAGCTGATGGATGTCGTCACTAACAGAACCACCTACTCATTTGGCCTTTGGGTCATGTAGACGCTCGGCTGTTTATATTCAGACAATTTGAGAGAAAGAGGGAAAAAAAAGAAAAGAAAGAGACAAGTATTAAGATCTGTGCTTTTAACAAGAAACAGCATCACACTGAAAGAAAGATTTGGTATTCACTTTTATTGTGGTTTAATGAGTTACCTAAACTTTGTGCACTTTTAGCATACAATGTAAATTAAAAGACATAATGACAGCTGTTACCAGCAGCCAGATCTATGTTCTGGCTCCTTGTCAGGCCTGTTTCAGAGCGACACATTGCACTGGTATCTGTCTCCTCCTAGAGGAAAACTAAACAAAGTAAAGTCAAAAATGATTGTACTTCACAGGAACTGGTTTACACCATTCTTTCTTTCTTTTTAAAAAAAGGCACAGTAAATCAGACATGTTCTATCTTTATCTATACAATTCATACATCTAACTTTGCTTTACATTCAAGATACAATCCTTTCTAGTGCTGGAGCTTGTTTCATCTTTTCATTTGCTTGTGAGAGATCATAAAGTGTCCAGCAACGAACGGCAAGAGAATTTTGTGCTACCTTACTCGAGAACTTTGGAAATGCTTTGTTTACTGACGCATTTTAAAGAAAACTAAACAACTGGCCAAAGAAACAACTCTGTGTCCAACTGAGAAAGATCATTTGTGTTACCTTGGCATTCCAGTCTGAAACACGCACACACTTCTTTAAACACATCCTCCATGACATCTACGAGCTACAGGGATCCAGATGAGGAGTATCTCAAGGTGCTTTAAGGGGGACTTCACAGCATAGTGTGTTTTTGTAAATGCTACTGACAAACCATGAACATGACACTAAAAGGATTGATGTTTTTTTTAAACATGACAAAGAGAACAAACAAAGAGAGCAAAGTAAAGCAGAGGATTGAGGTTGTGAAAGGACAAAAAAAAAAAGGAGAAAAAAGTAAGTTTAAAAGGAAAACCCAGAACCAAAAGAAATCGTAAAATAAAAACAAATACAATCTTCAAAATATTATCAGAGTTAAATCAAAGCCATTTTTTTTCTAATGGTGATGCAGAAATGAAAAGCAATCAAACCCAACAGCATCATTCTGTTTAGGAAATATACTGATCTGTTTTCGTATTTTCAGGACTGCATTTCAGAGAGACATAGACTCATTTACAGAACAGTCAATTCACCGCACGCTTTCATTGGCTGCTCTGACAAACAACAATCCTCACTGAACTAAGACAAACTCTCTACTTAGGTGGAGCATATTGCACACGATGAGGGGAGAATCAAATCCCACTGATTACCTAAAAATTAAGATATTCAGTTAAACCAAAATGAACAATCACGTGATAACGTTTTCTTCATCTGATTTGATTTGGCACAAAGGTAAAGATTTCCACATCAGACAGGTCCAACGCACTGCAGCAGTAGTTTCTGAGCATCCCCCAAACCCCCCACAAATACATGCGTAACACCCTGTCACCGTGGCTACCTGTTTCAATCGTTACGGCAGTTTTGGCTAAAAACAAACAAAAAAGGGGGTGCAGTTACTTCTAGGCAGGAGCAGCCAGTGAAGGCTGCTCAGTTGGTTTCATAAGAAGACAGCAGGGCTGCATCTACAGGCTCCATGCAGGAGGGGCAAGTGAAGGAGCGCATCAGCCAGGGGTCAATGCAGTCCGCATGGTAGATGTGAAGGCAGGGAAGGAACCGAATGGGGTCGCCGTACTCAAAATCCATCATGCAGATCACACACCTACAAAACACAGAAACACACTTTCTGTTTGTTTATCAAAACTCTTCACCTAGAGTCATTTTATTTGGCTGTTTAAGGCCTTTCTCCCTCTGAAGCTCCTTCAGATTTATGACAATAACTGTTTTGGGGACGCCCAAATAAAATTTTTTGGCCATTTGGAAAAGTTCAGAATATCGTTCATCCACCCCCTGCTGCATCCCATATCCACTGATGAGGCCCTGTTTTCGGTCAAGCCTGCGCGATTCCAGCTGCAGTCAGCCACTGAGCTTTTTTTGTTTGTTTTTTGTGGAGGAATCAAGGTAAGAAAAAAAAACATAACTAAAAGGAATGCATTATTTTATGATATAATAAATATAAGATCAAAACATGGGTTTATAATGGGTTTCAACGGGTTAATTTTTTTCCCTGAAGGAACCCTAAAGGGTAGTAAAATAACAGAGTTTACGGAGCACTTGAAAGGAATCTGACTAATTTTGAAAGATTTTTAGGATCCGTCAAGAACGGTCGCGTTAATTGATAACAGCAAGAAACAAAATCAACGACAAAAACACGAACAAAAATAAATGCATGGTTGATTTTTTTCCAAAAGACCTTTTGAGGGTTTAAGATGCAATCTATCAACTAATAGCAGCTTAATTTTGAAATGTACTAAAGAATTTTAAAAAAAAAATCATGCATTAAAAAATAAAGTTCTGTCATTATTTAAACACTTATGACTGATGTCATCGTTTAAAGACTTACTCTTTCACTTTCTTGTTAGAGGGGTCCGAGCCCAGGTCGAAGACACCCCTGGGAAGATGCTGGATGAGTCCGATGCGCTGAGCAATGCGGATCTGCTCCTCCTCGGTCAGCTGACTGGCCAGGCGGCTCTCGCCTGGGGTGGGGTGGAAGACTGGCACTGGTTGGGTGTGATCCTGGAAAAGCAGCATCACAAAACAATCTGCGTCATCGCTAACAGTGGAGCCCGGACTTCTAAAAGACAGCCAGAGAGCATGTTCATATTCTGAAATTATTCCAATCTAATCAAACATTTGGAATTTAAACCTATAGCAATGTTCTATGATTTTTTAAAACATTTTTTCTCACTGGTTTGTACATTTTTCTTTCTAGGGCCACAGTTACCACATCTGTGCCAGGTTGTTTTCATGACCTTGTCACAATCATGGTTGGGGCCCACACACATGCTGTGGATACCACCACAACCTCGCAATGGAGGTTTTGTGAAGGCTCAAAACCATTGTGGACCAGGAGCCCACTGGGTTCTTAATACCCACCTGAAGATCCCGCCAAGACCCTACGCAGCCTATCCACGTTAAAGCTGATTTTTTAATGTCGTAGCAGTCTTTGTCTAGTGTGAAGGGGGCTAAAGCTTGAAATAAAACCCAACATTTCCAACAAGTTGGAGAGGAGACACCATGGATAGAGAGAGCAGCAGCAAAGGGAGAGGATGCAGAAAATGATAAAGTAATAATCTAAACACAGTTCTATTGAATCTGTAACTGTGTATGAATTTCAGAATCTTGTAATGGGACATTACAAATATTGGCCTAATTGTTCCATCTGATCAACTCTGGTCAGATGGCACAGCAGCTAAGTTTTATGTTAGAGTTTTTGTTTGCTCAATCGGCTCCTAATTACTTACTCTGCATGAAGTAAAAACAGACGTTTTCAAGGCTGCAACACAGAGTTCCTGTTACAGAACAAGGAGACACGTGCCAAAGATAATTTGATATCAGCCATAATGGGTGGACTCAAACTACCCTGCGGTTTTACACGTGAGCAGGCATTTTTCTCCTCTTTATGAGAGTTTTACATTAGACTTTTTTTTATTGCCTAACACTTTAAAGAGAGCAAAAAGTGCTGGTAGTTTGTTGTAGTTCTTACATTTGACTGAGCAACATAACTCCATATATGCTTTTTTTTTATTAAATTGTTTATTTATAAACCTTTATGAATTGTGGTATCTTCATGTTAAAGATAAAGTAATTATTGTTGATTCAGATAATTTATTTTAGGAGGTAGAAATGGCAAAAATTACCCATGTAAAAGGCTCCGACCACTGGACTAGAAAATATCCCCAAAAATCCACTATTACCTATCTTCTATCTTGAAATAATAATTATTATATTTTAATCTCTAAGGTAAGTAGCGCCTATCTTTTAGGACAAAAATAATAATTAAATAAAGCTTATTAGTAACAATGCATGGAATTAGTTGCATAACTGAGTCTTCAGGATCACAAAGCCACCATAAAGTCATTGATAATGACAATTTTGGGGATTCTTAATAGTTTTTCTAATGTACTTTTGTGCATGTTAGTGTAGATTGTGATACTGTTATGGCCATGATGCCCTTATAACAAAAAGGGGACTTTTAAGTCTGAAAAAAGCCTTTTCCTGGGTAAACAGAGTCGCCACACACACGTGAAATACACCACCTCCACCATTGTTCCCCTTGATAACTATATGATTGTTCTAACTTGTCAATTAATGGAACCAACTCCAGGAAGTTATCCTGAGGCTACAGGTTAGTTATTATTAATTAATCTTTACATTTTGTCCAGTAATCTATAGTTGTGTGAATGTTGCTATATATGACAACGCTCTGGCAATAATAAAAACATTAAACCCTATCGCTAATTGGTGTGGTTCTTAAAGTCAGGAGGAGCCATGAATCCCCGGGCTGGATTAAAGCCGGGACCCCGGCTGCTCACCTGGTAGGGCGGCGGCGGCTCTCCGGGCAGGCTGCCCCCCTCGGAGTCGTTCAGCAGTGAAAGGTCATCCGCACTTTGCGAAAACAGACAGTTCCCCATTGACCTGAGACCACCATGAGAAAGTGTTAACTTCTCTCTGCGGGCAGGAGCGAAAGAACCGGAGCCTCTGCGAGCGGGACGCCTCTAGCTTAGCTCCGCGGCGTTAGCTGCCACAAAGGAGGGAAATGAAGCAGCGGGAGAGTCGTCTTCAGTCAAATCCGCACAGAAAGAGGACTACAGCAGGAACTCTGACGACAGCAGCTGACACTGATGGTGACTGTAATTGCACGGTGACGTCTGCGTGTCCAACAATTTGTTTTGTTTACAAAACACAAACCGGAAATGTCGTTGATCGGAAGCTTGCGAGCGAACATTCGGTTTCCGGTTTAGGCTCGCATTCAAAATAAAAGCGGTTTGTAGGAGAACCAAAAAGTTGGGTCTAACGGAGGGTTAGTCCCATAGATGTACGTATATTAAAACAGATAACCTCTGAGGTCAGAGGCTGTCTTACAAAGCAGGACCGGACTGTGAACCTCCTCTTGTTGAAAAAATGAAAGCGAACCCCTAATTCTTTGAGCATCTTCATCCAACAAACTACAACCCCATTTACAAAACCAAGTTAGGACACTGTGTAAAATGTAAATAAAACCAGAATGCAATGCTAATTTCACAAACTCATATTTTATTTACAGTGGAACACAGTAAACAACAAATGTGTAAACTAAGAAACTGTACAATTTGGGGGTAGAAAAAAAGGGTAATTTTCAATCTGATGGTAGCAACAAATCTGAAAAAACTTGAAACAGTTTGGAGGGAAACAACAGAGGCAATTTTGAATGTTATGGCAGCAACACATCTGGGTTGTGTTTATCACTGTGAAGCATCTCCTCTTCTTTTACCGTCAGCCTGCATCTAGGACCTGAGGAGAGCAGCTGCTGGAGGTTTTGGAGGAAATGTTGTCCCATTCTTGTTATGGAGGGTTCTAGCTGTTCAAAAGTCCGGGGTCTTTGCTGGATGGAAGCAGATGTTCTAAAAACTTGATTCAACTTTTGTGGATTGATGGTGCCTTTCCAGATGTGTAAGCTGCCCATATAACCAGTTCCTGAGTTCATGCAGTGATGTCCAGAACAGATTCAGACCAAAGAGTTTCCTGTTAAAGTTTTTGTTACTATTGTTATTGTTTTCAATTAATTAACTCTTCTTAGTAAAAAAAAAACAACAAAAACGTTGCAGTATATTTAAATGTTTATTCTGAAAAGTGAGACCGGAAGTTGTAATACACACGCTTAACAAACGCACGCAAAAAAAGCAGCAGTTCAGCTGATTGACATCCTTACTAAAATGAAAGAAAGATTTAATTCAATTTGATTATTACAAAATAATTTAAAATGTGTCAATCCTCAGGCTTTAATATATCATCTGAATGCTGGTGTAGATTCTCAGTCATCCAGGACATGGTAAATCCAAAAAAGGTTACAAACAAAAGCAACTGGACTTCAA
>JAOXNZ010000155.1:5432285-5445109 GCA_028566095.1 Kryptolebias brasiliensis
GTACATAAAATAGTAAAGAAGTTTAACAAACAACAATATAAAACAAGTATAAATTGGTAAAACATGTCATAGGAATTTTGAAAGCAATAAAAAATAAAATATGGGAAATTTTTCAATTCTTACAAAGAATTAAAAGCAAATCAGTACAAATGTGTTGAAACCTGTCTGATACATAGGGGCAGCTGGTGTTACAGTTTAGGAGCTACAGCAACAAAAGCCCGATCACCTCTGTGGACCTGGGAATAACTAAGCATGGACAAACTCTGCTAATATTTAAAGAGTTTGTCCTTTGATACATTCCCATCATGAGCTGAATTATCATGTGGATCAGAAAACTATATTCCATTCACCTCCTTTATTAACACAGGATTAAAGTGAGATGGTGCTAATGTGTTAACTTTGACAGCTGTGATTTTCAGCAGCTTCCTAAGAGGTAAACACAGTCACCTTGTGCATGAATAAAGCTTAAGTAACCATAACTTTGTTGTTTTAGTCATAAATTACTCTGTTGTTGGGCGACTGAAAGAAAGAGTTGTTTGTTCCCAAAATGTTCAGAAGGCTTAAAGTGTTAGTCCACTGCTAACAAGCTAAAGTTGTTTATGTTACAGTGACGGTTGCATTCCTTTATAATAGTGTTACTATTATATTTAATTACTACCTAACACAGCACAGCTAAACTTAGAGCTGAGTATCACCCAAGGCTGAGCGAAATCAAACCTCTGCTTCTAGCTGTCTCCGCAGATGACTGACTGAAAAATCACCTCCCCATTTTGCTGGTGAACTGTGCTGTGTTGGTAATTACTGAAAAGAACAGGCTGCTTCTGTGTTCATGCATCAGAAGATGAGATGATTTTTCTGACACCTGCAGAACAGGTCACTCAAAACCTCAATGAAATAATGTGTTTAACCTGCCAGGAAAAATGTTCAAATGCTACAGTTTTGTGATCTAAATGTGCCTCTAGTTTGCCCCTGATGAGCAAGACTGTTCTGACAAGATATCCTTCTGGAGATTTTACTTGTGGCGACAGCTGAACCACTGTAATGCGCAACATACAACATACACTGCTAAACAACCACTGTCTGAGTGGAAGCAGTGTCTCAAGTGATTACTGTTTACCTGGTGGAAGGAGGAGAGGTGAGGGAGCGTCGCCCCAGAGCCACCTGGTTAATGTTGTAGTAGCTAGGACTGCTGTCCAGCTCAGCCAATGAGAAGTTCGGCCCTGATGCTGTGGCTACAGGAGCTGAGAGAGACAGAACAGGGACAAAAAAAGAGAAAGATGGTAGACAAATATGCAAATACAAAATTATATGTATTTTCCAGGATTTTCATAGTGTAAAGTAATTTTTTTCAGAATAAAAATGTCCCAGTGCAGTAATGCTACCATCAGGAAACTTCAAAATATACACAAAATTGTATTCATTTAGCAGATTTTTGTAACGTGTCTTTTTTTTTTTTTTTTTAAACTTAATATTTTAAACTCGAACCAGTTCTGTCACATTCCACACTCCTGAGGTGACGAAGCAGTCCTGAAAACTCAGGTGTCCTGCACAGAAAAAAAGTTGATCAGTGGTTAGTCTACACACAAATGCAATGACAATAATAATAAAAACAGGAACATTAAAAATTCATGAAGTTGTGTTTAACTGCCTTAAAAATGGCAACCATCTGCAAATCTGCAGATCAACATCTGTGCGTTTGCTAATTAGAACCATAATTATAATACGTTTCGACTGATGAATATGGTGGAATCATTTCGAACGTGCTAATCTGAGAGTGTTTGGACATTAACTCGTGGATACTTACCATTGGGTGGTGGTTTGATGTCTGTATCTCCCTGTTGGCTAGAGCTGTCTGATTGTCCAGATTCTACATGGCAACAGAGAGAGAAAAAAAGACAAAGGCAAATGGTTACAATGTGGTTTTCAGGTTTGAAAACTTAAAAAACAAGACATTCTGTGAAAGTTAAGTGAATCATAACTGTGTCAATGATGCCAAGATTGTGATATTTGAGGTGTGAGAGCGAATAAAAAAGACCTGCAGTATGTGCTGAAGTATGGTATACGTCTTGTAAATTTATATCTGTGAGAATTCACACATTTTTGTGTGTGTGGCAGTCTTTTTCTAAAACTGTTCTTTGCTGTCTCCCCTGTCCATGCACAATCAAGGTGCAATGGTTTACAGTGTACTCGCTACAGCATTTAGTATCTAACCACGCAATCATATCGTTCACTCTAATCCTGTTTAATACTTTCTTGCTTGTAGGGATTTAGTCTACATAAACAGAGCACCTTACATACACACATACACATGATCTCAGAAACATGTGCCCTCTCCCTCTCAATCTGTTTCTCCTCTCGCTTTTGCTTCATACTTTAATACATGTTGTAATCCTCGTATGAACACACACACTCTTTCACACACACGGAACGAGTGAAAAGGCTGACAATTTAAGTCCGGTTGCAAAAGAAATTCAAGGCAGTACTTGTCAACATGGCAAAGCTCTTTCTCTTGGGATCGGAGTATGGTTGAGACAAACGCATTTGCACAATCGTAATAGTTGTCAACGAAAGCACAGAGAATGTGCAACGAGTTGAAAGGAGAGGTTGTGGGAAGTTTTGTATCATGATTCCATAAAAAAGTTGGCCTAAAGTGAAGACTTGAATAGTGTAATTTGTGTCTTTGTTCAAGCTTATGGATATGCATCACCGGCTGGAGAGTGCCCTCACTCATATCACACATCCTCACTCTTCTTGTTGACAAAACTGAGTTGGTAAATAAGACTGATCCCTAAGTCCTGGGCTGCTGAGGTGCAGGGCTGCAGCTAGCTAGGAAGCTAGCTAAAAGAGGTGTTTATCTGCAGGCTGTAGGTGATAACAGAGCACACAGATTCCTGCCAGCAGCACTTGCCTTGCAGCCACACTAAGCCACAGATTACTGAGCAGAAACAATAACAGACCTGTCTCGCTGCCTATGAAGCACCGCTTATCCACACACAGAGAGAGAGGGTTAGACAGAGACAGACAAGAGCAAGAATGAAGTAAAGAAAGAGCAAATGAAAGAGAGGTTCTCTTGCTCAAACTCTCGCTCCTCTGTGAGTGTGTGTGTGTGTGTGGGTGTGTGTGTGTGTGTGTCACACTGGCTGGGTGTAATCCTGGCAGCCATCTTAGAGCTTGGCAGCCATCTTAGCATTGGCGGTAGTGCAACATTCCAGCTAACTGACAGCACTCGCTCCAAACATACGTGGCTGTGCCCCCGCTGCGCACGCACCCAGACACATTCAAACTCACACACTCACAACGTGGACAAACACCGAGGTACACACTCAGAGTAAACATATATGATGGCCAATGAAAGCTGTCGAGAAAAACAACCTGACTTCAGTGGACTTTTTACCGTCGTGTAGTATTTCACTCTGGGACTCGACATTACAATAAATACTCCATTTCTCACACCACACAGGCACCAGTAACATCCTGCATCCTTAATATATGAGTGGTGCGCTTGAGTAACCTCCCATAAATGGTTGGGTAAGATGCACTGGTTGATTTGCTGCCATAAAGACTTTAAGAGAATGAAAATGTAGAAAACCTACTGATTCAAACAAACAGGTCAGGATTTTATTCCTCTGCAAAGCTTGAAACTATTTTTTATGCTGGTAGAACAGCTGGTAGCATTTTTCTCAGTTTGACATGATTTTGCATATATTTTTGGTAAGAATAAAAGTTTTCTTGGTGTCTGCACAGATGCTGAACATTTGGGTTTCTTTATCATTTATATCATAAGTAGTTCTATATAACACTTTTAGTCCTTATTCTGTTACTAGAATCTGGTTATTGTGACAAACAGATGAACAAGAGGCCAATAAAAAGATAATGATTTCTGTTTACCAATTTAGAATTAACTGGTGGCGTCAACCCTGTCTGACTGTTACCAAAATATCTCATGAACTACGGGATGGGACATCTTGTGATGTTGCGCAGCATTGAAAATAGCATTATTTTCAAGGTTTGCCCAAACTGCTACAGCTTTGTCCCTTCTCATCATAGGACAAACAGTTTAAAACTCTGACATGAAAGGTAGTGGGTAATATGCATTTCTTCAAGGAATGCTAGGCCTTTTATTATCCTAAACAATCCTAGTTGCTTAGAATCCCACACAGCAACACAGAAAATCTTTTAATTGACTCTATTCCTATTTTACCAGACCGTACATATCCCAAAAAACTAGGTTGAACAGACAAAATCAAAATTCAAAATCACATACACGCACTCCAACTACATTAACACAGAAAATAATTAGTTTTTTCTTGTAAACTTACCACATTCTTTGAAAATAGTCTACACTTTCAAACCCTGCCCTAAATGTTTTAAAAATTGTTCGTTCTTGGTTAGTTGTCACGAACCTCTGCTGTTGCAAATGTGTAAAAGCTGAAGCATAAATTACAGACTATCGAGGCAGATAAGTTTAGTATGGGAAAAAGTGTTGGCTATCCTCAACATCAACATGAGGCTTTCACAGGTCAAATTACATTCCCACAGTATTTTTATAGACAGAAAGATTTTATGATACCCTCTGCCGTTTCAGCTGTTCTTCTAAATTTGTAATATTCGGTGGGAAAAAGTTTTAGTAATGAACCCTTAAAGTTTACAAAGGACCGCAGAGTCAGATAATCTAGCTGGTTACTGCAGCTTTGTGACAGTACTGTTCTCATCACTTGAGCCAGCTAACACCCTGCTTACAACACATCACTACATCTCGCACTGGAAACGGCTGCTGCCGTTCAGTTCAGCAGTGCATCGTATAGCTGCAGAGGGAAGTGACGAGGACAGGCTGAGAGGGAGGTAAGACAGAGGTCTGCTTGGTTATCACTGCTCTGCAAGCTGCAGGCTACAACAGCAGTCACAACACCCCCCATCCCTGCCCCCACCCAGCCTCTGAACCGCACATCCAGCCCCTTATCTTCTCACCGCAGCCCCCTAAAGCCCTCCCTTCAGCGACCCCAATCAGAGTCCTGCAGCCCCCTTCCCTCAGACGCCCCGCTGCGTTCACAGCCAGAAAACACATTTCTAACCTCAAATCTTTCAGCCAACTCTGCAGCCCCCTCAAACCAGTGAATTAAAAAACAATATGCACAGATAAAACCACCGGTGATGTACACAAGAAACAAGCTGTGCTTAGTGTTTGATATCTAACAGTGTTTTATAACATTGAGATAACCATTAGAACGAATAATGGCCAACTGATGTAGTTCTTTAAGATATAAAACCTACTTGGATTGTCAACTCAGAGTTCATATTTTGCAAATGTTCAGTAGATTTTAAACCTTTTGTGTAAATGCCAAAAGTGAAGTTCAAGACTGTCCATAAAGATACAGATTTGCCAGCCAAGGTATGGAGTAAGAGATATTTTGGGTTTTTCCCCTTCATAAAATATTTTTGGGCCAGACATGTAAAAAACTTGGTGGTTTCTTGTAGCATTTTTGACAAGAACTACTTGATTATCTACACCAATCTTGTTAACTGTGGGTGTTTTTTTAATGAGTTTGTCCTATTAAACTATAATCACAGCTATAATTAAAGGCCTTGCACTCCTTGAACGAATGCATATCGCCCGCCTGCCTTCTTCCATCTTATGTTGAGAAATGATAGAGTTAAAGCTGTTCTGATCAAACCTCGGAAATAACGTTATGTGCAATCTCACACAATACTGCGAGACGTCACGCTCAGATTATGTGTTGTAAATGACTCTCAGCTACAACCACACAATTTTAGCACAATATTTGTAAAACTGAATTATAGTCATAATTGTATTTTTAAAGGTCAGATGGCTGTGACAGCCATTTGTTTTGGTATATTGTTTAGTAAAAAAAGGATTTTGAATAATACAATATCTTTAAAATACTTTAAAAAGAAATCAGAGGGAAGTTTGAGACAAATTTGGATATGAAATAACAGTTAAGTTCAAATTTGATTAGAACCTGAGACATGAATTGTAAAAAGTTGTTTTTTTTTAATCCACTGATGCATCATTATTAAAACAATTTTACTTTAGTTTTAAACGTCTTGCTCTTTTTCATTTTAAATACATAAAATCTCATTTCTTGCAATATGACAGCTTTGACATTCTCACAATGCTGAACAAAATGTTGAAAATGAATGAATAAATGAATGAATGATTAAATCTCATTATATTCTCCATATTTTTTTCTGTACAGTCTGCAAAGTCCTGCAGTAAATCATGTTAACAGTGTTTGTACTTGATTTGTAATCATGTGACAATTGTCATGGGGGGGGGGGGCGCAAAGTAATGAGTAATGGTCAGGCCACAAAACAATAAAATACAACTCAAGTGCAATCATTTCAGGTTTTTGCTCAGTTTTTTTAAACATGTCATGTTTGCGAAAGTAACTTGAAATTTTCTGAAGGTGGATAAGAAAATCTAGAGATTAAATGAGGCAATTAAACAAACTGTAATGAAGAAAAAAAGCTGAACACCTTGTTTTAATGCTTCCAGAGTTGTTAGTTTTACAAATGTGTACAGTTTGACAAGTCTTGCAGACGCTAATATTGGTCCCTAAAGTTTCACAACAAAGCTGCCAAAGTGAAAATGATGAGAGCTTTTTGTAGTAATGTTTATGTTTCGCGGCTCCATTTTAACTGTAATAACTCTTTGTGGCAGCAGCTAAATGATGACTGCTGTCACGGACTGGTAATTACAGAATTTCTCCACAGCCTCGGGGGCAAATCCCATGACCCCACTGCAATCAACATAACCCCACTCATCATGGCCCTGACATACAGTTCTGGGCCTTGCACCACCCTCTCCCTTTCTGCCTTTTTGCAATCCTTCCATCCGTCAGTGCAGCTTAACTCAGACCACTTATCTAACATTCAGGACATTTTTCTGTGGCTTTCCTTAGTGCCAGTTTCATGTGTCCTGCATTCTCCACCTCACAATTTTCTGTCTTGTATTACACACTCTTGTGCTCTTCAGAGCAGAAACAATTGTACTGAATTCCTGACACATTTTCTAATAACGGACCACTGATCTGTTGAAGGGTCCAACGCATACCCCAACTAACCCAAACAACCCATCATGCATCAGTCACTTGTGGATTAGACATTAGCTCAGTGACTTGTTGGATTCTGTTGTTGGCCGACAGGTGGTGGGGATAAGGCAGAGTTGCCTGTCTGTCACTCTGTGTGACCAGCAGAGGAAAGCAACAGAAGGTCAACTAAAAATAAGCCCAGATCCAAACACATTCCTCTCTCAGTCTTGCAAAGAAAAAGAGAAGGAACAAGCTACTATAAAACCAAAAAAACTCAAAAACTACATTCTTCTTAGATATTGCAGGCATGGTTGTATTCATGGAATAAAACCAAAGCAGAAAAAGGAGAAAAGGTCAAATCTGTCTCACAGATGTATAAACTATGCTGCTCACTTGTGAGTCTGTGCAGCGTCGCCATGCACACTCTCAGCATAAACACACAAACCAACAAGTCAAATGATGTATTCTGCAGTCACATCAGACCAGTAGGAGTCCATATGTGTGAGCGTGTGTGTGTGTAACACCACAATGTGTTGATTCCCCTCCTTGTTGGAACAAATGTCAACTCCACTACTCCCCCTCCTTCTCCTCCCCCTTCCTCCTCCTCTCCTCCCCAAAACACAGGATAACGCGGTACAGCCTCCCAATTGGGTTTCGCTTAAGAGGTTTATCGGTATGTTGCTAAACATTCTGACCTTTTTTTAATCCTTAATGCGCTTAAAATGTTCCAAACCCTCCTAATCCCCTCGGCTATCCCACACAGATGTTCACTCAGCTCTTTTATTGGACGTTATTTTATTTTTTTACTTTTATTTATATATTTAGATAGAACCATATATTCCTGCTCTATTTTTTTTATTATTTATGTCTGCGTCACATCAGGGTATAATTCTCCATGAGCATTAAGGAGTTCTTATTGCCACTTCCTTTTACTCTCATCGAGTGTCTGTGTGCTGAGAGGCTTTAGTCGTAAAGGTATAAATCCCCATATGGTAAATCACAAGTGTGAGTTTGACCTCCTCACATTTTTTGTTAATCTTTTTACTCTGTTTAAAAGAAACTATATATATTGTTGAAGTTTAGATTTTCTACTGAGAATGAGAATTTCAGAGGAAAAATGGTTTAATGGGGAAAAAATATATATGCACAGTCTACCTCAAAGGTCTTGAGCCATCCTTCATTTTTCATATTTTATTTCTAAGGCAACTTCAGTTGCTTTTTTTGATTAGCTGCTTTTTTCATTCATTTCCAGTTTGATCTTTTTACTGATCATTTTTGGATAAATGTGTTTTTTATTTTGGTTTTTGTTGTGTATTTTTAATCCACTCCAATCTAAACTCCAAGAACAACCATAGTTATGTCTACACATGACATTATGGATAAAGAAAAAAGTAATTGTATTCTCTTACAAATTGTTACAAATTTGAAAAACGTATAATTAGCTCCAGCCTTTTTTTTTTGGTTGAATATACAAAACATTTCAACAACACATAAGTCTGAAATTTGCACAATTCTCAAAGAGCTACATATCTATATATAAATATAGTTTTAAATACACACAGACATATACAACTGTATTGTAAGTATGAAAGTATATGTGCGTGTGTGTATTTGTGTCCCTGTATCACACTGCCTCTGTGCCAGGCAGGCAGGCTGTGTGACGAGGTGGCAGAGTAGGGTTTTGTATGTGTGTGTATGTATATTTTTGTGTGAGCCTGTGTGTGTGTGTGTGTGTGTGGAGCAGGTGTGCCTGGCCGCCCTGCACAGCTTGCTGCCCATCTGTGCTCCCGTCTGTGTGCCGCCTGCGCCCACGCGCTGCCAACAGCACCACACTACGGCAAGAAGACCCAGGAGAGAGGGATGCTGAGAGACGAGGGGAGGGATGGAAAATAAAAACGGAGAGATGGAGGGGAGGAGGAAAAAGGGAGAAGAATGGGAGGAGGAGAAAGGAGGCATGTGAGGGAGGACGGGGGGGGATTACAAATCTTGGAATTAGGAAGATGAGAGAAGAAAGGTGAGAAAGTTGGAGAGGGGAAGTGAGCAAGTTATGGGTCTGGAGAAGAGCTTGAACTTGCTCCACAATGGGTGGAGCTGGTGACAGAGTGGAGGTTTGGGGGGGAATATCTGCCTGCCTAGATGCCCATGCTTGCCCCCATCCTTAATTCCCATTTTCAGTCCCTGCTCCCTCTCTTCATTCCCTTTTCTATTTAAACCTCACCTAACTCCTTCACGACTGCAGATTACTGCACCACCCTGGAACGTCTCTCCATCACAGAGCTCAGATAAGTTGTACAGACCTTCAAAAACAGAATCCTTGGCTGTTTCTTCTTCTCTTTTTGATACATGCTTATTATGTTCCTAACACAGTATGTTAGCCAGGTCATCTCGTCACTGGTACACAATAAACTAGACTAATTGTTAAGACTGTAGCCTCAGAGATAACATCCACAAAATGAGGTAGATTACATTAAATGTGCCAACCTAATGGTATATAAAAATAAGGAGAAATTAAAAGAAAGAGCATGAAAACTCAAAGTGCATCAGTAACAAGCCTTTCACTGTTTCTAAAATTGGTCTACAAAGTAAATTATGTTCTGCATTACCTCATAAATCATTATTTACCAAAGGGAATCCATTAACTCTTTCCATTATAGACTTAAACTAAACAAAATGCTGACATTAAAGAGGTTGTAAAATGGGTTTGTGAGTTATGAACTTGTGCACTTCATAACTAATCTACACTATGAAATCATACAATGGTTTCACTGTTTTGTCTTTTAACCTCAGGATGTTTGTTGCAACATCAGAATGTAATTTAAGTCAAAGATCCACATGTGATACTCAGCATTTCATCTCTTTTCACTTTTTTGGTAATAAAGCAAGTTTATTAAACAGCATTTACAGCCATGCAGGTAATATTTTTATTGCTGAAAATGAGTCATGAATTTAGCATCCACACACAGGCCGCAGCTTGTTTCTCTAAGTCAAAGCTTGTGAAACAAAGCTTTATTAAGCTTTCTACTGCCAGTGGTGAAAGTTTGTCCTCTTTTCCTAAGTTATCGCTTTTTGCTTCTTTCACTGTATGCGTGCACAAACCCAAATAAAAAAGCAATTAATGATAAAATAATGATATATGTTAGGTAAATATTTTTGTCAAGACAGAAAGCAAAAGTTACAGGCATAAAAAAAACATCACTTCCATGAGAGACATGATAACTCTTGGATAAACCTACACTTGAAATGAAAAGTCTTTCAAAAATGAGAAAGGTTTAAAAGCTTAACCTTAGAAAGATTAAACAGGACCAAGTGTTTAATTTTGGATACATAAGTTTGAGCCAGGGCAGTTCAGTGACTGTTATTATAGTTGTCTCTGATTTGAGTACAAGGTCTGAGGATCCACCTAGATTTGTGCTTTTGTTCAGTTCAGTATGCTGCTTTTTTTATTTAATGTCAATACAAGTTAAATGTATGAGAAATTGTCAGAAATCAATAAACTTTAAACCATCAAAGGACATTTGGTCCATCATGTGTGTGTATGTACAGTATGTACATGTTTACATGATGTACAATCAAGTGTAAATGGATTTCTGTGTTTTAGAGTTATGAAAAGAGCAGCTTTTTAAACCCGAAATGGCTGGTAGAGTTCAAGGTTCAAAACCTTCCTTTTTTTCAAACACATATGAAGACAGAGAACCTCTCTTTCACACACATTTGTAAAAACACACGTTATCCAGTTGTCACATGTCTGGGACAGGACAAACATAAGGCTCTGATATGACATTTGGTTGACTCAGCTGATGAAATCTGAATCTGTAAAATTCACACTTACATGTGATGGTGTTGATGTAAATGTCTTAAAAGAATGTGGAAACAGTCTCAAGCACATTTGGTTAATGTTAGATCATTTAAGAAAATTTTGCATTGGTGTATGTTTAAGCTTCTTTATTACCAGCACTTAAAAGTGTATTGTGTGTGTGTGGTTGAGGTTGGGGGGCCTCCAGTACAGATCACGGCCCAGCCTAACAGAGTGTGAATGTCCTCCTGCCGAGCTGATACTGATATAACTATCCTGTAAGTGGTGTTGACACCGGCATTATTATCCTGTCACCCTCCATCTCTACTCAGCCTAAAGGAGTCAACTAGGGCAGGGGCTCGAGTGTATCAAGGGTCAGTGTCTGTGCAAAGTTCTGATCCAGCCCAAATAAATAAATACAGCTGGACAAAGGCCGGAAAAGGAAAGAGAAGGGGAGCAAGGGGCCAGGAGAAGGAAGAAGGCGGTTCACTTTCTCTACCTACGTTGAGCTATCACATGACACAAACACCAAAGCTACACACACGCAGGGGAAACGGCTGCAGTAGAGGGTTATCACCACCAGGTGGCATTTTTCTGGCACATGTACACCATGGTGAAATGCAAATAAAGCAACAAGGCCTTGGGCCAGGCGTCTCAGCGAGCTCAGACTTCACTCTCTAGACTGTGGAGAGAAGCAGGCCAGGAATGGAGAGAAAAGAAGACAAAGAGATAAAAAGGGAGAGAGATGTGATGGGAATAAATTCAAAGTGAAATATGGAGCTGTGAATATTATTGAGATGTGAGAAGGAGCTTATACCCGCTACATTTCACTTTCAGATAGTGAGACCTTTACACCACATGCGTACTGTTCTGTTTGAAGAAAGTGTTTCAAATCAAAACACTTCAAAGTCTTAATAACAGAGGTGGTAAAACTGACTGTAAAATGCAGACACATTTGCAATAGAGAAAAAAAAAATTCTACAGACACGTGATAAAACCTTGTAAAAAGAATGCCAAAGTAAAAATATTGCAAGGAAGTTTTAGGGAGGACAGCTGGGAGAGGTTTTGCAAAAGGAAATATTACAGAAATAGTACGGCAACAAGCTGAGTGCAGAGCTGCAGAGTGAGGGAAGGGCCTGCACTGAGACTTGGTTTTCTCCTCCCCCGGTCCCTTTTCCTGCTGCCCTACATACAAACTGTAGGTCTTTGTGCTGAAGCCGTCACACCTGCTGCCTGTCTGGCCCAGCAAAGGGGTGCTTTAAGGTAATCCTCAACCGTGTTCGTTTGCAGGGAACTGTCACTTCTAATTTGTCCCATTACACTTCATATTTTATCTTTATATTCATCTGTCTGGTTTCTTTTCATAATTTAAATCACTTTTAAGTAACTTAAGCTTGGCATTTACCGCAAAATTAGTTTTATGGTATTTCTTACAGCCCTACTGACGCTGTTAAACTTTTCCTCACATTTATTTCTCAAGCTCTTTCTTTCTTTCAAGATACATAAAAGAAAGCAAATTACACTGATAGAAGGCTGGTGCACTTGCACAGCCAAGGACACACTGATAAGAGTGTGAAAACATCCTCAACAAAGACACACACACACAGCCACAAAGTGATACTAAGCAAGGTTGGCAACTCCTCCAAAAAGCACCACTGAGATAACAGTGATAACAAACATTCTTCCAGCAACCAAGTCTTTTTCTCCGGAGGAACACTTCAATGAAAAATTCACAGCAAATGTGCCACTTTATGAACATAATAATTCGTCAATAAGTCAGCTGGTGAATGCGATGCACCGGAAAGCAGGAGCCCCAATTACAAGAAAAACACTTAAGTTCTTTGCCCCGGAGAAATTAAGTGATGAAAATAAACAGAGAATCTGTCCATTTGAATTTTCTTTGAAAATCAAAACTGTTCTTTTGGGAATGCGTTAAAATCAAAGTTGTTTTTTTTTTTTTAAGAAAAAATTTTTTATTATAA
>JAOXNZ010000155.1:5494750-5513951 GCA_028566095.1 Kryptolebias brasiliensis
CGATCTATTTAGATTTGATTTATTTAGTTTATTGAACAGAGACTATATACAGTAGCATTAATCACAAAGAAAAAGTATGTTTTGTTCCAGATAGCTGTCAGAGCTAATTTCCATCTGCAATCCCTGACTAATGTAATCAGTCTTTTAAAAAAAAATAAAATTCAAGGTTGTGACAAAAAACCAGATTTTTCTGAACAAATGAAATCAACTGAACAGGTTTTTGTTGTTGCAGTTGTTTTGTTTTCATTTTTTAATCTGGTAAAGATAGTCATCTAATAAGAGAACCAAAAAGCACCACAGAAAAGCTGCAGGTTTCGGCTCGCCTGGACTCGTCACAACTGGAATTTGATTTTGACATCTGCTGTGTAAAACTGCAGCTTGACTCTCGCTGCAGTGATGTAAGGGAAGGACTCGGAAAGATCTGAGCTATTTTCCATGTGTGTGTGTGTGTGTGTGTGTGTGTGAGAGAGAGACCACTAAAGATAGGCCACAGTAATTTGAGTAAAAGTTTTCACGTCATCTAAATTTCTTATATAAATAAACTTTTTTTTTTTTTTTTTGACTGAGCTGGGTAAACATTACATAAAGCTGTTTTATTTTATATAGTAGAGGCATAATCTTATTTCTGTCCACTCTGTACACAAAGTAATCGAAGACAGATGAGGACAGAAAAAGGCTTCCGTGAGAGATTTTTCCATATTTCTTTTTCAATCCGAAGCGCTGGAAAAAAAAAAAAAAAAAGGTGTGCACAGAGGAAAAGTAACGAGAGGTGGCAGGTTAGCAGCTTGTAGCAGGATATAAAATAATTATAGAGAAGTTTTTGTGCACCTCTGTTTTCTTTTAAAATTTTCTCTTCTGTTATTTTCAGTACATGCATTTAGTCACACACACACACACACACACACAAGGCTCTTAAATGTTCCCTCAATGACATCTTATTGCTTCCAAATTCTTCCATTTCGATCCAGCTCAAACCCTTTTCATCCGTTCTGATCCCTAGAAGAAAGAAAGAAAAAAAAATCCTCATTTTCTGCTCTCTTTCTTCCGTCGCTACAGATTGATGTTAAAAGTGTGCCCGCGCATCGTTTGTAATTACGCCTGTTTACACACTGAAGCATTACTACGTGTGAAAGTCTGGAAGCCATTTGTGGCATGAGGCTGAGCGGGAGAGCCTGAGAGAGCGAGCGTCAAACAGCTCCAAACACACAAGGACTGATGGCAAAGCCGGCCGCTTCTGACATGAACTGCAGACTGGGGTAGTGTTAAACTCCAGTTCCCATTTGTGTGTCGAGTTTAGCTTTGGTGTTCCGGCCACAGATGTGAGCACATCAGCGATAAGATCATGGCCTCCTTGGGACTTATGTTTTTGGGGGGAAGAGGGGCTCTCGAACATTTGTACAGCCAGGATTGTTTGGAGGTTTATGTGGTTTCTGATCGTCACCTCAAACAGCTAATTATAAACAGAACTCCTCACACGGTGTGTACCACAAAAATGTATTTTGGGAGCCGTTAAACATACATTCCTCTGCTCATCTGGTCATTATGGTACAAAACTGAAGTGGACAAAATAATACATTACAAACTAAGTTAGGAGATCCTCACATGTTGCTGTTGTTCGATGGGACAGTTTAGAATTGCGTAGGCTCCCTTTAAAGACGGCACATATCATTAAAATTATGGCAGCTGTCAGTGCTATTGTTGTGCATCTCTGGTCTGTGGCATATACGATACAAAGCCAATGATCTGATTCATTAAACGGGCAACAAAATCTGATAAGATGCAATACAATTCAGCCTTTAATCATGATATAATGCCAATCTATCAAAGACATTGGGATTCAATACAATAATACTACAACCAAGCAAGGAATGGTGCCATGTCAATTATTAGGACTAATTATTTTCTGCCAAATAAAAACTGGCCATTCACAACCAGGTCTTGTTTTAAAACTGAAAAACACATTCATAAAAAATGACTCCCAACTAATAAATAATATATTTAAAAATTAATAAACCTGCCAGCAGCAGATGTGTTCAATACTCTTTCAGTAACTCAGCAGAGAGCAGAAAAATATATTTCCCTGCTTATTAGGAATTAAACATAAGTTAACCTATTTTTCCCTGAAATGTTAGTTGATTCACATTGCTTTAAGCACAGTGTCTGTTGCTGTTTACGCCAGTGCTGCTGCAGTTCTCCTCATGAACTGTAGGTGTCACTAAAGAGAAAACAGTACACCTAAAGAACAAGAATTGCAGCCAGCAGAAGCGCCGTCCACTGCAAGAGGATCCGTCCTTCACATACAAATGTAACTACACCTTCTCTTTTAAACCTGCTTGGAGACTTCCAATTATTAAACGATCAAATTTTATTGATACAAAAACTTAATAAACGGATGCATCAAGTTTTAATCCCAAAAAGGCATCGATACAAGGCTGCTCTACGAATACAGTCGCATCCCATACACACAAAGCACTGCTGGGTGTATTTTTTTTCCATCAGGGTGAGGCAGTAAAACTGAGCAGTTCCCCTTGATCAGGGCAGCCATTCCTGATAAGTTCAAGAAGGCAGAGTGACTGCGTGGATCTATGAGTGTGAGTGAAGGGTGAGACACCATGTCTTACCTGGTGTCTCACCCCTCCAGTGTTCCAGTCGGCACATGCCAGCGGCCCGGCCTGGCTCCCATGCCCTGCCTACAGCTGCAGGGGGTGGGTGGGCTTTGAACCTCACGATTAGCAAATGCAGCAGGATTCGAGCAGATAATGAAACCCGATATCCCCTCCCCTTCCATGCCCTGCAACCGCCAGTTGCCGAGGCCTGCACGTCCTCGCACAAGAGATGCACTATTGAGAGACTTTCTCCCTCGTTCTTTCACTCCCCCACCCTTGGTTCTTTTATTCCTCCCCGGTCCCCGTTCCTGCCAGTCGTAAAGGCGAGGTGCCAACCTCTCCACCAAAGCCGGGCAGAGTGCCCTCACCCTTTATGCAAATGACTCACCACAACCCCGACTCACACGTTCATTTTGTGCCCTCCCGCCATCATCTACTCCTAATTTCTTTAGATTTTCCCTCTACCTACAGCGCTCTGCTACTGCTATCCTTCTCTCCGACACTTTCCCCTTCTCCTGCACTTGATGATTTTCAGCCATCCCACCCTCTGATTTTTTGCCACTTCACCAATCGCCCTTTCGATTTCTGTCGCTTTCTTCTAGCTACCCCCCCTTTTTTACTTCTTCCATAGTGGAACTTCATTTTTCACACTGCTTGCCTCACCCAGGCTCTCATTCCTCGGCCAGTGCCAGACAGCCAAGCGCAGAAACTCCCTTTACGCTCTTTCTCTTTCACTTAACACACAGCCGACCGTGCTATACAGCTCACCCGCGGCACCTCCCTTAAAGCCAAAGCGTCTCTCCCGTAAATTAGACTGTATCTTTCTTTGCTGCAGTTTCAGTTTCTGTAACCATTAAATCATCTGTAAGCGTTTAAGACTAAGTGGGTCATTTGAAGGAAGCCATTTAGCGTATTTATCTGTGCCCTCCATGTGAATCTATTCCCTGGTTTTTGCCTGATTGATAGCTTCCTTTATTGATCCTTGTACATGCTTCACTTGTTTTTTTTTCTTTTACAAATGAAAACAAATCTCAAAGAGCGCTGGCTTTGACATGTGCTAGATTTAGCAGCGTGTTCAACCTTTAACACTACCTGTATTCCTCAGAGATTCAGTAGAAATGACATATTCTGACACTAAAAGTAAAAAAAAAATAAAGACATAAAATGAAAGGTTTAGCGTTTCTTGAAGGAATGCATATCTTTGCCACTTTTCATGCCGGATTTACACTGAGATCATCTTTCGTTGGGAAATGACAGAATTGTAGCCATTTTGGTCAAAGCTTGAAAATACAGTCATGTGCAGTTTCATGCCATTTTTGTGAGATCTGTTTGCAGTATGTGATCTGTTTGCAGTATGTGTTGGGGATTATGCTCAACTACTACCACAGCAAACCTTTTTTAATTTTTCAATATTCGTAAATTAAACATTGGACATTAAACACAGTTAATGTTTCAAACAAAGATCTTGCATGATCTGTTAGTGCTAGTGGGGATGCCTCTCAGCTCAAATTTGCTGTTGTTGATAAGCTGTGGCGGCCATCTTGAACTGGATTGATTCCACAAGTTAATTAGTTATAGACATACATTCAATGGTTACTTTTAGAGAATTTTGTTAAAATCTGTCCAGTGATACAGGAGATATTTTGCTAACAGACAAAGAGGGTTGACCCCAATATTTAACGGCAAAGTTATAAGCAAACATTCCGAAAAATGTATAGCCCTCAAAGTATATGTTGGGCATGACTGTCAGCTACTGACACACCAAAGTTTAGCTCAGTATTTGTAAAAGTGACTGAGTTATAGCAGTTTTTGCTTTTCCTAAGACCAGTTGGCTGTGGTGGCCATCTTGAATCCGGCTGACTCCAAAAGTTAATCAGTTGTAGATGTTCTTTTAGTGATTACTTTCTAAGAGTTTCAATAAAATCTATCCCGTAGTTCATGAGATATTTTGCTAACAGACAAACACAAACATTGACATGGGCAGAAATGTTAGCCTCCGCCTTTCGATAAATGCAAAGCTGAAGAGTCACTGATTAGAAGGTTGGGGGTTTGAAATCTCCAGTCTTAAGGCAAAGAAGTGTAAAATATTTAAAGTGCCAGCGGTGGAACAGGTGTTTGAAGTAAGAAAAATTGCACATTAGATGCGAGTGTGAATGGATAAATGCTCTCTGAGCAGCCGGTATGAGTGGAAAAGCTACATGCAGGAACACTATAACAACATACAAACGATACGTAATGAATGATCATCAGCAATTTGACAGTGAGAAACGTTTCCAATAAAGTCCCGTTTCCAGATCAGTGGCCTTCAAATCCGAAACACCAGAGCGTGCAGATTTAAATCTGCTTATCGCGTGAGCTGGAGTTTTTTCAGCCCCGGTTTGGCACAGTGAGGGTTAACCGGTGCCTGCTCCCTGTGGCATGATATGAGCTGGGCCTCTGCCTGTGCACTCTGCCTTGTCTGCTCTGAGTCGCCGGTGTTGGTGGGTCAAAGGCGAGTCGCTGCTCCAAGCGGCCTCCTTTGTGACTCTGAACCCAACACGGTTAAAAGGTGTCCTTTCCATATGGCCCTCCGGGAGCTGGGTCCTAATCTTTGCTACGCTTGACAGAGTTCAGGCAGAAGAAAAGGAAGCTTTTGGAGTTTGGTGGCACGGCTCTGAGCGGGCAGTGTGAGGGGTTAAAGGTCGCTTTGTTCATTTTCAGCGGCGTTCCCTGTAGGGCAACCGTCGTGGACGCGCTCAAGCACACGCGAGGCGACAAACAAAGAGCCTTCAAAGCCACGTGTGTCTGCGCAAACATAACATCTAAATCATTCTGAAACCTTTATCTCCTAAAACCGCTGGCTTACTTTTTTTAAACTTCACCAAAAAGCCAGAGGGGGGGACGGACAGGCGCCTCTGGCAAGAGCCTCAGCGCAGTTATCTCCTGACTTCCTCGGCCTAAACTAGCACCTCGCTCAGACCTCAGGATCGCCGCAGCACCGCAGGCAGACGGCCATAAGTACATGTCCTTAGAGGGGGGACATGAAATGAAACCTACCTCAATAAAAAGGCACCTCAAAAAGAGCTCACAGAGGACAAAAAAAAAAGAACAGGAGAAGGAAAAACGAGCAGCACATGTATCTAAGTTTTAAAGGTACTCTTTGCAAACTATTAAAACAAACATAGAAAAGGTTATCCTGAACTATATCAGATGGTTCACTCTGAAAGGGTTTGCTCCAATGGTTTTCCAGATATATTGATATGCACTTCTGAAATGCAGGTCCACACTCAGTGTAAACAAAGCACTTTTTTCTGCATACTTCACTCAACAAATCTGAGTGTAAATAAATACCAATGCATAAAACTGTTGGACTTCTCTATCCAATACAGCTCTTCCGTGGACATTGCCTTTGTTGGCCTATTTTCAGCAGCTTGCAAGTTTTTAATTTAAGGACCATAAATATACTTTATGATTTTTGTTTTTCAACCGGTCTTCATGACTTTGCCGTGACAACCTATAAAAAAGATTACAGTTGCTTTTTTCCCCAGCTTTACATATGTGTTTGGTTTTAGCTGCTATTAGATGTTCCTTATAACTGTTTATGAAAAGCAGCTCAATCTGAATTATCTCATGCAGCCGCTGTTATGACATTCGTTTTCAAACAAAAGACAAGTACATGCATTTTACGCCACAGTACATAAAGCTAACTACCTAATAGGTTGCATGTGGGGACTTTTTATGCAGTACTTTACATTTGCCCTTTGCTAGAAACCCTCTTTATTGTGCTGAGATTCAGAACGTAACTGAGACACTGTTTATGTGGAACCAAATGTGTCAGGTTTATTCTTGCCAAGTTTTTTTTTTCATAACCTGAATTGTTTCCCTGCTATTTTATTTAAAACATATACTCCTAACTGCAAAAAAAAAAGAAAAAGAAAGAGAATAGATTCCTGCTGTTATCTTTTAAGCTAAGATTATAGTTTTGCTTGTAGCTGATAAAGCTTCAGCAAAACTGGTTGGTCCCCCCTTTTTTTTTTTTTTTTAACTAACACGTGATTGTATGAAAAGATAGTATCACAGAAAAGCGAGCCAGCAGGAACGAGCTGGACTGAAAGCAGCAAGAGCTGCCACGTCAGACGCTGCTGAGGCTTCTTGGCTGTCAGGGCTGAAAGACACGCACACAAAACACGCAGCTCGACGCACGGCCTGTACACACACACACACAAAGAAGGGTTTGCCTTTGCAGTTCTGTTTGGGGATTTTGGAGCCATCAGCCAAGCCTGACACCCCTGCTCAGCGTGGCCATCACCGCTGTCTTACTGTGAGTCAACACGGTCAGAGCTGCTCCATCAACAACACACACACACACACACTCACGGGCCCTAAGAATAAAACCAGCAAATCCCCTCGCTCCAGTCTGCTGCCGCACGCCACAGAGGGCCCGCCTGGGGTCTGATCGCATTCTGTTTGCACTCTTTCCGGATTTGCACTTATCATTTGGTTACAATCTTCAAACATTTAAATAAATAGTTTGTTTTCCAAATATCCATGTGATATTCCTTTCAGTTAGGGACCGTACTGTAAAAGCAGTTTGAGAGCACAGCACGCTCTGGATCAAATGCAAAATAGGATTTGGCCTCGTTTTTATTTAGGCTAGCTTTCCGCTTCCTAGAAAAATTGCATTATTGAACACAACGGCACCATTGTTCCTGCAAATTTTGCAGGAGCTCTCGGCCTGTTGACAAAGAGGGGAGAAAATCAAAATGTGAGTTTTTCAGTTTGAAGCAGAGGTTTGATTCTCCAGATAAGACTTGGTGCCGTTTGCTTACTTTAAGTGGTGTAACATGATTAGGATATATTCTCTAAAGCTGCTAAAAAAAAAAAAAAAACTAGAGATGCAACAGAAAAGAAGTAAAACAGAGGTCCAGAAGATGGAGAGCCAGGTAAAGGATTAGCAGTAAGAGACGATAAGTTGCCCGGTGAACACCATTCCATCGGAAAAAGCCTCGTGAATGGTGAAACTGTTTTAGATACCCTGTTCTGTTCTTAGGAGAGACAGATAAGGAGTTAGTAAAGTGGCTTTTAAGCTCACCAAATCCAACATATCCCTGATAAGACTGCAACTCTTCCTGAGAGAACAAAAAAAGGAGCTGGGAGTTGGAATAAATGAGGTAAAACCGAGGGAAAAAAACAGTTCATGTGGCAGAAAAAGGAGAGGAAAACAGAGGGATGAGACATTCAAAAGTATGAAAATATGAAAAGAAGACGAGGTTTTGACAAGGAGACAAAGAAAGAAATGAATCACATCAAAGCGAGCAGCTTCAGATGTGAGAAAACGTGTGTTTTTTTTTTTATTTCATGCTGGTAGATTCGGTCTCATAGAGAGCAGCGAATGAACCTGGAGACACTGAGCAGCTCTGCCTGTGTCTGCAGCAGGATTTTATCACCTGCATGAAAGGTGGCTTGAATACACACTGGCCAACATCATCAATCTTTGGCTCCGCTAAGCTGGAGGAAGGACCTGTGCTGGCCTTTTATGCACTTTGGCGGTGTTTGGAGTTTGTCAAGGCAACAAAACTGTGATGCAGAAATCTGCAAAAACTCAACGCGGGCAAGGACAGCGGTGAGCTGAAAACCCAAATACAGAAAGTTTACTGCAGAAAAAGACTGGGGAACATGTCTCCTTTGGATGTTTTTCTAGACTAATGAAGACATGAGACAAGTGTACAAACACCAGTCTTTTTTGAATAATTTAGATTTTATGTAATGGTCAGAATTTGACTTTTTTTAAAACTTTGTAAGCTCCACTGCTAAACCCCTCTTTTTTAAGACTCCACAGAACACATTTAAACAGAATTAATTCCTCTGCTGGGAAAAAGGACGGCCTTTTCCCGGAGCAATCCATAACATCTGAATATAAAAATAAATATGAAGAATGAACGCGCTTTTCACCCCAAAGAGAGGAAGGAAAAACCTGCCGGGAAGGTTGATAGTGGTGTATGTTTTTCCTCTGTTTCATCACCATCTGGGCCAATATGTTTCAGACCACTACCACCAATTTTGTTCCCCCTTACCTTTTTTTTTTTTGGTTAAACCTCTTTTCATTCTTTATCTTTTCCCCCCCTCTTGCTTTTTCTCCCCCGCCTCGCTTCTCGGCTGGACGCCACTGTGCCAGTTAACACACCACAAGCCAGAGGGAGGACCGCAAGAATGCTTAAATCAGCATAATTAGGCCTGTGTGTACTTTAAACACACACGTTTTCCCCCCAAGCCTGGACCCCTGCCACCCGTACACCGCTGTGTGCGCAGCCACGGCCCGTCTCTCTGAGTCAATAAACACAAACATATCAGCAGTCAGTCGCAAATGTTTACACAGCATTCGCACAAAATACATATGCAACGCACGAGGTGAAAAATGATGCTGCACCGGCTGAAGCCACGTCCCCCTGTACAGCTGTCGACCCCGGGGCCCAGACCGCCACCGCCACACTTACGCCATTTGTGACCTTTTGCACCTCACAGCTCGGGGAGAGAAAAGAAAATCATTTTAATACGAGGGGGCTGCACACGATAAATTTGCACTTTTGTTGAAAAATGTCCACAGTCATGCCAGGGAAAATTAAGCATGAACTGAAAAGAAAAAGGGGGGGAGCAAAGATTTCTACTGGGTTTGTGGTTTCGTCCCACACACATCTGCATGTGTTTTAGCTTTTAGTGGTGCATTAACAAACAACAGCCTCCCGGCCATTCCAGGGTGCTTAGCTGCACATGGTGATTATCAAAAGTCATTAGAGGGCATTTAATAGAAATAACCGCCATTAAAAAGAAATCAGTCTTAGCTTGAGATACTTGCAAGGCCGTAACGCCGTAACGTAACGTCTGATATCTGCTGAGCACAAAACATATAGGAAAATGTATTGATTTTAATCCCAGCTGTTCTCCTCTTTGTGCTGCTCATTGTGTGTTTGTGTGAGATAAAGAGTCATAACAGAGACGACATCGAGGAGGTTACACGCTCGGCAGGGAAGAGTGAAAGTGAGTAGCTGTGACCTCGTTCAAAGGCGTCCAATAAAAACACCCCCCCCCCCCCACCACCCCTTGCGAGTTTGAACACTCGGAGCTCCAGAGGAAGCTTCAGGTGCAGGATTGACTCAGAGAGCGAGGCCCGCACTTGCACAAACACAGCACCGAACGCACAAGATAGAGATCTGTGATTAAGAGGAAGAGTGCCAAACTTTAATTTATTCTAAAATCTCATTTCCTCTCTAAAGATATGCATGGTGCTTAAGGGGATAATGCAGCATTTTGAGCTTGAGTTCTGTGTAAATGTTATAAGTCATTATCCTACCTGTTGTAGATGCTCTTTTAACAAAATCAACTCTAATTGCAAAAGTTTCAAATACTCACACACTGAAAAACAGACAGTGATACAAAAGTCCCTGAAAAAGCATTGACATTTTTTTAGATTGGATTTTAAGACAACAGTATTCTGTTTTTAGCTTTGTTGCGTTCAAACTACCCGTTAACTCATCAGTCCTGTTAAACTTAAACTGTATTTATCTAATTTGAGGTTGCTCAAAGAGCTATCTGTAACAGGTAAGATACTGATTTTAACTTTGACCAGACACCCTCTTCAAAATACCCAGATTATCTCTTTAGGTAACTCTGTTAGAGACTAGTCATAAAATCCAACCTGGCTTTGACTTTGTTTTGTCAATAGTGCTGCCATGGTTCCTTTAAGTCACAAAAATATGACTTTCATTTGATTTTCATTTATATGATCACCCACCTCAAAAACAGATGTGACCTTATCTTGCTTATTTTTTTTTATTATTTTTGTCCTTGCATAAGGCTCCAGAAAGAGACCAGAACGCCTTGCTTGGCCTACTTGGAAAAAAATATTTAGTCAGCAGTATTCAATCAAACTTGTATGATAATGTTTATATGAGGGTATGCGCTGAAAAGCAGCCACAGAGAAGCCACTCTGTGTGTCTCCCTCACGCTCTGTCTGTCTCACACACACACAGAAAGGCATGAACACACTCACTTCTCTGTTGGTGTGCTCACACAGCTGTGATTATTGCACAGGGTTCAAACAAGGTAAAGATATGGTATATTACGCAATGGCTTATAGATTTTTCCACCCCTGGCAAGCAGCCAGTGCCCTCAGCGATAGGGGGTGGGGAATCATAGAGAAGCACACTTTGTTCCATAAAGTCTGGATTCAGGATTCGCTGGCTGGTAATGGGACTACAGACCCCTATGACCAGTAGTACAGTTTGGATGTATGTTACTTGCTAATAGTGGAAATACAGATTGTGGAGGATTGATCAGAGTGCATTTATGTCCAGTTCACGACATGCTGTGTAAGCCTGGTGGGGTTTTCACCTCATCAGGGTGACACTCTATAATAATCTGTCTCCGCTTCACAATAATACACACATGCAAACACACACCCACACACACACAGTGCAGACAAAAATAAACGACCTTAGGCAGTCATTCACAGTGTCATGGCTACAGTATCCTCCCAATGTATCCCCATCAGTTTCATTTTAAAGCTACAGGAACCATACTGACACAAGTGAAGGTTTTAATTGTCAATCAGGTTATTGAAACCTAAAATATAAATGCTCCACATTTGGTTTATGGTTAGATGTTAGATAACTGTGTTTAAATGATCGACGCTTCCATGAGTTCCAATTCTACATCTAAAAATATGACCTATTTTAATTAGTATCTGTACAGATTATCTGAACTGGTTTCTGTGGAAAAGTTATGAACAATTAATATCTTACCTGTTGTAGGTAGCTCTTTGAACGACCTCAGTTTGAAAAAAACATAGTTTAAGTCTGACCTGACTGATTAGTTATCAACTAGTCTGAGCGTAAGTCGTTGAACAACTATCTACAACAGGTAAGATAATAATTGTTTGTAATTCATCCACAGAACTCTACTTTAAAAGATCTGAACTATCCCTTTCAGGCAACTCCTAGCAAGTTGTTAACAGCATGAACTTGGTGTTTCTAAATATTCAAGACAAAATGTTTAAAGTTTTTGCTCATTTAAAAACAGCTGCAACCACATGGCTAACGTCTTACTCTAAATATTTGAGAATAAGATTAGGATTACACATTTTTCCCAATGCAAGTTTCAAACAAGCTACTATTATGTTTGTACTGTTTTACTTTTTCTGGGAAGGAAAGCCCCGGTACATCACCTGTCGTGACATTACACTACTGAATACAGTCATTGGGGATTAAATTTTAAAAAGCTTGCAACCCAACACATGCAGCAACGCCCCTGGGGGCACATGCCATTATACTTATGCGCTGGTTTGTCTGCTAAGCTCTCCAAGTAGACCCCCTAAAAATGTTTCTGTGCCTTTGTGTTGAGCTTTTTTTCCTGTACAAATAAACAATGAAATAGCTCAAATTTTAAAAAAAAACTCAAAATAGCAAAGGTTAAAACGTCTAAATGTTGAACAATTACTATTCCAAAACTTACTGCAACAAGCGAGTTCAATCAACATCTGGACTGGCAAAGCTAAGAAAATGGTAAATAGGTAGAACAGCAGAATACGCCTCAAAGCTTCAAGTCAAATATACTTCAGCTTCAAATTTCACCTTTTGGTGTCACACAAACATCAATGTAACACTTCAAATAAGATAAACCACTACACTACAACACAAGGTTAGCAACAACTTCTCACATTTATCTGCCCAAATGATCAAGCCCCTAAATGCAGCACCTGAAAAATAGCACCTACAGCTGTCAGAAGGTAGTATTCATATCTCTGAACTAAATAACAAGTTTGTTATTCCCTCAAATCAAACTTATATAAGCATTTCAACATAAGAGCTAAATGGTGGACCATGGTCTAGGTTTGGACCCAGATGGAGTCTTATTCTAACCCAAATAGGTTATTAGATTTTAATGGAATATTTCATTTAAATCTTCACATTTTCTTTTTTGTTTTTACACTTGCATTAGCTTTTGAGTTGCAACGTATCTGTGGCATTCCGCAGCATCCTCCTGTAGCAGTTCTTTCATGAATCTATGGTAGTAGATGAATGTCATTTTTCTGTCAGCATCTAGCCATGGTCTCACCCACCAACTTCTGGGTCTTCTTCTTCTGCTCTTTGTTGCTCGACTCTGGCAAATTCCAGTCTGACATTTTGTCTTCTGCTCTCTTCGTCTTCATGTAAAGTCCAAACCAAAACCACAACAGCAACATGTACATCAATTTCTTCCAGGTCCATGTTAGTGGAATGAATGACAACTAGAAAATGTTGTACTTATACTGGTACAAATCAAATGACCAAACACAACCAGTACTAAAAATCCACCATATATACGATGTTGGTGCTCTTACAACTCTATACTCCAACAATGCAATATACAGCAGAAGCAACCACATGACATCATGAACATTTACGTGGTAATGTGCCAAGAACTTAACAGAACTGATAAACAGGTCTAACAAGACAGATAAGAAAAACAAGTAATGGTAATCCCTTTTATGTCTAAAGTGGCACCAATATGTCACCGTACTGTGGCAGTGGAGACAGAGTGTTTGCATAGCGTAAAATGAGATTGTGTAATGTTACTGTTTTGTCACTGCTACATAATATTTGGTATTATGGTGTATATGTGAGGTTTATGTGATATTTCAAAGCTGACATCTTCAACAGAATTTATCAATATGACCAATAAATCTGTTTTGGACATCATGCTACACATGAAGAAACATAAGGAGGCAATACCATTGACGTTATTTTATTACAGCCGCCGTAGAAATGCAAAGCATTTATGCAAACATGAAATGGGGAAATAAAACAAACACACTGTAAAGTTACATTTACTGTCGTATAGGTACTTTAACACCAAGAAACGCTAAACTTGGGCTCTTGAACTAGAGCTTTAGTGTAATTAATGGTGACATAACTACACTCTGAAAGGCCAGAATTTGTTGTGCGGTTCATCTCCGGAAAACAGGGTCTCCTATAGTTACGCTTTGCATTTGGGCCTTTTGCCAGCATTCTAACACAATAAAACCTATACAACCATGGAATGTTGTTTTAAAGACGCTGCGCTTATTTCACTTATTTCACAGTTCGGGTCAAACGTGACACTGGTTCAGTGTAGATGTCACATAAAACTACAAATCACACGTAACTTTAGGCGCTTTGCTGCTTCGCATCTGGAGAATTCTAATTTTATAAAGCTAAACAGCAGTCGCAAATTTTTCTGTTTAGAGCGAAAACAAGATCAGCGAATGCTGTAGTTAGTTTGCGAGATAGCAGACAACTTCCAAACTGAGACATGGAGGAGTAAGAAAAAGTCTGATCCATTGCGCAATACGTGCATTAGATCATATTCTTAAGAATAATACTCACAAGACCTGAGTGTGCTACAAAAACTACTTGAATCTAACTTGTCAAATTTTTACCACCTGGATTAAGAAGGCAGACAGACTTTTTGTGCATAAGACAACAGTCGTGCACTCATTGAACAGATATGGCCTAGATTTCACACATTGAGGTTCCCCCACTTTTTTAATTGGGACTCTTGTAGCTCGACATAGGGTGTACTTCCTCTAATTAGCTATATCTATAGTGTACGGGAGGGTGATGAATGCATGCATGTGTAAAATCCTCTTTTGAACAACTGCAAACTAACTAAGAGCTTTAATTTCACGCTAGGCTGCATTGTCCTATTCAGTGGGGTTACCCCCACCCCCCCCAAAAAAAGAGCCTCTGAGAAAATAAAAAACGAGCGAAAAACATACCAATGAGTCACAGAGAAGGGGGATGGAGAAAGACAGCAAGAAGCAAACAACAACAACTGAAGCTCATCCTCCAACAATGAGGCTCTCTTACCGACCGTTGCGTCTCCTTCTAAAAGGAGCTAATTGAGGAGGTGGAGGGGGGAGCTGAGGAGGAGGATGAAGATGAAGGGGAGTCTGTCTCGAGCAGCTCTGAAATTCATTCACATCTTTTGATTCGTTGCTTGGTCCTCAAGGTCTTATCCGTTAGTGAAGTTGTTTTACGTTAAATGACTTTAAAGTTCTAGTTGTTGCACCTCTGATTTTCAAACATGAAACTGAATAATAACACTTCTAAATAAAGGATATTCATTCATCAGCCAATCCCACAATCCCTTTAGGTGCCTAATACTTTCCCCAAGCAAAGAGATAAGATTGAGTTGCTGACTGAGCATGAAAACACCAAACACTCTGTTAGATCGTCGTGTTTTTTTCTGCTTTCGGGACTAAATCCGACAGCGGCGTTCGGATCGGCACACCGAAGTGATTTTTTTCAGCTGTTCTTACATGTGTCTATCTGCCTGTGACATGTATGGGTCTCCGATCAGCTTGTGCGGTCAGCTGTATCTCAGACTGCCACAAGACCGCTGTGGGGCTGCCAGCATCCACTGGCCACAGTTCAGCCTAAAACCTAATCCACACTGGAAGGCAAAGGATGGTGGTGGGGACAAATCAGCCAGACGAACACATCCATCCAGGGGACAGCCACCTATCACCCTGCTGTGCCAACTGCCTCAGTTAAGCATGATAAACCCATTTTCTGTGGGCAGTCCGGGAGACTGCACAGATAAGGGATAAGCAGAGAACCCCGGTTTAACTAACCTCTGAGACAGATGCACGCACTTTCACACAAACACACTCAGGCAAAAGGGAGTCTGTCCTACTTTAAAGTTTACCTTACAAGCCTCGTGGGCAGCTCATAGCAATGTTTTTACAAACAAAAAATAGTTTGAGCACACATTGATTTTAAATATTGCAACTAGAGCTTCTAAAATGTGTCAGAGTCAATCCTCTCACAAAGTCAGTGTGTGTGTGTGTTTTTTTTTCTCTTCTTACAATCAGAATGTATTTGTTCAGCCTAATATTGATGTGTGCTTCCCACTTCCCTGCTCTCAGTCCTCCGTCTCTGCCTACCAGCTCTTGGCCAAGCCGTGTAAGGTGGCACTGGTCCTCCTCCAGCAGGAAGGATGAATAAGTAAAGAGAACACAATGTACCCCTGGGTTGTGTCTGCAACCCACTACTGCCTGCCGCCGGCCTGCGCAGTTGGCAGGCCAGCGTTACCCCGGCTCACCGTCCACCACAGTGAACCTTTTCTCCTCTGCCTGTGCCCACTAACTAACTCTGTGTGAACAGGATTAGACATATGCGCTGTGTGTATGTGTGCGTGCGTGTGTGTGCTGGTGCAAAGTGACCCTGGTAAGAGCTGGTATGTTACCAGATCGTGCAGGCCCACCTCGGCTTACACTAGCACCGGGGCTTTCACAGTCCAATCCCAGTGAAACCAGAACCAAAGGCTGACACTGGAGAACCATTAGCACAAAACAAAACACAAACACTCTATGAAAACAACTACTGTACAATGACTTATAGGCCTGAAAAGTTCTGGTCTTTCGGTGAACAGACGGTTGTGATTAACAAGTGACGGAAGGAGATCAAAACACAGGAAAATAAAGTTTAGCCCTCCTGTTGTTTTCATTCTTTTTCTGTTCCCAGTCAGAAATGACTCCCTATAGGCTATATCTCATCCTAAATCCATAATAGTTATCACCCAGTGCTATGATGATGTTTTATGGACAATATTAATTTACAACTATTGGTCATTTTAAAGGCCTGTAGATTTCACTGATCTTAGCTCATCCAGCCTATTTTGAGTAAAAAACAAAAAATCATAATGATTGCATTTGTTTAACTTTGACAAATTCATAGCCGGGGCGGCTGTGGATCGGTGGTTAAAGCAGTCATCCTCCAACGAGACAGCTAGAGGTTCGATTCCACCAGTATGCCACATATTGAAGTGTCCCAGGGCAAGACACTAAACCCCTCATTGCCTCCAATGTGCCCCCCATCGGTTTATGAATGTGATCTAAAGCACTGATTAGTCTCTATAGAAAAATGTATTCAGATTAGCTTTGTAGAGCTGTAGTAGAGTGCTGTATGAATGTGTGTGGATGGGGAAATGAGGGCACAGAATGTGCTGTAAAGTGCTTTGAAGGGCCTGGTTGGCTAGAAAGGTGCTATATAAGTACAGCCTATTTACCATTTCTAGTTATTGCAGATGACTTTGTGACAAAGTTTATCAAGATATATATATATTTTACAATGTGAGTTTTAATTTTTTCAATGCCAACAGGTGTGGTTCATGGAAACCCCAAGGAAAGATTCCCTTGGGGTAAAAGGGATTATATTAGGGAAACTCTGGGGGTTGCCGTAGAAGCCAAGAATAGGACCAAGGTGTGCGTTTGTCTGTCTGTGTAAAAACAAATGCATTTAAGGGGGAAAAATATGTCTATTTGCTGAAGTCAGTTTTATAAAGTCTAACATTCATTTCTAATGATCAGTCAATTTTCAAAAAAATGCTCTAGACTTAATGGAAATGATCCAAATCCATTTTCTCTGTTCAGATGACTTATGTGGATAAAATCAGGTCAATTGGATCAAAGGAAGCATCTTTTTTTCCAGAGAGAAAACTTCTAAAACTGTCACATTTACCCTGAACACAATAGGAGGGTTAAAATCATTTAATCTGGAATACAGCTGGGAAAACTTCAGTTCTTCTGTTTGTGTAGACTTCACACAATCACACATTTCGTCACAGACTAAAACCTCCGCATATGCCCAGATTTACATATATAGTCCTGTTTAGATGAGCGTGCTTTTATCTACGTTTGTTTCTAGGGCTACAAACTCCATTATTTGAGGTTCATAGCATAGCCAAATGGCGCAGAGAGGGAGAACTTCAAGGGGGCTCATTTGATTTCCAAATCTGATCAGTCAAGAAGGAAACGCGCAGAGAGGATCCGTACGGCAAACAAATAATGAATTTAGCTGTTCAGAGAGAGATGCTCTGAACAAACTCTCGCACATTGTTCGGCATGTTTGAGGTTTATTTTTTTTTATTTTTTGTTTGTTTGTTTGGGTTTTTTTTTTTTTTTTTTTTTTCCTTTTTGCGGCAAACCTTCCAAAAGTTGTTGGCGAGTCGCGCCACAGTCCGCATTAACAGCTCATCTCAGTCGGATAAACGGGATTTAACTGGAGCCGGGAGTAATTGATTTCAGAACGCATAAAAGTTTTAATTAACGACGCCTCTTCGACCTTCAGTGCGCATTAAAACTTTATGCAAATGCACTTCTGTTTGCAGGGATGTGAATCCACGCCATGGAAAGCATAAAAAAACCCTCCTTTTGGCAAGTGCGCCTTTTTGGCTGCTCGGGGTCCCGGCACCCACATCAGGCCTTTTCCAGCAAAGCTTTTATCAGCATTAATAAAACATGGACTGATTGTTTGCAGCAGATTTGAATGTTTTTCCTTTGATTTGTGAATTATTTAGACAACTGTGATCTTTAGAGCCGCTTCAGGACATCTTGCAGGCGACTTGAAGCCGTTACGCACGGCGCAACCCACCATCCAAAACAAAAGAACGCAAATAAAAAGTCAGCTGAAAGTCGCAGGCGTGGAAGGAGCACCTTGACGTCGGTCCTCCGAGTCGCGTCCGCGCGCTCAAATGCGGAGAGCGCGCAGAGAAAACGCGCTCCTGCCTGCTTTCTCCATCCTCAGGAGGCGGCAAAGCAGCAGCGGCCGAAGCAGATCAATATGTATGGCGCATATGGGCAAGCACGCGCGGGGCCAGGCGGCGCTCGTGCGAGAGGATCTGCTGCCAATTAATTTTAATTAATGGAAAGAAAGAGAAGGAAACTCGATGCGGACCTCTGCCTCATGCCACCACCGCGCGAGGCGTGGAAAATTATCTGGGCTGAATAAATGCAGCAGCGGGGCTGCTGGGGTTGGCTTACGGAGCTCGTCCTCCGGCCGATTATTGATCAGGAAATGTTTGAGTGAAAAAGCAAGCAGAAAAAAAGGCCAGAAAGGTCACGAGACGTGACTGACGATGACTCCACTGAGACGATATAAGCAGCAGTGAAGCACCGTCCTTTCTGCGTGTTTCTGTAAGAATCTGAGAACATCCAGAGGGCCTGAAACAACACCGAGGAGGAGGCTTCCTGCGCGCTTTCCAACAAGGAGCTTGTAAAAAGGAAAACCAGACGACTCTGTTTAAGGAAAGGAATGATCTGCGTGCGGCCCCAAAAGGGATTTCTGATGCATTTAGTAATATAATGAAAGTAAAACAATAAATCAATAGCTGCTGCGAGAGCGCGCGGCGTCCTGATCAGCACGGCAGGCCGTGACCTCTGTGGGTCATTAAAAATGTCAGCACAGCTCTGAAGTGAAACACATTCCACTTTACAGCAAACTCAAATCATATAAACACAAAACTGAACACTTCAAAAAAATAAAACTAGACAATTTACAAGGTAAGTCCTGACAGTAAAGCTCTGAATAAATCTGCTTGGTTTTGTTCCTTTCTTTTCTTTTCCTTTTTTTTTTTGTAAAGCAGTGATCCTATATACACATTTCTGCTCCATCTTTTCTTTTACTATAACACTAAAGGGAAATTCAGTCTGTTTAAGGTGCAGAGCCGAGCGGCTGAGGAGAAAAGACTGCGGCCTGGAGCTGCGCACCTCTCCTCACCTCTCCTCTCCTCTCCTCTCCTCTCCTCTCCTCTCCTCTCCT
>JAOXNZ010000155.1:5572364-5588156 GCA_028566095.1 Kryptolebias brasiliensis
AGGAAAAAGACAAAGAGGAGACATATGGATGCAGTTAGAGAGGACATGGAGGGAGTTGGAGTGAGGACAGAGGACGCAGAAGACAGAGTTGGATGGAGGAGGACTCACTGTGGCGACCCCTGAAGAGGGAACAGCTGAAAGAAGAAGAAGGAATATTTCACCGTTATTACATTTATTTTAACCATACGGTGACAATAAAGATGATTCTATCCATTACATTACATTTCCATGGAATTATGTGGTTATTTTCAAGCACACATAGTGTAGCAGCTCAGGCTTACAAAGACAGTCAGAGGGAAAAGTATTTTTTTAAATTGTGATGTCTCTGAATAAACCTGGTCACCTGTTCTGACATGATGTGTAATGACATCGCTTGCTGTTTCAGCAGCCGGCACACATTAAACATTATTAACTAGACCTCATTAAAACACACTCACATGCCAACACATGCCGCACAAAGTAATCAACCATGTACGATGTAAACAATAATGTATCAAAACTAATTAACCCCACATGACATAAAGTGAATTAAAGCAGTACTGACCATATGGCTACACCACACTGATTGAGAATACCTATTCATGCCTCATACAGTTAAACAGCTGTTTGCTCATATTATTTAATATGGAGGTCCGACCTCATAAGCAGTGCTAACTGCGCTAATTAGCTGCCACATGTACAGCTATTCAACACCGAGTCTGAAAAGGGATTAAATTAAATTAAAAAGTGAGAATTCCTTTTTATTAACAATCAAAAACTAAGAGTTTAGAGAATACCCAAATCAGAGGGAATCAATTTCTGGTCACTGATCCACTTGTTAGAAGACATACTTTACATTAATGAATAAGATTAATGGCATAATCTCTAAGTATCTGAAAAAGACAAAACCCTCCAATAGGAAAAAAAAATGCACTACCATGGGTGAAGGATCATTTACGAAAACTCATGAAGAAAAGGGACTTAGCCCTAAAAGCTTCTCTCAAAAGTCACTTGGATACAGACATGCTTTTTAATAAAGGTTTGAGAAACCGTGTAACCAAAGAATTAAGGAGTTCAAAGCTGACTATTACGTATCAGTAATCAGGGAAGCCAAAGGTAACAATTCTGTCATGTGGAAGCAAATAAATAGCTTAATTAAACCAGTAGGTATTCAGGAAATGGTTTATAAATTAAATTTTGGGAATCAGCTTGTCACAGACAGTAAGCAGATTGCAAACAGTTTTAATGAAATTTTTTGGGTCATCTGTGGAAGAGCTAACAAGTAAATTTAAAGTATGCAATGTTGAAAATTGTGCTCCACTAACCCCCACACCCCAGGTTTTTCATTGCAACAAACTAATGAAATGGAAGTTGTTTCTATAATAGATAAACTTACAAACAGTTACTCAAAAGATCTTTTTCATTTAAACATTGATTTTTTGAAAAAACATAAACCTATCGTCTCAGGACCAATTACACATCTGATTAACTTGTCCATTAGTAGTGTAATCTTCCCTAATAGTTGGAGGCAAGCGAGGGTTTTACCTATTCTGAAATCTGGGGCAGCTGATCTGGCAAGTAATTACAGGCCAATAAGTATTTCACCTGTATTTTCTAAAGTCCTGGAGAAAGTTTTAGCTCACCAACTAAGGAAGCATTTACAGTTATATATCGTAATATGACTAATTTTTAAATGTTTGAAAGGTCAAGCTCCTCGGGTGCTCAGGGACCTTGTGGTTCCTCTTAGATCTGGCGGTTTAGTGACTCGTGGTGCATCCAGCAGCAACTGCAAGGTGCCTTTTCACAAAACCTCCTTTGGTCAAACAGCTTTTTCTGTGCGAGCCATTACTCTGTGGAATTCTTTAAACTGATTCCAGACTGGCACAATTTTAGATTAAGACTGAAGGAGTTTCTTAAAGAAGACCAGGTTTGCTGTCATGGTTAACAGTCAGCCCGTGATGGCTCTTGTTTCATTGCTGTCTGCTTTAAGTTAATTTTAGGATTTATGTTATGTATAACATTTTATCTTGCTATGTTATTTTATTGGCTTTAAATTGTTTTATGTTGTTAAAAGCCCATCTGGGAACATGCATTGCAAATAAATGTTATAGTGTTATAGCTCTAAATTCACTTTAACATTTGTTTTGACAGCCAAGTAATATACAGCTCTATTATTGCTAAATAAACTTCACAGTGCACCCCAGAATATTCACTGTCCCTGTAGAAAGAGTAACATTCAGGCCAAAAATATAAAAGTACTCCTGGAGCTCAGTGTAACACGATGGATTAGTGGTTAGCACTGTTGCCTCACATCAAGAAAGCCCTGGGTTCAAACCCCAGGTTGGATCTGGGGTCTTCCTGTGTGGAGTTTGAACATTCTTCTCGTGTTTGTGTGAGTTTTCTCCGGTTTCCTCCCTCAGTCTAAAAACATGCATGTTAGGCTGCCTTCAGGCCTCCCTTGAAAAAGAGATCTGTGATCTCAGTGGGACTTGTCTGGTTAAATAAAGGTTAATAAAAAAAAAGTAACAGTATTTCCAGGTGGATTAGTTAACACAAAACAACATAGTGCTGCTGTTTTGTGTTATAAAACAGCGCCTGAATTATATGGTACTTTGGAAAACAAGCTCCTACAGATCTTCAGTAGAAAGCCGTAATAGTGTAATAAAATGGACAACAAATGTTTTCCTTCCTGCTGGGAAGCAGGTTCCTTTCAGTCACTGTGGGAAATCCTTAAAGATAAACTTATTGAGCCACAAGTTGATAGAACACTACAGAACCTTGCGTGAGGTGACAAGATTTCAGCTTTAGGTTTTGATTTATTGTTTTTCCCACTGTTAATAAATCTGACCTCTTATTTGTAAAATTAAAAAATAATTAATCTACTTATTGTGGCAACATCAGATACAAGCTGCAACTGGAAGCATTTCTTTCTAATCAACTCAGAAATAACACAATTGTTAAGTGACGTAGTTTGTCCTTTAATCTTTAATCTATGTTCATAAAATGCATTAGAAATGTTTATTACATCATCTTAGACAAGCATATTTTAAAAACAAAAACTGTATTTTTCAAAAGGAAAAAACAAACAAATGATGGAACATATAAAAATACATGAATTCTAATGTACCCATGCATGTAAATCACAAACAAAGGCAGGTCAGAGTTCTCCACACTGCGCCTCATAACATTTTATTGTTAAATGCATCAGCTGACTGGAAAAAAACCTTAAATAAATCACAGTGTAAACATAAACAGAAGTCGATAAAACATCATTTTTACATCCTCTGGCTATTTCTTTATTAATATTACAGTTTAACTCACTTAGAGCATCGAATGTTTATTAATCTGCCCGTTTAAATCAAATAAAACCTTAGACAGAACGAAGCGGCTGCTGAAACGTTTCCATCAGTGGTGAGGTTTAATATGAGCTTCAAACAGGAAGCATCATGCCTTGTTTCCAACCTGCTTGTAAAGAATCAGTGAAACCACCATGGCAGCAATCTGTGGAGAACCAAAAGTCAATCACTAGTTGAAAAAAATGAGATACAATCTGTAAAAACACTAATGTATGAACAGATCAAAGCTCCTCTCATTTTCAGACAGTTTCATTATAAAACTAGAGAAAATGTTGGCAGAAGAAACACTCATTAAACATCCTAAAGTCAAAGAGTAAAACTTTTATTTTAAAGATAATCATTGAACTATAAAATCTGCATAAACATACGCAAAACTTTATTATAAAGTACTAAAAAAAATATTAACTAAAATGTTCTTCGTGCTTTTTCTACATTGTGTTTTTAATCCTCCTGAAGCCCTCAAAAGAGAGCGAGACAAAGAGAAGAAGAGAAGCCTTTGTAACTTTGGGTCAATTTGACTCAAAGGCCACGGGAGGGTTAAAATTTACAAAAAGAAAACAAAAGAAAAGAAGTGAACTTTTTTGTTGTTTTTACAGTTTTTCTTGTATCCTTTTAGGTGCTGGTATCTCTGAAAAAGTGGCTGTATTTTGATTTTAAAAAATTCCAATGTGGCTCTAATATTTGTTATTTTTTCCAACAAATTAATTCATTTCCACATAGAAAAAGATTCAAATCTTGAATATAAAATAGGTTATAAAATGGGTCAAATTAACTTTGTATAAGTCCAACTCTTAACCTAAATTACCTAAATGTCCTAATTATATCTGAAGATTTTTATACAACTGTGTACTGTGTATACAATTGTTTATTTTTATTCATTATTTTATTTATTTTTTGCTGAATTTATTGCTTTGGTTTTACTATGTATTTCATTGAACCTATTTGGTCCCATTTTGTTCCCGTGCAGACACACATACCCCCCTCCCCCCCTCCCTACACACACACCTGTCACGTGATTGCTGAAGGTCTTATTATGTTAGGCATGTTTCAGTTCACGCCTCTTGACTTGGTCTGATTCACTGTAACTTATAAAAGTCTGCGTTTAAAGAAGAACATGTGTCGTTGTGCGGTCAATTTGCTACAGATCCACCCGTGTTTGTTACAAAGTGTGTGTGCACATGGTGTGTGTGTCGCAGAGGAGGCTTTGTTTTCATCGTCATGCTTCTCCTCAGGATTAGACTTAAACACAGATAAAAGTGACAGTTTGAAGACTAACTGTGACCAGAGTTTACAACGTCAAAGTTTTTGACATTTTACCTCAAGCGCAGCTATTCCAAGAGCCACGGCTGCAATGATCACAGCGTTGTCCTCTAGCAGGTCCAAGAACTTCTGAAAGCAGCCTTCAATGTTCTGCAGGAGAAACAACGAGGGCGTTAATACAAGGACAGAGCAGAAAGATTGCTGCTCTCTGGATTCATGCAGGGAGTTTAGACAAAAACGAAGCTGGTCTCATACCGATATGCTTGCTGCTTCTGCTGAACAGTGAGTGTAGTCTGACAAGCAGCAACTGGACGGATAAACTTGATTTATATTGTAAAAAGGGGAGCCGTCAAAATTTGTGTAGTTCTTGTATCCACAGCACTTAAACTACAAAAAAAAAAACAAAGTCTTAATTTCACAAGTGATTTCACTTTATTCAGAACAATCATTGTTTTCAATTTTTCTACAACATGGAAAGACCCAGCATTCTTTAAAGGCAAAGTTTAAAACAAAGTTAATCAGTCGTAGATGTTCATCCAATGATTATTTTCTGAGAGTTTAATAAAAATCAGTTCGATGGTTTATGAGATATTTTGCTAACAGAGTTGACCTCAGTCAGTAAGGCCAAAGTTTCAAACAAAGATCTTGTACAATCTGCTAGAGTTATGACTGCATTGCATTCCTAAATGAACAAAGGAGCACGGAGTCAAAAATGTGTGTGTTTGGGAAATTCTCCGATTTTCTTCTTAGATCACAGGATGAACATGCACGTTTTTACTGAGATAAATAAACTCCGTACTTCTTGCATGGTGTTATTCCAGAGAGCGGTCATTTTCTCGTCCTTTCCATACTTCTTTTCAATGCTTATAATTACTTGACGCTCCACGTCGTTTAACAGCTGTTCAGCCTGAGAAAACGCATTAAAAACACATCAGAAATCTTATTTCATACAAAGTTTAACAGCTTTTAAAACATGCAACCAAATTTATAAGCGGTGGGTTGTTGTTGTTTTTTTTACAGCCACTCACCACATCCTGAAAGACGAGCAGCACGATGGCTCCTGCGACCTCAGCGAGGAAAATAATCAGCACGATACTGAAGAACTAAAGAGGAAGAAAATAACAAATCAGACTGGGACGCATTTGAACTGGAAGCAACAGAACATCCACAGAGTCTCACCAGAAAACAAAAATCTGCTTAAAACCTAAAGTTGTCTGCTAAAGCATAAAGTCTTCTTCCAGTCTTCGCTTTCATTTCCTGTTACCACAAAGGATGAAGATGAAGTTTCCTCACCGTCAGCAGCATACACCTGCTCTCCCTGATGGCTCCACAGCATCCCAGAAAGCCGATAACCAAAAGCACGGCGCCAACGCCGATGAGCAGATAGCTGACGTTGACCAGTTGGGATAACTCATTCGGAGCGTCTTCCACTTCCTCTAGTAAACCCAGAAAAGACCCGCTGTCCACCTTCACCCACACACCCACGCCCAGAATGACTGCACCTGCCAGCTGCACAATGAGGGAGAGGAAACAGAAGCATGAGAGAGAGACGAGGACGCTGCATGTCATCATACCGTCATGGGGGCAAATGTAGTCTTTTTGCATCTCTCTATGTGGTCAGAAAGCAACGTTAGTGAAAAATTTCATCTTTGTGGCCAATATGGGATATATTTAGGGGTTCAAGAACAAGAGTCAAAGACTACAAGTTGTTTAAAGATAAGCTGACACGGCGCAGACAGATTATTGTTTAACAGTGATAAGTTCTCACATAATTCGTCCTTTTATCTCAGATTCTACAGACACAAGACAAAAACAAGAACATGTTTTTTGTAGATCTTAAGATGTTTGTTTGGTAGATTTAAGGTCTTAATATATGAGAAATAGTAACATTTTAAGGGAATTTAAATGCCATTGAATTTTCATCACTGGTACATAAAAACCCATAGACTGTATAGATGTTATGGGCTAGGAGTCCGTGCCTTCTCTTGTTGGTTATTGAAGCCACCAGGACCCAGTTTATGGTATTTTTGGAACCGGAGTAGAGATGTGAGGCTGAAAGTCCTCTCTACTCCCCCGCACACAATCCTGGTGTTACGTCAGCTTTCTTTTAAGCACAAAATAACTAATTACAGTTAAACAAATCAGAAAAGAATGTACTGGAACATGCAGCAGCAAGGTAAGGCAACACCTGAAAAACTTTATCTGGGGTGTATTTTTTTATTTTACCAAGCAGTAAAGTCCTGTTGGACTTGTACTGAGAGCAGCCTACAGGGAAGGTGTACAGTCTGTGGTCAAACCAAAGACCAATCCTTGACTGAAAAGTCAATTTCTGTTTAAGTTGGAATTTTTTAATATTGTAAGATCGCACAGAAAAGACTTTGCCATCACCTGTTAATTGTTAAATTCAGGTGTTTCAGTAGGTTTTAGCGTGGCTCCTTATTTCCAGCGATGAGCAATCTTAATGCTTCAGCATATCAAGACATTTTGAACAATGTTATGGTTCCAACACTGCAGCAGTGCTTTGAGAAAGGCCCTTTTCTACTTCAACATGAACTGGAATGGAGGCTGTGAGCCAGAGGTTCTCGCCCAGCATCAGTGCCTGACTTGATAAATTATAAATCAGCAAAATAAGTGAAAATATTGATTATAGCTGTGATTGAGATTTGTGTGAAATTGAGTTTATAAAGACACCATCTAGTGATCCCGGTAACTAAAATAGCATATGATCTTACTAATTTACCTTTAAACCAAAATTTTCTAACAGGTATGTCTTTAGAAATAATCCATTGTCTTATAACCCTTATAATTTCCTTTAAAACTGAACACTTTCCTCTGCTGGCTGCCTTAACACTGGGAAATCCCTTTGTATAATGTTTGGTGTGGTTGTGAAGCTCGGGGATTCCCCCTTTTTAAATATAGGGCTGGGATTCCTGATGACGTCACTCCAGACCAACAAAGGTGGTCTTTTTTGACTTTTTCAAACCGGCACTCTCGTAAACAAAACTAGCTTGTTGCCAGGTGATAAATCACCAAATTTCCCCAATCTAAGTATCATTTTGAAGCTTTTCAGATGGAGAATGTGAAAATATTCAAAACTCAAGACTCATTTTGTCAGCATAGGTCACAAATACTAATGAATGGGCACAAATATCCACAGAAACACTCTTGAAAGACTTTGCACTATGATTTCAAACTGTCTCTGTGGGAAGTTGTGTCCATTCATTCTGTAGAGGAGTTACGATGCCAGGCACTGATGTCGGGGTGGCCACTGAGCGACTTCCAGAAATTGGGATTTAAATGTTAGTTGAATACATTGGAGTAATTAGCTTCAGATCATTTAGATGGCAGCATGGCCTAACATCAAACTGTGAACAGATATGCACTATAAATGACAATTCTGTTGCCTCCAAATGAGGACATCTCGGAAGAGCAGCAAATCCTATATTTCCACAACAAGGAGCTTTGCCTTTCAGCTTAGCTCTTTCTTCACCACAACAGACCGGAGCAGTGCTCTCATTACTGCAGATGAGGTCCTGATCCGTCAAACCATCTCCCGCTCCATCCTACCATCACTCGTGAACAAAACTCCCAGGTACTTAAACCCCTCAGCTTGAGGCAGAGACCCACTCCCCACCTGGAGGGAACTGCTGGCTGCTTTTGATGTGTGATGTAAAATAATGCAAAAACGAAATGGTTTGTTTTGTTACTCTCTCGCCGGATCCCCAAACCAGCTGTGCATGAACTAAAACCAAACAGCAGAAACAAAGAGGTGGGAGTTTTTTTCTTTTGTTTGTTCTTCCAACTTACAAAGATGCCGCCGTTGAAGACGAACATCATGATTTTGAGAAAACCCGAGCAGCACATCTTGGCTTTTTAGGATTCCTCTGACTCTGTTTTAAAAGAAGAATGACAAAACAAAGCATGTTAGTTTAGCTAAAACAGATTAGGTATTTAGGTGGTCACACTTCCTCATTGGTCATGTTTAACTTTGCATCTGACTTCTCATAGGAAAATCTATGGGGCTGACTAAAAACCTGCATGGATCAGATGGCATTTGCTCTGGTTACACATTAACTACAGCTGCTGACAGAAAAAAAAAAAACAGGGGTTCTAATCTTCTTTAAATATGGCAATCTTTTTGGTCTTATGTAATGCAGGGTTTCGGTTAAAGTACCACACGAGTTCATTCATCACGACTTTATTTTCTGAAGCAGCCATTTTTGTGCAGTTTAAGCATCCATTTTCATCCTTAATGTGCTGGAGGTAATGGCTGTGAAGATGACAAGGTTTTCACCTAATGTCGCCCTCAGTGGAGAACAAGTGTTTTGTTTAAAAAATAAAATTTAGTGTTGAGAGTTGGTATGCTGTCTGAATTTGCTCCCCTTTTTTTTTTGGCTTTATTTAGCCTGACGCCACCTTGTTATAACCAGGACATGTTATCTTGTTTGTTCCCAGTAAAATAGTAGCACCATAAAAAGGACACAAACAAGCTCTTGTTCCTAAACTTGCACAATTTTTGTTCCCCGTGTCAGAGCTCAGTTTTATAGTTATTGACTCAGTTTTTCTTCCTTATGACAGTTCTGACTCCAGCAGACCTATGTGGTGAACTGAATGTTACCTTGTTTCCAAAATGAGGTCATAAAATGTTCTTATGACACCGAGAAATAATAATAAAAAAAAAGGTTTGTCTGGATGCTTTCAGTGGGGACACGAGGCCCATGAACTGTTTTAACAAAGACATTTTTACAATGTTTCTTTAAAAAAAACACATATCAATTCAAGAAGTCAGCTGTTTTTTTATGTTTATTGCTCAACAAACTTCAATTTCAGTTCGTTAGAAGTTATAAAACAGAATAGGGACATTAAAACAAATAGATTCATAACATAATTTACCTATCTAAAAGTGTGATAATGCTCAAGTATTACAGAGAAATAAGCATCTGGTAAAAAAAAAAAAAATTAAACTGTAGAAGGAAGGAAAATGTGAAACATTAAGAATAGTCTCTTTTTGTATTAGACATTTTATATTAAATTTGATTTTAAAAACTCCTGAAGGTTTTGTCTGACAAAACTAAACAGGGTTGTTTTTTTCCCCGCCTGCATTTTGTTAAATAGTATAAAACAACATTAGGTACATACCTGCACTGCGATGGTGTCTGTCTGTCCGCTCCGGTCGGCCGTTTTAGGAGTATAAGTTCAACCAGGTTTTTGGGCTTCCTTTTATCCTCTCCCAGTTTACACACCTCCACACACTCACATACACACACATACACATGAACTGGAGTTCATGCCCTCAACATTACTCACTTTGGTCAACAGGAAGGTTTTTTTAATCTTATCACAGAATAAGAAATATTTCCCAGTGACCACAATCCACTCAAAAACAAAACATCTTATGGAAAACCTTTACAAGCAATTCATGGTCGAAGTAATGTCAGTGCTCATGTTAATCATCTATTTCCTGCATTTAACACACAGACAAGTCATTGTGAGGAACTTAATGCTGTATTTTCTAGACAGTAAAAATGCTAAAAAACTTAGTTTGACTTGACTGATTTATTTCAGTTCCAAATTAGGCGTCTTGTTTTAAGTAAAAAAGGATATCCAGTATTTGTAAGAAAAGATTGGCAAGTGGCCAGTAGAAAATAATCAAAAGCACCTCGTGGAGTTTGTGGAAGAAATATTTAAAATACCTTTGTTTTACATGGCAAGAATTTGAAGAGTTTGGTTTTTATCAGGGTCCCTGGCTGCTGTGGTGCACACTCCTGTTCTGTGTTTTACTAAGGAACGGATTCTCAGAACAACCCACCACCAATAAGAGAGCTCACTGGTGGAGGGGAAATGGGGAAAAATCTATTTCATTGAGTCAAGGGTGTGTTGTTGCTTTTAGTCGAACAACTGAAAAGGTTTCATGCTGAAGTCATTCTTTTAAGGCAATCTCCACCCATGTCTTTTCCCACTACTTCCAGTACTGAAGGGGGTACCTTCAGTGTATTTGGACCATCATGTCCCATTGTTTGATTTAATGCCATATATATTATATTCATTGTCTGAAAGGCATTTTAGGCAATAAAAACTGCAATATTAGGTGTACTTTGTTATTTTACATTACAGCTGATATAACTAACTAAACACAGTGCAGTCATTAGTCAACACTTGTCCTCTTTTTGCTTAAATTCATGTTCATAAATCAAACTAGCAGTCCTTGAAAGAATGGACATCGCTCGCTGTCTTGCACGCCAAAGGTTTAACCAAAGATCTGATGAGCTATGGTCATCCCCAACACCAGGAGTGTTGGGGATGACTCTCAGCTCCTGCCACACCCACATTTAGCTCAATTGTTGTAAACCTGACAAGGTTAAAGCTATTTTTGGGCTTGTTAAGGTCTATCCCTGTACTTTGTACTTGTGACAAGTGCAATGACAATAAAGCTGAATGTAATCCAATTAGCTGTGGTGGACATCCTGACTCCAAAAGTTAATCAGTCATAGATGTGCATCTAGTAATTATTTTCTGAGAGTTTCATTAAAATCTGTTCACTGGGTCACAAGATATTTTGCTACCAGACAGATTACGTATACAAGACCACAGGCCACAGGCGAGGAGGGGCCAGCAAATTTGAATAGGCCAATGACCCCACCTGGCCCCTCCTTGGTGGCGCTCCTGACTCCAGTCTGTAGACAACATGGGTGGTGTTGCAAAATGTCTCATCCAGTATGCACCAGATGTATCCTCCAGCTTGAAAGTGAACGTTTTTCATAATGGTTAAAACTTCCTCGCTTAAATTTTCCAAGAGGATTTTGTAGCCAGGTCGCTTGTTTAAGAAGAGGAAAATAATTCCTAACCACTTTATCTTTCAGAGTTGGCGCTCGTCTTGATGAATGTTTCTGTGAACAGTCCAGATGGCTGATTTATTGTTTCATGGAATAATTACCAATGCTGACATCATAGAAACGTTCGTGACATAAAGATTTAATATTAACTGTTATTAAGAACTTAAAAATATCCTAAAAGTACTCCAAGTAAATGAAGGCCAGGGAGACATAATGTACAGATTTATATCTTTTAATCTCAACTTTAAGAGGCACAATATGAACCCAACAAGTGAAATATTAAACTGGCATTAATCATTAAATATACAAAGTGATGGAAAGATAAATTAAAGACAGAAGAGAACATCCTTTCAAAACAACATAGCACGTGTGTTTCACACCTGAAAGGACAACAACATCCTCAGATAAACATGAAGTCAACATTTAGGCATGTTTTAAGTTACATCTTTCAGTGAAAGTACAGTGATGCAGTTTCATTAAAAGGCCACAAGAGGGCAGCATGACACAAACCAATCCCCATGCACGTCTCCAGGCCATGCTGATCTGGTTTAAGGCTTCCGCTCACATCCTCACCTACAGCAGGTTCTGATCACCCACTGACCTGGATCAACAAAGGCAGAGGTGCAGCTCTTTGGCATCTCAGAGTAACAGTCGCACTGCGATTACAAGGAAGCGCTCGAATCACCACCAAGTCGAGAGAAGATCAAACGAAGGTGACAGAGTAATGAGAGAGTGTTTTGGCAATTTTAGGTGATCTGTTTAGGTGCTTGACATGTTGTAAGAACCTCTGTAGTCATATATCAGCATGCACAGCCACCCTGGCTCGTGACGGGCGTCTCCTTCAGAGCGTCCCCCTTCTGACTGCCCGGCGGAGTGGCTGCGCCGTTGACGCTCTCGTTCATCTTCTCGCAGATAACGTCCACCAGCTTGTCGAAGACCTGCTTCACGTTGATGTTGTCCTTGGCGCTGGCCTCGAAGAACTGGAACCCTGCGGAGGGAGAGGGGAGAAGAGGGAAAGTGAAAACGATCAAAGAAAGTTGAAGCTCAATCTGCTGATGCAAACTTAGACGAGCAGCTGGCCGCGTGTTTGTGTTCTCACCGAGCTCTCTGGCCACCCTTCGGCCATCTTCTGTTGGGACTTGTCTGTCGTCTTCCAAGTCCAGCTTGTTGCCCACCAACACCACCTGAGCGCTGTCCCACGAATACGTCTTAATTTGGGTAGCCCTAAGAAGCAGCGGTCAAACAGTAAAAATGGTGTCTTCACAGAATAAAAAACAAAAAAACATTTACATACAAGTTAAAATGCCAATTAGTAAAAGTTGCTCATCTAAGGAAACCAGCAGATTGCGTTGAATGTTCACTTTGTTGCAAACTCCCATCCTGAAGAAGCATTTACTTTATCATTAACTGTTGAAGAAAACCCTCTTAGTCTGTTTTCATCATTGGGTGTACATCTACAACTGATTCAATTTTGGAGTCAATCCGGTTAAAGGTAGCCGTCACAGCTAGTCTACCTTAGCTGACACAAAAGTGGCTAAAGCCCAATCAATTGTACAGATATTGGGCTAATATTTGATGTGGTAGTAGCTAAGAGTCATCCCCAACACATACTCAAGCACAAACATACTGTGTGAGATCCCAATTATTAATCTCAGGTTTGCCCCAAACGGCTACAACTCAGTCATTTCTCAACATAAGATGATCTGCAATTCTTCCAAGGAAGGCTTGGCCTTCAATATTTTAAATGAATTTAATATAAATATTAAAATTTCTAATTCTTTTGGACATTAACAAGTTTAGAACCAAGAGAATTGCAAAGTTTTTACCTTTAAGAGCTGTGAAAGTACACGTTTTATTACGGTTTCATTCATAATTTCTTAACGGCTCTTATTAAGCTGCAGCTTTAATGTGACTATCTCAAGTGTTTTTATGACAACTTTTTACTGTGCCTAGAAGCTACATATTTGCTGTTACAGCTGTAATGGCTCACTTTTCCCTTTTTTAATCTGAATGCAGCTGAAGGTTAGGGAGTCTCACAGACACTTTGATAGAAAGGAATACAAGAAAAGTTCCTGGAGAAACTTTGAAGGGGCCTGCCATTTGATGCGTGATTTTGTGTCCTCATCTTAAATCATAATGACTCCATAACTTAATCAGCTGTAGACGTACATATAATGATTATTTTCTGGGTGTTTTAGTAAAATCTGTTCAGTGGTTCATGAGATACTTTGCTCACAGACTTTCTCTCCAATAGTTTATACGAACATTTGAAACAAAAACACTGAAGGATCTCTTAGCCATCACAGTATGTCTTAGGGAAAGCTGCCAGCTGCCATCACAGCTGATTATAGCTAAATATCAATGGAAGAGACTGACTTATGGCCATTTTGTGTTTTCTAAGTCAGCTGTGGTAGCCATCTTGTATCAGAATGACTCCAATAATAATCAGTTGTAGACGTGCATCCATTGATTATTTTCTGAGATATTCATTAAAATCTGTCAAGTACTTTTTAAGATATTTTGCTAACAGACATTATTCTCAACAGTTTAAAGGAACAAAAACCTAAGGGATCTGTTAGCTGTCAAGGTATGTCTAACGTATCACTGACAGCTACTAAAAATATAGATCAGTATCTTTAAAAATGGCCGAGTTCTACACTATGTTCTGTTTGATAGGGTAACTGTGGAGGCCATCTTGTATTGTAGAGACTACAAAAGGTAATCAGTTTTAGATGTTTCTCTAACAACAACTTTCTTAAATTTACATCAAAATCCATCTGGCGATTCAAGAGATATTTTGCTGACAAACAGACAATCAGAGTCCACATGTTAATTCAACACATGGTGTTTAAGGGGTCAAAAAAGATGAACGATGTGAGCGTGTGTGTGTGTTTTGGGGGGGGGGTCCAAGCTACAGTTTAATGTGTGTGTGTCAAAAAGACTCACTACATTTTTGCATAAAATACCATATCTCTAGTTAGTTATTTAATGAAAAACACACTGATTGTATGTGGGGGAGTAGGCGGGACTGAAAGCCCCACATCTCGAGTGCGCAGACTCTGGCCCCAAAAACACAACTTGGCAGCGTTTATAAACTGGATATTATGGCTTCACCTTTGAACAACAGAAGTAGTTGAAGATGCTTTGTCCATCATTAGACACAGTCTTTGGTCCAGGCCGAAAAACAAAGCATGAGAAATGTGGGTCAGATTGGATTATGTCTCAGGGAGGCAACAAGTGCGCGTTTCATGGCGAGCGATTAGTCAGGAATCATTCATGTAAAATCTGGTTATTCAGCGTTGTGTGTGGGTTGTTGTTACTTCCTGTTTGATGGTGGAGGATTGGTGAGTACTGTTTGTCAGCATCTACATCGTTTATATAGGAACCCCCGTTAGGACTCGTAAATGTGCTCCAGATTTGGTCTTTTATTGGGGATTTTTAGGAACAATCACAGACCAGAAATGTTGGGTCTTTTATATGTAAAGATGAGGAGGGGGTGTTGTTGTTCAATGGACACTTCTGACAACACACCATAAATGAAAACTGAAACAAAGTGCAAAAAAATCTAAACATTTTCCCAGAGAAATCAGTGACTTTTTGAAATGAATTGAGGCAAAATGCTAAAAAGATTTTCTTCTGTTTGCTAGATAAAAAAATAAATCTTTTTTGAACATCAGGACACAAAATGTTCATGGTTAAAGAAAGGGGGGTGGGGGGGCATCTGACTTGTTATCAGCACACAGTTCAGCAGTGATGCTTTGGAGTTAAATAAAAATGGTGAAACTTGCTCATTGATGAAGGCACCTTTAACACTGAATGATATGTACCTGATGTGGATCAGCATACACAGAAACCAGATAATTATATACGCCCCCCCCTCACTGTCTGACATTAAATCAGACTAAACCTTTCCTGTTTTAGGTCAGTTAGGGTTCCCAAAATTGTTTAAGTATGTTAAATGCATAAATATAAATATAGAATTTTTTAGAGAATTTGTATTACTTTCTTCATAGACACAGGTTTACCTACACTAAGATTACTATGCCACTGAACACTTTGGAAAAGCCTGAATGATGAAGTCATGGCTCCAAAAGCTTTTAATTGGTTAGTTGACAATATTTGAGTTAATAAGAGACACACCTGTGGATGCATTTTAAGGCACACCTCAAAACACACTGCTTCTTTGTGTGACATCATAGAAAAATAAAAATAATCAGCCAATTCTCAGAAAGAGAATTGTCAACCTCCACAGCACTGTTTCATCCTTGGGTACAATTTCCAAATGTCTGACCACCATGGGAATGTCCTGCCATCATACCGCTCAGGAAGGAGATGGTTCTGTGTTCCTGAGATGAACGTGTTTT
>JAOXNZ010000155.1:5596923-5612198 GCA_028566095.1 Kryptolebias brasiliensis
AGAAAGGCCCCAGGCCGGGATGAGATCCTGCAACCTTCTTGCTGGGAGGCGACAGCTCTAACCACTACGCTGCTGTGGCTTAATGTACTTTTAATAGTAAAATTATTGACATTGTGTGTTTAGGCAGGTGAAGGAGTTTTGAAATGCCTGTGTTTAAGTAGACATAACTCATTGGAGTTCAAATTACTGACTGCTCAAATAGCACGAGTGAGACCAACTAATTTTGTTTTATTTGCACACATCAGCCTGACTGTGAACAGGCAGAGAGTGATGAATACACACATTTATCATGTTCCAACTAGATCAGCTCTGCCTGTTGGGAAATCCCAGGTGATGAAACTGTGAAACAATCTGGAACAATGTAAAGCATGTCAGAGCAACAGAAAAGATACACCTGGAGAAAAGTGATGAAACACTGTTAAACTGAGATTAAAAAAACAAACAAACAATGAAACTAATACTTTACAACCCAACTCTCCATACAAGATGTGAACAGAGTTTAATAAAAAAATACACTGAACTAGTCTTTGTCTGTTATATACACACAATATTCCACTTCGATCGAGCTTATTGTTTGTGTCAAACATTTAATTACCAGATTAGCAAGTGTTAAAGAACCAGTGACGGTCAGTAATGTAAAAGAAATGAACAAAGAACATTCTCTATGTAAAAATAAGATAATTAATCACAGAAACAAAGAAATCCTTTTTAGTTTTGGAGCAAATGTATGTTGGGTAGACAGATATTCCACATTCCTCATTTGGAACATCTGGTTAGCACCTTTCGGCTGCTCCCTTCTTTAGGAGTCACCACAGCGAGTAAACTGGCACAAAAGATTTGGCAATTGTTTTACACCAGATGCCCTTCCTGCCGCAACCTGGACTGGAACCTGCAACCTCAGGATTACAAGACAATAGCACTGACCACCGAGCTACTGCAGCCCCGCTCACTTGGAACATCTAATAGTCTTTATAACACTAAATGGTAACACAACTTTTAGTTTACTATATAAAAATCCAGAGGCCTTTAACAACAAAGTATCCTCAACTTGGACGCAGTATGTGTCACTGCTAACCGGATCACTGGTTCTGGTAGTACTGGGCTGGATCATTGAGCACCCATAACCGGTGGAACTCCTTGATGAAGGGTTGAACCAGGTCGGGCTCCTCAGTAATGAGGATGTTCTCCATGTTGTTCAGCACTGCTGTCAGCGTCCAGTTGAGGGAGCCGGTGATGAGCCGCCGACCGTCCACCACAGCAAACTTGTGATGCATGTGCACGGAGCCCACGTCACAACGCACATAGATCCCTGAGGAGGGGAGGGTGGACAAGGCATGAGAAAAGGACCAAGAATTTTGAAATACGTACTATTTGTACTAATTCTAAAATTTTGAGCAAATCAAGTGAAGTATGAACTCATCATTATTATCTGCTGCAGGAGGCAAAAGGTAATAATGATGGCAAAATGTTTTTGCTCGTGTCTGCTTCTGTTGTTTGGCTGTAATGTTAGCAAAATATCTCAAAAGCCACTGAACGTATTTTAATGAAACATGCAGAAAGTAATTATTGGCTGCATATTCACAACTCATTAACATTTGGAGTCAGCCCAATTCAAAATGGCTGCCACAGCGAACCAACTTTAGAAAACACAAAAATGGTTATAACTCAGCCAATTTAAGAGATATTACGCTAAAATTTGCTGTGGTAGTTGCTTAGAATAATTCCCAACAAATATTCTGTGTGCAGAGTAATCGTTCAAGATCTGGGGTTAAACTTTTTTTTATTAACTACAGGAATCAACTCTCTTAGCAAAACATCTCATGAACCACTTGATGAATTTCAATGAAACTCTCAAAGTAATCACTGATGTACATCTACAACAATTAGCTTTGGCATCAACTCAATTCAAGATGCCACTGCACCCAACTGACCTTAGAAAAACTCAACAATGGCTAAAACTCAAACAATTTTACAGATTTTAAACTATAATTTTGTGTGGTAGTAGCTGAGTGTTATCCTCAACAGACATACCGAGCGCTAACACATATCCCAAGATCTCTCATTATTGTACGAGTTTATTTACAAGGTTTGACCAAAATGGCCACGACTGTCATATATTTCTCATCATTAGATGCTTTTAGTTTAAAACCTTTGCATGAAAGGCAGCGGGCGATATGCATTAATTGAAGGAAAATTAAGTCTTTAATTTGAGAGTTTCTCTGGACAATATTGTCAAAGAACATAATAGCCATAAAAAAACTGTTTAAGTGCTCATTTGAGATCAAAAGACTAAACTAGTAGGGTTGTACAATTATTCTTTATATGCCAATCACAATTTTTGTCAGTGTAAATTGAGATCACAATTCTCTCAAATGATTCTCCTTTGTTTTAAACTTTCACCCAGCTAAATATTACTCAAATAGTGTCTTGATGAAATGGTTACCATTTCTCACCTATGGACATATACATATACCCACGATTTACCATATGTCTATTTCCCCACATGCATACCACCCTGTATGCACTCATGCATGATTCATTACATGCACCAGCTCCACACGACCCTGACAGAAGCAAGAAGTGCTTCATGTTGTAGTCAATAGTATTTTATATCATAACTGCAATGTGCTGTTTTTGTCTCTTTTTTTTTTTATTAACTGCACTGCGACTGACCCTTCATACACCTAAGCATGCAGACGCACCACCTGCATGTGACGCTGCACAGAATCAAGCTGTGCTTTATTTCATAGTCATAATTAGTCACAATGTAAAAAAAATATATATTATTTTCCATGACACAGTGATAAGCCAGACATTTTCAAAAGTATGCTTCAGTACATTAAGTCACCTACATTAGTGCGGGCATAGTAGCTCAATCACAGTGCAAAATGACGCTTGTCCAAAGCAAAGACTCCTGGCGGTAGATGTAGTGAAGTGGATGCTGCTTGTTTAAAAAACAGAAAAAGCACAACCTTCCCTGCTTGTGATTTTGGCCAAACATTAAATTACTTTAGGAGCTTAATACCTGATTTGAATAAAACTGCATTTTTGATTTTTTTTTTTTTTGTCTTGAAATTCAGGGTTATTCAGAAAAGAAACACCCAGGCCTAACCACACTGAAAATAGAATAAAATAATAAAAATCTACTCATTTTTATTTCATAAGAGCACTCCAGCACAATAAATCATCAACATTGGGTGTGGTGGGTACAAAGTGATGCAAGGTGGGACCAAAGCAAAACAAAGTGGGTACAAAGAGAGCTGAGGCAGGTATGAAGTGACTGGTGGCAGATGACTTTGTTTGTACCCAAAATAAATTGTTTGTGATGGTTTACTGACCACTACAAGCAATGCTGAATATTGTTCCTTGTATTCCTTCAGTCAGTGATCGTCTTCCTTCTTGATGTTACTTGTAAGCAATATAACTCAGAGTCAATATCAGGCTTTTAGGTTGACGCATCAGGTGCTGCTGCTTTATTGCTCTTTGCTGCTTAAAAAGTATGTGTGGCCTCTATGTGAGTGCTCAGAGTGCTCAGAGACTGCAGCGATGCTAAAACACTCCTAACAGATAACATTTTGTGCACCTCACCCTCGCCAGATAAATTTCCACACGGGGCAAAATGCTCTTTAGCAAATATAATTACATCGTTGCACTGTGATTTTTTTTTTTTTTTTGCTCTAGTTCTCATTTTCCCCCATGTTAACTGCTTTCCCAGTACCATAGCAACCAACAAGCCGGGCAATTGTGTGACACAACCCCTGGGCTTCGTGTGAACCCACAATTCAACCCCTTTCAAAGTCTGTCAAGAACTGCTGTTTAATGCATCTATGAGGCATTCTCTGTCTGGTGACCATCATTTACTATTTGACTGTCTGCCACTTATATCCTCTGTCGCCTGATCTAGATGTGCCAAACAGACTCCTTCAAATACGTACTGTTGGTCTGTATGAGGACCAAACTACATCCAAACTATACCAATCCTTATTGGTAATTAGCTTTTTTATGTCTGTGAGTGTATTCCCCAAACACTGAGCTATTAAGTGACTAATAACTAAGCTATCATGTGCAGGTGACCGTTTAGTTCAACAACAATCCAAGTTTTCTGCATAATAACAAAATATAAAAGAATATAAAAGCAGGAGTTCATTGTTACTTGCCTTAAATTTGCAAGAAACATTCACCTACACACACACATTCTAAAAAACACTTTGCTCAATAACATTTGCTGTCCGGTTGCCAGTTTTATACTCGCTGAATTCTTACCTAACTGGATGCAGCGAAAGGAATTTATTAAATGCAGAAAGAGATGAGACAAAGTGAGACAGTGTGAGTCACACATGAGACACAAATCTTTTAGAGCACCATTACGCTGACTTATTGAAGGGGTGGTAGAGGCAACCTCAACTAACCCCAACGCTCTCCATTACCTCACAGTTCACCATTATGAATCATGTCGGATTACTGAGAATCCTTAAGTCTATGAGTGAGTAACTAAAGTGAGTAAGACGAGCATCATCTTGCTACATCTCAGCAAAAGCTACTTAGAATTAAAGGCCTAGCATCCTGTCAAAGAACGCAAATGGCCTGCTGCCTTTCATGCCAGAGCTTTAAAGTAAAATCCTTTTTGTGTTGGCTAATGTTGATTAACTGTGACAGCCATCTTGAATTGGAGTGACTCCACAATTTAATCATTTGCAGATGTACAACCAATGATTACTTTCTGAAAGTTTCAGCAAAAGCTGTTAGTGGTCCATAAGGTATTTTGCTCACACAACAGATAAATGAACAGACACACAGACGTGGGCAAAAACATTATCAGCCTTTTGCCTTTGGCAGCAGACAATGTAATAGTGTACTGAGATCTGGGGAAATTTCTATCTATTATAAGTAAATTTACAGTGTGGGTCTAGGTGATATAGGCTGTATTCACACCTGATAGTCCAGTAGACTCGGTTCGACTGGGGACCAAAATTGCAACATTTGTTCCATTTTCAGCTGCTGCGGTTCGAATTCATGCTGCACTGAGTCAATCGAGCCAAACCCTTTGAGCAACCTGTTCCCCCCCTCGCCTGTGGTGGCGCTGCACCAAGAACTACTGAAGAAATCGACACGAAAACCTCTGAAGAAGACACTGAGCACAACTTCCTTCTTCTGGAGAAGTAAACAAAAACAGAGTCAAATTTTAGCAGTTTTAGGATTTCTGTTTTGTCTGTGGTACATGTGCCAAACAAACATTTCTCAACAATGGGCTCACCACGAGCCATTTCTCCCACTAGTGGTAGAAACGCTCGTTTGTTTTGGTTGTATTTACCCAGAAGGCCCTGTGCTATAGTCCCCATTCACACCTCCCCAAAAAAACCTGACTTTCTAGGCAAACAAACTAGAGTTCGATTAAAGCGGACTAAACAAAATAAATAAAGGTTAATAATAAACAGGGTTGGTGTGAATGCACCCTTAGTCTATAACTGATATCTCAGTACTTTGATGTTTTATCATGATACACAATCTGTATTTAGATTTTTTTTAAATCCACTCTAAATCACTATGTGAATGTTAAACTCAACTGCATAATATATAAAATTCACCATTCTGATGATTTAAATACATCCTTAAGTTGGTAATGTTTTAAAATTTGCATGCTAAAGGAGAAAACCCAAATAAAACTAAATGGATCAAACTTTTTTTATTCGAACCAGGCAGCTTCACTCATGTGTTGTTAGATATAAAAAATGGATATGTAACAGGAAAACCTAAGAGAGGCTATTCAAAACTATAAATTCAATTGCATTCTTTTAGTGACATGACTGGAAATATTAAACAAAAACAGTCAAATCTTTCTTTCAATAAAACCTACAACACTGGCTGTGCTTTCTAAGAAAAAAAAGAACAAACAAAAACAACAAAAAACATAAAAAGAAAGAAATGTTGTGACCTGGCAGAACACAATTTAAGTTTAGTGTCTTAATGAGATTTTTTAATCTGGGCTTTTCCACAACATTAACAAGGGGCGTATATTTGTTAGTAGCAAGATTTTCCGCTCCATCATACTGAGCACAGGGGTCTCTCAAGGATGTTTACTCAGTCCTCTGAGCTTCACTCTGCTGACACATGGCTGTTCTACTGAATACACCACAAACCAGATCATTAAACTTGCTGATGACAACAGTGGTGGGACTCATGAAATATCTTACAGAGCTGACGTGGAACAGTTGGTGAGCTGTGTGGGGACAACAATCTGTCTTTTAACATTAACAAAACTAAAGAACTAATTGTAGATTTGAGGAAAAAAGGAAAAAAAAGTCTGATCAACCTCCCTGCACGTCAATGGCTCCTTTGTGGAGAGCGCAAACCACACAACGTTTTGTGGTGTCCACATCACTGAGAATCTTTTCTGGACTTTCAGCCCCATCCACACAACTGGCTGAGAAAGCTCAGCAGAAGACGCACTTCCTCAGGAGACTGAAGCATGCGAGAATTCCCTTCTCCACCCTCACCACCTTTTACTGGGGCTCTATTGAGAGCATCCTGACCAGCTGCATCACCTCTTGGTATGCACACAGACACATTGCAACTGCATTTTGAAGAACAGGAAGGCCCTGCAATGTGAGGTGAGAATGGCTGAGCGAGTCAGTGGAGTTTAACTCCCCTCCTTTGAGTCCATTTTTAAAGAGAGATGCAAGAAAAAAAGTGCTCCGTATTGAGAGATCCCTCTCACCCTGCCCACAAGCTGTTTAACCTCCTGCCATCTGGAAGACAATACTGCTCCCTCGTATCAAGAACAACCAGAATGTGCAACAGCTTTATTCCTCAGTCGATAATCCTGCTGAATCATCAGTAACAGTCTAACGCACCACTGACAGGAGAAATGTTTCATTTCATCGTACATTTTCATACATATGTAAATGACAACATTTTCACTTTCTTCATGCTCTCTTTTCTCTGTTTAGGAAACCAAATCAATATAAACACTCTGCATGCAGAGTGAATGTGCAGGGGAGTGTGCTGTCTGCTGCGACTGGACCACTGAAAGACTGTGAGACAAACTAAACTCACAGAAAATTTAATGTCAAAGACTAAAACATTTCTGTGACAATTTGTACTTGATGGTTGACATGGGGTCATTTCATAGGTGGCATATTGAAAAAGTCGCATCACATTGAGTTTATTCGAGATATCGCCTACCCCTACTACAAGTGCTACACACATTTTCCTCTGCACTAGTTATTACTTTTCTTAGACTCTTGATCACAATTTAATTCAATTTGTTTACATATTTCAATTTACACCAAACCTACTCTCAGGGCACTTTACATAAAAAAAAAAATCAACCAAACTGATTAAAGCTCATTTATATTTTTATAGTCCAACTCAGTCCAAGTGTTTCAATTCAAATCATTAGTTGCATATATTGCTATTTATATAATGAGTTAAAAAAAAGTTTAACCAAGAAAATCAATGAACGGCATCAGATGTCAATTTTTCAAGTGAATCCCAATGACTCGTTATCATACAGCTTGAAGACATACACACTCTATGTCTATTTAATGAGAAAAAATATGAATATAGAAGAGTTTCTCTTACCAGCCTTGCGGAGGACCCCAATCTGGGAGCCAGTTATGGCAGAGTAGTCCTTGTCGGACACGACTCGGACAGTTACGCCTTTGCTGTGCAGCAGCAGCACAGCCCGACGCAGGTCCGTGTTGGAAAAAGAAAAAACGCACAAGTCCAGAGACGAGGAAGCAGACAAGATGTGGCGGAGAAGACGGGAGAAAGAAGTCTCCACACCATGAGGCAATGAGCAGAAACAGGAGCTGGAAGGGACAGAGACCAGGAGCAAAGCTCAGTGAGCGCTGCAAATGTTGAGGTGACTTCATCAAAATTTTTATTTTCAGTGTTAATTTCTAGAGTTGGCAATATATCAGTTGGCCAGATGTATTGAAATTGGTTAAAAAAAAATTCTGATCCACCAACATAGACTTACAGAAGTTTTTGAAACAGTCATAAAACACTGGCATGTCCAGGGGCAAGTTTATTTATCAATACAAGAACTTCAAACCAGTAGCCAAGAAAATACACAGTAGTGAAGACTTAAAGTATACTTAGGACCCTACTTAGGGCTGACGCAAAATCATTCATACATACACATCAAAAATTACCTTTAACATGTAAAAATATCCTTTGACTGAAAAAAACCTTATCAAAGTACTATATTTTATTGTATAATTACCAACCTCATGGCTTTTTAGAGCTAACACGAACCAACCTTCCTATTATAACTTTTATTTTTGTAAAACATTTGCAAAATAAGAGAAAAACAAACAAAACCTCTTGTCATATTTTGGACAAAATCAATGCATTATAAACAGGACACACCAAATAAATATTTGTCACTGCCAGCATTTTGTTTAATCTTATTTGCTAAAAGGTTAAAGCCCGAAAACAAGCTGAATATCAGTTGATACTGATGTTAGGCCATTAGATCTGCATCTCCACTTAGTTTTTGTATAGATTAGTATCTCAGTATGATGTTGTGTTTTATTCAAGCTTATTTTATGGCTCTTATTGATGTTACTGTATAACCTATAAAGAACTTTGGTTGTTTATAAATGTGCTGTTGAAATAAACTGAGTTGATATCACTATTGATTGTTCCTTTTCAATAGGACTCTGTCATACACTGTATTTGTAAATAACATCAACTAAAAAATGTAATGTGCTATATTTGTTAAAACAAATATGTATCTGCCACAAAAACACTGCACTGGCTGAGAACGTTTTAAGACTAATCTTGGTAATAAAGAGTCATGGTGATGAAGAACAGAAAATGTACTAGATTTTAGTAAAGCATATTGGTGCATAGAACTTATTTGCAATATTTTCAATCATCAAAACAATGAGGGGGAAAGTACACGAAGCTAAAAAGCTAACTTTAATTAAATTACACAATGTTTCACTTACTGAGTGGTGGGAGTGAAGATGTGCTCCACACAGGCCACCTCTGAGGGGAAGAAGAGGACCTCATTCAGGGTTCTTCTGTGCTTTAGACGACCAAAGAGCCGACCCAGCAGCTCCAGGCTGAGCGTGAGGGCCACCGCCCCCAGGCCGACCACCTTCACCGTCCACAGCACCGACATCTACCAGAATACAAACATGCATACAGTTGAAACCAGGTGTTCACATACATAAAAAAAAACACGTAATCATTTTTTTCTTACTGTCTGACATTAAATCAGACCAAACTTTTCCTGTTTTAGGTCAATTAGTATTCCCAAAAGTATTTATCTTTGTTAAATGCCCAAATAATGAGAGCGAGAGAATGTCAGGAAGAGAAAGTCAACCTCCACAACTTTAGTTGATCCTTAGGTACAATTTCCAGATTTCTGAAGGTTCATCTGTTCAAACAACCATACACAAGTATGACCACCATGGGAATGTCCTGCCATCATACCGCTCAGGAAGGAGATGGTTCTGTGTTCCTGAGATGAACGTGTTTTGGTTTGAAATGTGCGTAACAACCCCAAAACAAAATTAAAAAGACCCTGTGAAGATGCTGCTGAAGCTGGTCAGAGTCATTATCTACAGAGAAACAAGTCCTGAACCAACATGAGCTGAAAGACCACTCAGACAGGAAGAAGCCATGACTCCCACAGCAACGTTAAAAAAAAGCCAGATTACTGTTTGAAAATGCTCACAGGGACAAAACCTTTAAGTTTTGGAGACATGTTCTGTGGTTTGATAAAACTAAAACCGAACTGTTTGGCCATAATGACCATTGTTACATTTAGAGGAAAAAGAGGGAAGCTTGAACCATCCCAACTGTGAAGTACGGGAGTGGCAGCATCATGTTGTGGGGGTGTTTTGCTGAAGCAGGGACAGATGCACTTCACAAAATAGATGGAATCATGATGAAAGAACATTATGTGGAAATATTGAAGCAACATCTGAAGATAAAAGAAGTTAAAAAGCCAGGAAGTTAAAGCTTGAGAACAACAGTAAAGTTTTAATCTCATTTAACGCCAGACCGTGAGGAAAAAATACAGTGTTTATACAGTGTATGTAAACATCTGGTTTCAACTGTATGTTCATAAAATTATATATGAAAACATTAAAATGTTGTGTTGCACACAAAAAGCATTACGAATAACCAAATATGCATGTATATATATGTGTAAAACATCAGACATCTGTGCTTAATTTACACATCGTCACAAAATTCTGTTTTTGTGAATTTAATCTCAGACACATCTTAAAATCCATATCAACATAAACCCAGTATTTGCTAACAATGTAACTACACAATATGTTGAAAAATAGAATCGGTTTGATCAAGTAGAGTCTAAAGGTGAAGTTGAACAAAAGGGGGGAAAACATGTAAATCAAGTCTTATACTGCTTTGAAATACCGAGCTGTTCAGTCCTGGGAAACGGTATAGTAAATACTGGGAAAAGAATGATGTGAAGACAAAATTAACATTTAACATAACTGCACATTTTCTCTTTGTATTTACTAAAAAAAGGAGGAAAATTAGCCAGAAATCAGTTGGTCAGTTATAAAGCTAAACTAGCTTCAGTCAAACTACTACTTGAATTAATTACGAAATGTTTGTGGTTTCTAAGCAGCGCCACACAACGAAGAAAGTACGACACCGACTTTATCAAAACTAGACGTGCTGCAGATATGTATAAAGTTAACAAGTGTCAAAACATGACATGATTTAAAGAGCACCACACCTGCCTGACTTTCTGTCGCCACCATGCGGGAGTAGCCTACCTCAAATCATTGACGCTTGCGTCACTGCCAGTTCAACTGATTGACAGGTTAAACAGCCAATGACAGGCTTCGATGCTCAAACTTTCCTCCAATCGGTTACATCGAACGTTTTGCCGGAACCGGGATATAGGTTTTGTTCCGTACGTCAACGTGTAATTTCAACTCGCAAAGGTAAACAAAAATTAAAGTTTTACGAGTTAGCTGTGGCTGCGTCGTTATGTTTACTGTGTACTGTCCTCGAAGCGTCATCGCAAATATTTTTTAAACAAGGTGGATTCTACGTGTTTTTTATGCCAATTAAATAGTCAAAAACATACAGAACAAACATGCTAATGATAGCATGCTAACTCACCAACTGTGTGTTGACGGAAGTCGGTGCCAAGTTAACTTGTTTTCCTCTAAAAGTATTTGGTGGTATTCACTTTAGACACACGCTGGCCTGTCCTTTGTTTCTTTCACACAGAATTTATGCAGTTTGTGTGAAATGGGTCGCCGCAAGTCCAAACGAAAGCCTCCCCCTAAGAAAAAGATGACGGGGGATCTGGAAAGTCAATTCACCTGTCCCTTCTGCAACCACGAGAAGTCATGTGACGTCAAAATGTAATGCACTTTAAATACCCATGTAAACACAACTATTTTAATGTTTTCATTTTTAATTGGTGCTCATCAACTTGTCTTTTCCATGTGACGACAGGGAAAGAAGCAGGAATACTGGGATCATATCATGTTCTGTGTGCTTGGAGGAGTTCCAGACTCCCATCACCTGTATCCTTTTATGAATTATATTATTTATTTGCATGGAGCAACAAAATGATATCAGTACATTTAAATGTTACATTGATTTAGGCATTTTGTTGCAGCTTCACTCGTGACATTTCATACTTCACGAAGAAAGGGATTTATTTTATTTTTTTTAACTTACTGAGTTTACAAAGCTGTTTTCTGCAGTATAACTATTCTCAGTTAACATAGTGCCAGATGAAATCAGATCAAAATTATGGACAGCCTGTAGTTAATTCATTATTTACTGATGTAGCATTTGATTTGTAGAGAGTCTTTTACAGTAACACGTGACTATTGACTGAAAGTTTTAGAGGTTTCTGATAGCTACTACAGCTCTTGGTAAACAAGTAAGAGACCAAAGAGGAGTTGACATCAGTAGCTGGTTTTTGGGATTCATTCATTTGGTGCAAAACTGTTGGACAACTGTTAAAATATATAAAGACTAAAGCTATCTTAGAGTATAACTCACTGGGCTGTGAGTGTTGGAGACTTGTTGGCAACTTAAAATTGCAAGAAAATCGACAAACTGTCAGCTGCAGACTCACTGAAATCTGAGTGTTTGCGACCAAGCAGCCAGTGAGCCATGTGGCGGCCGTTTTCAGCTACTAATTTGTAAAGTTGCCTACTTTTATGTGTGCGTCGTTTAAGAGTGTGTTCTAGCCTGTGCACATTGTTTCTTTGCTTACATCGTAACCGCCTCGGCCTGCTTTGCATCCACCTTGGCAGCCGTCCCATGTTTTTCCAGACCTGGACATTCAGTGTTGTAGCCCTGGATGTTTTCTGTCAGATAAGAGTTCCCATGCAGGTGACAACAGAAAAGCTCTAGTGCTCTAGAGTTACAGAAATTAAATTGAGATGAGTTCAAGACTCCTGGAACAACTCTGCGACTATTTTGCGAGAAACTTTGCTGCACAAATTTTTTCATTATTTTCAACAGACAAAGCTACCAGCCTCTGTGACTCACATGAGAAAACTGGGAACCCCTGCCACCATTTTGAGACGTTTTGCAGATTCCCTCGTGAATGTCATTCACCAAGAGTTGCAACCCAGTGAGCTACTGGTTTTAGAAAGAGAGAGAAAGACATTTTAAAAAATGTTTTTGGTATTATATTTCTTCTGATGCTTAGGTAAGGTTCAGAGTATATTTTAAGTGCAGGGGATTCCTACCTACCTTAGCTTTTTTTTTAAAAATTACATGTATTTAACTTATATTGTTGTGAACTTTTACGTTATGTAGATTTTCCTCAGCTCATAAATGTAGATTTGTCGGAGCCAGTTGACGTGTACAGTGACTGGATAGATGCCTGTGAAGCAGCTAATCAGTAGTCCTTAAGGAGCTGGACGCGTCTCAGGGTCATCGAGAAGATGGGTGTGTCTGTGACTGACAGGAGTGACATTTCCAGTTCTTGGTTAGCTTGAAGTTTACAACACTGTGAGCAACAATCTCACTTATAAGGTTTGGTGGAAAAACGTGCTGGGGAAAACCTTTTGACATTTTGAGTTTTTCCCTTTCATTGTTTCAGCCCACAACTGCCTTTAAATGTTGAGATATGGTTTGTTCTTTGCAGGACACCTATATTTCACATTCAGAAGGGATAGTGTTGTTTTTTTAAATGAATTCAGTCTTGTAGAATATTTAGTTTTTAAATTAAAAAAAAAAAATTGAGATCTTTCACTTATTTTAGATATAGTTGGCAGAACAACCTTGAGTTTTTACAAGAGACCTGCACATGAAAAAATATGTTGGTGTTTTACTGTGAAATCAATAAAAATGTACAATCTTATAAGCATCAGGACAAAGACTCGGAAATGTGCTTATGTTGAATCGGTCCAGAAACAGTACGTGTAATTAAAAGCTGAGGGGGCAAAAGAAAACTTTGAAGTCATTTTGACGAGAAAACATTTATTCTCCACTTAAATTTTCAGCAGGAGTGAACTGCTTGATCTGGATTTGAATTCATATCAACTAGCTGTTGTCACGTTTTGCTGTTAATTTTAGCATCTTGTATGAACGCTGCCATTGATCCGAGTCCTTTCTGTATGTGTAAAATAATCCATATGATTCACTCTCAGTCAAACATGCTGCTGCTGCCATTTTCTTTTTACAACAATGATTGCCGCTCTGCTTCCTCAGAAACACTCTAGTGCCACAGTAGTAGTTCATCGCACTGAGAGACAAAATGTATTAGTTTTATTCTTAGCTGGTGAGTTTATTGCTTTTCATCTGTTGTTCAATTTGTTTTAGGCTCACTAAATAAAATCACTTTCTAAAAGGAATAAATGTCCTGGTTTAAAGTGTGTATGCATGTAGAAAAGTGCATTTTGTTTTCTTTGTATCAGTCTTATTCTGGCATTTTTCCCACTGTATGCAACCATTAGTGAAGGCCGTCAGCAAATAAATCAGATTTTTAAATTCCTAATTGTGTGAAATCTTTTAATTGTGATCAGTAAAATAAAGCAATGTCCTTTAAGCAGTGCATGTTGGTTCATCTGTATAATGCTGAATGAAATCAGCTAAATGCATTTTATCTTACAACTGCAATAAAATGGAAGAGTAACATTGCATTGTTCAGCATTTAAAGTGAACAAATCTGATTTAAAAAGATTAAAAACTAAGAACGTGGCTTTAACGTCATCAGTAGTTTATGGTTAGCATGATGTCTTATTTCTACCATTTCTTCTTGTGTTTCTGTAAAACTTTGATTTTTTTTTTTTAAATAAACCTGTAAAAGGTTTTACTAAAGCACCTGATGTGCACATCCACACCTCTGTGTGCATCAGGCTTCCTGTATGGAGTTTGTTTAAAGCATTTTTATGCTTCATAGTAGAGTGAAAAACTCTAAAGTCTCCAGACTCATTTCTTTTTCCATTTTCTAAAAGATAAAAATCAGCGTTTTGAACAAATAAACGGCACACACACTCTTTAAACATTGCTTTTATATGATAGATGGAAACTCCAAGTTAATCCCAGCGGAAGCAGCTACGAATGAATGAGAAACTCACCAATGTACACTGTATGCAACCTGACAGCCAGACATTTACAAAATGAATATTAAAGACTATGTGAAGCTTGTGATTAGGACTATAATGTTAATAGGATTTCTTGAAGGAATGCATATCGCCCTGCGGCTTTCACACCAAAGTTTTAAACCAAAGCCATCTCATGCTGAGAAGAGACAGAGTTATAGTTGGTTTGGTTAGGTATTTTTGCGAGAACCCGCGAGATGTATTGGTGCTCAGAGAATGTGTTGAGCATGACAGAGACATGCTGTGAAGCTTTCAGACATGTTCCTCGCAATAATAAACGGAGTGAGTTAGGTGGTGAGCCTGTAAAAGAAATGTCAAAAAGCCTTTTGTGTCTTTTAATTCTCTTTTCATTAAAGTTTTCAGAATTTTAAATTGACTCTGTAAAATCAAATGGCAGCCTGATCTCTTTTTTTTTTTTGCATTGTGAGATAAATCAATTTCATTTCAGTGTGTTAAACTTTTTATTCATAATTCTCAATATGAATAGAACAGCTTTTTTTTCATCCTCATTTGTTATCGTATAATAATGTCAAAAGGACTATCTTTAAGGTAGAAAAAATGTGATGAAAAGACTATTTCCATTGTTGAATTTTTATTGCACAGGCAAAAGGGTGATGTTTTTGCCCTTGTCTGTGTGTGTGTATATTCATTTGAATGGCGTGCAAAAATATCTCTTGAACCACTGGACAGATTTTA
>JAOXNZ010000155.1:5653801-5668967 GCA_028566095.1 Kryptolebias brasiliensis
CGTGTGCACAGGGAGAACATGCAAACTCCACCCAGAAAGGCCCCAGGCCGGGATGTGATCCTGCAACCTTCTTGCTGCGAGGTGACAGCTCTAACCACTACGCCACTGTGCCACCGCTGACAGTATTATTTCTGAAATCTAATCAAAAAGATCAGAATCACAGAACTCTGCTGCAAACCAAGGCAGGCAGCGTCTTTGGGGGATAATTTAGTCATCTTAGTGCTCAGTGGCAGAATGTTTATGGAGGAGATTCATTTTGCTGGTTTTGTCAATAAAGAGACAGCAGTTTTTCTTTGTACATCTTCTTGGCTACATATAAAACTAACAAGACACGATGATTAGCTCCAAAGAGAAATTAACAGATTAAATGTGTTGTGGTTTTAATTAGGGTTGAGCCGGATAAAGCATTTTTACAAGCATGATACGAGTAAAACTCGTCAATACCCGTGCTCGTCCTAAAGGAAAATCCTCATTGGGTAACTGACTGTTTTCACGATCTGTGATTGCACAGTCACAGAGCGATATAAAGTCAGTTGGAACGCGGTGCTGCTTTTGAGAAGAGTGCAGTGAACACGAACTTATGGCACGCCCAGTTCCGGGTTAGGCCTCGCCCACTCAGAGTACAGATATGTATACAGATCATTTAGATGGTTGAACAGATACAGATACAGATAGTGGTGTACTCGCTCATCCCTAGTTTTAATGCCGCATTCCATTTACCTTAGAAGTCTGAACTTAGATGACATTAGACCAGCTGCAAGTCAGAAAACCAGTAGGCTTTGCTAACTGTTGTACTCAATGACTAGGCTAACTAGCATTAGCTGTTCAAGCCGATAACAATGGATTTCTCTGCATTTTAATAATTCATACAGTGTAGCAACATGCTCACTAATAGAAACTTGATAGTACTCTGTGTGTGTGACTGAATTAGGGAGATACAAGCTTACAGAGGTCAAAATTAAAAGTTTATTACAAGTCAAGCTTTTACCAAGATATGGATTTTTAAGTGTTTTCATACTGAGGTCAGTTGTAAAGAAGTGAGCTTAGTTTGTGGATCACAACTTAGCTCTGCACTAAACATGCAAAGAAATACAAAGTGGGCAAGCAGCTTTGTTCCCCAAACTGTAAAAAGAAGCAAGGCCTTTTTGCCAAGATTTACACATCCAGTAATTGAGCAGTCAAGACCAGTTTTGTAATATCTCTCAAAACAGCAAAAAAAAAACGTAAGTTGTTCTCTGATGGGGAGTTTAAAGAGTGTTTGGAGGACTTTGCTGTGTTAATGTGCCCTGAACGAAAGGAGACGAGAATTATGTCACATATAAGAAAGCAGCAATCCAACATACAGATCCTCTCTCTGACAATCACCTGCAGCCTTCCTTCACATCTACCCAGCGTTGCTGGATATCACAAGAGAAACAAGCAACCAGGTCAACAAAAACAAGCACAAAAGAAGCGATGCACCCACCACCTCCCCCCCAGCCTCAAAATGAAAGATAGAGAGGCCACTTAATTTATACATCTCAGTTAAATTATTCTGCATTTCATGCCAAATTATTTTAGGGAGCACGTTGTTTTAGGATCTGGGAACATTGGTTCATTCACCCACTGATCCCACAAATCAATTTAGTTTGGTGGTGTTGCCTGTTTTTTTCAAGGATGGCCAAGAAAATCAACCAACAAAGGCAACTAGTACTAGCCAATCAGAGGCAGAGTGGGGTGGGTAAGGTTGTTGACAGATGCGGCAGCCGCAGAACACACTCATTCTCATTGAGTGGACAGAGATATGACACACAAGCCTATTTAAGCAACTACACTAATTAAACAAGCACCCCCAAAAAAGCAACCCAAAACTATCAAAATTTTCAAGCAAATTCACAGAAAAACAAGCCCAAAGTCACTTATAACAAATGGACTTGGCAACTGTGCATCTACTCAGGTGTGCAACATGACTTCACTGCACTTGTTCCCCAACAATAGATTTCTTTCAATGGAGAAAAAGAAATACAAAAAAAAAGCTATTTCATGCTTTGTTTTGTTTTTTATGCCTGTGTTTGAAATCCTGCAAGATATGCACATTTTTTTCCACAATTATTTTTGTGAATGTTCATGATCTACAATAAATATGTAGAATTTAAAGTCTCAGCATGACTGGTTCAGACCTTTATTGTCCGGTTGCAATGTCTACTATTAGCAACTAATGAAAATCATATTTATGGGTAATTATAATTTATTTGTTTGGCAGAATTGAGTTTAACCTGATGATCCGGACCTCTGACACAGTTCCAGTTCCATATGTGGCCCTAAATAAAAAGCTAGTTGCCCACCCCTAGTATAAAGCAATAAAGATTTTCTGTCACAGTTTTGTTTTTACCTTCAGAGATTTGCTTTGTTAGTTTTGGTTAACGTCCAACTTCTGAGTCTTACTCCCTGAAAAATCAACATTTTCTATACAGAGAGCTACTTTATTGATAGTTTGCAGTTTGAGTGTGATCACCATATTTCCCTCAAATACCTTCAAAAGTGCAACAATCGTGTGGCAATTTTCAATCACAGTGCCTCATAGTTTGTTTTTCTTTTCTTTTTCTGTTGTTGGTAATATCACATACTGATGTCTGAGGAGCACCACAAAATATGTGTGAATGCCTCTACTGACTCCCCAACAGTTTGCTCAGCTAAAGGCTAATGTGTCTGAGCAGGTGGTCAGCAGGACAAGAGCACCGCAGGGGGTTGTGCTCTCACTGTTTCTCTTCGCCCTGCACGCCTCAGACTTCCAGTGCGACTCAGAGTCTGATCATCTGGAGAAATACTCCGATTTTTGCAGAGAGCAGTGGAAAATGCAATTTTCCTCGCAGCCATCTGTTGGGGCAGCAATATAAGAGACAGTGACTCCAAGATACTGAGTAAAACTGATATAAACAGTGGCTCAGTGCTGGAGACAATAAGGAGGACATCTCTGTCCCCAGAAATAATATTTTACAATGCTACAGGAAAGAGGACTCCTTTGGGATGAAACACATGATCTACTTGCTTCTGCGTTTCTATACTGGCTTTCTCTTGTTGGGTCCTGGGGGGGCTGGAGTTTGTTGTAGCTCTTAGCTGTCACTGAATGAGAGATGACCTTCACCCTGGACAGATTGCCAGTCTGTGAAAGGGCCACAGACACAGGCACACACACAACAACACATGAACACACACACTCGCAAGGACAATTTAGAATCACCAGTAACCCCAAAGTCCTCTTCACACTTGGTGATGACCTCACTATCCTCTCCACAACCTCCATGATCTATTAGAACATGGCTGGACCCTGGCAAACATAGAAAACCTCCTTCAGTGTGAAGGCAATTATGATGCTGATAAGCGTTTTTCTGCATTTCTGAGACACCTTGCCCTTACCACACTTTATACATCAAGTGCACGTTCCTATGACAATAACAATGTTATGGACACTAAAATTTATTGACAGGTCTTCTGTCTGATTTCATTTTGATGCCAGGTCACACTGCCCTCTGAGCAGTGTGCCTCTCTAGCTTTGACAAAGACTGGTTACCTTTTTCCCTTTTGCTGATAAGCTTTGTTTAAAAGACCTTCTCTTACCTTCTTAGTCTGGATTTATACTCCGGAAGTGATAGGGCCATGATAGCTCGTGGTCAGAGGTTATGTAGTGTCCCAGGTAAAGTGTGGCTTTTTAAATATTGAGTCTAATACGTTAGATTAAACCTTCAAATCCATTGTCAAGTTACTTTGGTTAAAAACTGTTTCATCTAGCTCAAATAACAAAAGCAGAAAGAATGCACAACATAAGGTATTCAGTGTTTTTCTCTATTCCTATAGTACAGATATGAATGATGTTATTAAAACCGTGTGAAACTTCAGCTCTGGGGCTGTCCATCTTCCAGCTAGACCGAGGGAAAAATATAACCTGAGCTATATTTAGACTGGCAGTCTTTTTTTCTTTTCTATCTGGGATCACTCTCAAAGTGATCCCAGCAATACCGTTTGCCAATATTCACTTAAATCACAAGAATATTCACAGCTATCTATAAGATATTTTTATAGATTTTGGTCTTGGTACATTTATTGCAGTTGCAGGTTGGTTAGGTTGAGGAAGAAAAACTTAATGTAAGGTTTAGGATCATGGTTAATGTTTAAATGGACTTTTTCAGGATTGTGAATTTACCTACAAGGTTATCACCAAAATGTTTGCATATCATAAATTTTAATGTTATGAAATCTTTTTTAAAAAAAGCAATAGAAAACTAAATCAACAATTCACAGATGAATCATTGTTTATCCTGATCTTGCAGATTCATCATGAATCATCAGTTAAATCAAACCATTAAAAACACACAAATGTTGCCGTTTTCACCCCGCTGCATTTATTTAAGTCTCGTCTCATTTTACTTGAGCTCTTCGTTTTCAACTTCAACCATTGTCCCTATTCATCTTTTCATTTGGTTTTGAAGATTTGACAACAGCACAATGCAGCTGGAGCTCTCACTCTATAAACTCTGGCATAACTGGATAATGTGGTCTATCAGTCACGACTCTGCCCAATCTCCATCGTTCTGTCACATGAGGATGCATTATGCATGAGGGCTCATCCAAAGCTTTAACAGATAATGTCAAACAAACTTGGAGAAGCGAGCAGCCTCTGGGAGACTTTAAACAGAGCCTCTTGTTTTCTCGTCCTAACCATCCCCATTCTTTTGCTGTTAGTCTTTTATTGGAGTATTTACTTTTCCTTTTTAATTGCCCACCACCAAAGGCAAAAGGGTGATAATGTCATGATTGTCTTTTACCGAAGCCAATTCTCTTCTATTGAGACTTTTATATGATTGCTCTTGATTTGACATTTTACCGCCATCTTGACCAGAACTTCCTGGAAGAAGAGAAGAGATTTGAGATAAACATTATCTCGAATGTTTATTAAAAATAAACAAAAAAAAAAAATGTCACAGTCAACTCTGTTAGCAAATTATCTGATGAACCACTAGAGAGGTTTTATTAAATCTCTCAGAAAATAATCACTGGATGTACATTTACAACTGATTAACCTTTGGCATTAACACAATTCAAGATGGTCACAACAGGTAATTGACCTGTTGTGCTCGCAAGATCTTGCAAGCACTCAGAGTATGTGTTGTTAATGACCCTCAGCTACTACCACGTCAGAATTTAGCTCAATATCTATAAATTTTACTAATTTTAGTCATTGTTGTTTTGACTAATTACAAGGTCTGACTAAAATGGCTATAACTCATTTCTCATCATAAGATGATCTTAGTCTAAAACAGCGGGCGATATGCATACCTTCAAAGAAAGCTAGGCCTTTAATCTGCTGTCGTTTGTTTTCAGTTTCTTACTCTCTCTCTCTCTCTCTCTCTCTCTCTCTCTCTCTCTCTCTGCTTTGCTGCATTTTGAACTCTGTCTCTCTCCTCTCAAAGAGCACTTTCACATTGACTCTCACGCCGTTCAGAGAGGTTTATATTTAGCAGCTTTAAAACAGAGCTCTCAAGAGTAACAGTATTTAGCATCATACTTCTAACCCTCATTATATAAAAAAAGGTGCGAAAAATAAAACCTTATGTTCTAAATTTTGCTCTCTCGCTGCATTACATCCTGTCGCTCGTGTTTACGAGTGTGTATGTTTGTCGGGCACAGTGGGAGTCTCTGTGAGCGGCGGCAGCGGCGGCTCACACTGTGCCACAAGAATCTCAAGCCTACAATTACCATTTGATCCTCTGATTGGTCGAGGCTGAACTGCACCGCCTGACAGGTGGGTTGGGGCGTGCAATCAGCGTAAGGTTCACATTACACAATGAATGCCCTCTAATGCACACGAACAAAGGATAAGTAAATGGTTCAAACAACACTTTACTCTTAACAAGCCTGTCAAGTGATATTTGTGTTGAAATGTCACTTGCACCGTGTTTGGTGCTGTTCAGAAATGGTGCTGAAGGCTGTAGACTGCTCTGTGTGTTTGTGTGCAAATGAATTAGAGTTGTAGAGAGTCATAGAGACTGCCTTCAGGTACTTATGCTCAGATACTAGCTCTCTCTCTCACACACACCCACCCACACACCCACACACACACACACAGATTAGAGCCATCTGCACACACAGAAACAGTTTTCAGCAACTGTGGAGGAGATGATGTGCACCATCATCCACCCACATGCTTACCTTTACTGAAACACTGAAACCTGCAGCATTTTTTGCCAAGTGCCCCATAAGTGTCTCTATTTCACTTAGGCTCTCAGTTCCTCTTTAATATTCAGCATTTTCAAATAAAACACGCATGTGTACACACAATAATGTGCGCTATTAAAATCTTACAGCTTCATTTTGGCCTGGAAAAGACCAAAGAAGGTTGCAAGCTGCAAACTCGATATTAGGTGAAATGGTGTGGAACCTTTACTGAGAGAAAATTTATGTTCTGCCCACAATTTGAAAATTAAAAAAAAAGGTCTCGAGTGCAATAAACTGTTAAACCACAAAAACAAAAAGCTGTAAAAATCCTAATTATATGACGAACTTTTATTTGCTGACCCCAACAAGAGGAAACTCGGGGGTCTTCCATTTCTAAAAGAGAGTCAACTTAAAATCTGAGTCAGTTGTCCTGGTAACCACGGGAACAGACTCTGTTACCATGGTGACACACTGTGAACCCAACTAGCTTGCAGGCGGGTTTTCTTCTACAAACTCCAGGGGTTTGATCGAATAGCCTGTTCTTTTTTTAGGAAGGTTCCCAACTGAGTGAAATTAATCACAAGTTCCAAGGCAGCAGCTACGAAAAGAGCTGGTCAAGGAGGGGAGTTGAGGGGGAAGCACAGTTCAGTCCACGGGAGGAAGCTGGAAAACCCACACCTGAACTGGGAGACCATATGAACTACACATCAAAACGCTTGCACAGAAAAGAGTTGAAAGCAGAGACACCTTGATGTGAAGCTTCAGCACGGACACTTCAGGGTGGTGAGTGTCTGGGAAAGCAGTTTTGAGACTTTTTTGTCACTTTTATACTTTTATAATGAAGCAACAATTGGCATTTTGTCTTAAGGAGCTGGATTCTGATGGGACCTTTTTATGTAGAGTTTGCTTGTTTTCCCCGTGCATGTGTGGGTTTTCTCCGGGTATTCTGGATTCCTCACACAGTCCAAAAACACTGATGTTGTTATTTTTATTTTTTATTTAACCTTTATTTAACCTTGCAAATCCCATTGAGATCACAGATCTCTTTTTCAAGGGAGGCCTGGGCCTGAAGGCACCCTAAACATGCAGGTTTTTGAACTGTGGGAGGAAACTGGAGCACCCAGAGAAAACCTGCGCAAACACAAGGAGAACATGTAAACTCCACACAGAAAGACCCCAGGACCTTCTTGCTGTGAGGCAACAGTGCTAACCACTACGCCGTCATGCTGACATGTTAATTGGGCATTCTAAATTGGCTAGATGTGAGTGTATTTGTTCCTGGTTGATTATGTCCATGTGGCCCTGTGAGGAACCGGCAGTCTGTCCGGGATGTACCCTCCCTCTCTCATGTTGACTGCTCCCCGTTAATATTTCTTTAGATTCTCAATTTTTCCCTAAAAGGTTACAGCTGATTTTATATATCTAAGTAAAAACAGTATGATTTCAGCAAGACTCATTCATGAATAAAAGTTCAAGTTGGGTAAATGAATACTGACTACGCTCAATTAAATGTTAAAGTTTTAACTTATTGACTGTTTTTAATCACTCCTGTTCATAGTCTCCATTGGCAGCAATCACATTTCTTGCTTCAGCGGATTTAAAGCTGCTTCTTATTCGCTTGTTGCCATGGTTTTTCTATTACCCCCCACACACAGTTAAATCAGAATGAACACAAACACAGCAAACTGAGCCTACTCTGATCAGCTGCTCTGAAACTCGGAGTTTCTCCATCTCAGAGTTTCTTACGCTCACCTTCTGAAATCATGCGCAGGCTTCATGTGACATTATGAACGTTGCTGAACAAAAAGCGCAGCTAAAAAACATCCCCTCTGCTCTGTAATGTTCAGCGTTTGCTTGTTCAGACACAGTGGAGTCTAATTATTTATGCATTTAGTTTAATTTTTGATGTTTGAGTCTGGTTTTATCTGTTACCTGCCACTTTCCTAATGACTTTAAATAGTCTAATTAAGTCTCCCGATTGTTTTTTCACCACCCCATTGGCTGATCCTCATTTTCTCACCTGGATTCATTATCTCCACAACTGGATTCCAGATTATTCTCAGTAGCTCCTGTTTTTTTCTGTCACTCACTCAGCGCCAGAGCCTCGTTTTAGTTGTGCTGCTTTGTTTCTGCCTCACTCCAGTTTTCTGTTTTACTTGTTTTTGTCTCCCTGCTACAGAAGTGTTATTGGTTTTGCTCCATTAAAAAAAAAAAAATCATTTGTTTTCTCATTTTGCTGCCTGTTTTCATCCTGCATTTACTGCAGGTCCTCCTTTTTGAATGTCAGACACATTAATACGATTGACAGGGGCTTTAAGTTATCATGTTCTCTGAGCTATAAGGACTACATGGATTTCTTTATGAGGTTATTTTTTATATAAACTGCACATATTGTATAGTTTCTGGAAAGTTAAAGTTTTCTGCAGCGCCAATCAGACAGGCCAGTCGTAAAAGTATAGCTCAGATCTTTCGATGTGGGATTCTTAGGAAAGGTTATGAACAACTAATATCTTACCTGTTGTAGATGGCTTTTGAATCACCTCAGTTTGGAGAAAAAATTTAAAGACAGTCAATTCAAAATATAAAATAAAACATAAAAAGATTATCCTGAACTATATCAAATGGTGCTGTTTGAAAGAGTTTACTCCAGTATTTTTCCGGATATACTGATATGCAGTTCTGAAATGTGGGTCCACACTCAATGTAAACAAAGCACTGGCTGAATCCACCAAGAACCATGTGGAAGCTTGATTCACATGATTGACCTACATTAAACTTGTTGTAGTCTGTAGGTAAACAAACATGGCGGTAAGTTTAATGTTTGACCTATTTTCAGTCACTTTGGCTGTTTCTGTAGCTAAACAAATACACATGGTAGCTGGCACTCGGTCACATATTTAGCTAAAAAAAAAACTTTATTTAAGGACACATTTATCATCGATATGAGAAAAATATTGTGCAGATTTTGTTTCTTATTTTATGACTTTTTTTTTGTCTGGTTTCATGACTTTGTAATGAGTACTTTTAATTCTGACTGGACTGACAGGCTAAAGGGTAGTCCAAGCAGAACCTAAACCAAAGTGGACTTCTGCCTTCTTTAAACAACTCCAGTGTCAAAAGTTTCATGACCGTCACTTGTCGCGTGGGGGTAAACATCAGGTCCAGAATGCTGGCAAGTTCACAGCCACAGGCAGGCAGGATAAATTCAAGCCCTTTATTAAATAATTTACAAAACAAAAGCCATGGAAGAACTCAGATCCAGAAGAAGAAGGAACAGGACCAGAGCAAGACGTGAATCTGACAAATGACACGTCAGATCCACGTCTGGGAGGGGAGACTGTGGAGTGAGAACAAGTAAACTAATGATTAATACCAAAACAACTGAGTCTAGTATTTAAGGGGCTGAGGGAAACTATGGAGAAAGGCTGGGAAAACCAAAACCTAAAAATGCCAGAGCCAGACAAAACAGGAAAAAAACATGAAGCTGCTGAGTGGTTAGAATATTTGTTTTCAGTTTGGATGAGTAAAAAAAAGATGGAAAGAGATTGTCTACTAATAGCAAAATGAGGCTGTAGCCTAATATTCAATAACAACAACAGAGTTGTCTGTTTTTACCTAAATCCCATCCTATATTTATGAACCAGACACTGATATCTTCTTTCAATGTCATTCCACCAGTTCAACTAGAAACATGCCAGCTTGTATAATTTGGGAATATTTCCATCTTCGTGTTACTTTAGTGACGGTTCCTAAACAATCGTCCAGCTCAGAGTTGGAAGTGATTTGATTCAAAGTAGTCTGTAATTTATTGTCAGCTTTACAGCAGTTGACAGGAGGTGATGTTTGTGGTTTTACAGGGTTGACGGTTTGTTTAGAAGTGAGTGAACCTGAACATAAGAATTTGCCCAACTTTTCTGTGTCACTGAACCCAAACAATTACTTAATGCTCGCTCTCAAACAGAATGACATATTTTAGTAAATCTTTACACATGGTTTAATAAACTGAAGGGAACTGATTCTTATGACCTTGAATTTTATTTCTACTGTGACCCCCTCCACCCCTAGAAAACACACAGAAAAGTAAGAAACTACCTACAGGACTCAGATCAGGGAAACTCAAACTAAAGACACACAAAACCCAAAAACCCTGACATTATATTGCCTTCAACCTTGCATTAAACAGTTATTCCAGCAGAAACATTTTACTATTCCTGCTGGAAGGGTCCCCACGCTGCACAGGTAGTGCTACAGCTAGATGCTGCTGCACAAGATTTTCACTTGCAAATACTTATCACTTGGAAAAAAAAAACTTTGTGATGCAAAACTGACGGCACCCTAAAGGTTTATAAAATAAGATGATGAAGCACTACAAAATGCTCTTAACTTTTCTAAAGTTGCTTTAAGATGGGAGCGATCCACTTTGATCTTGCCTGTTTGGACTAATTCCTAGCTCGTCAATACAATTTAAAATAATTATAATATTTCTCCAACCTGAGATTTCTCAAAGAGTTATGTACAGCAAGTAAGATATTAATTGTCCATAACCTTTCTATAGAACTATACTTTAAAAGATCTAAACAATATCTTCAATATTTTAGATTCAAATTTACAAAGAAAGAAGTATTTACTGAAGCAGAAGTACTAAAACAACAGCATCCAAGTATTTTTTCCACAGATTTTGCAACAAAATCTCTCCCCTGTGGCACTGCCATGATTGAGCACCAACTCTAAGGCTGCATCCTAAGACTAACAAATGCAGCTAGAGTTAATTTGCAGAATATTTTCTTGACTTTATATTTTAGGAGCTGGGAAGATAATTTCTGGGTCCAGAAAGACCCCTCCACAAGGCTTGCTTTGTCCAAACTTCTAACAGAACAAATAAATGGCAGCAGCAAATTCACTGAGTAGAATTTTGTTATTTCACCCTAAATTTACTGAAAAGCTTTTTCGAAAACAATTTGTAAATATGCCAAATTGCACATTACTACATTTCTACTTTTATTTGAGAAGTAATCTTTAACAAAGCAATATTTCACAATGTCCATATAAATTCTTCCTTTTAACTCTTTTAATGGCTTTTGGGAACCCTGGTCTCTGCAGATGTCTAACATATTGTGCCTAACGGTCATAAAACTAAGAAAGAAAAATGTAGGTTTGGGGGGAAAAAAAGAAGAAAAAACATCAAAAAACACCTATTTCTTGTTTCAGCTTTAGAGCCTTGAGTCGAGACCTAAGTAAAATTTTTGGAAATATCATTTTTGTTACATCTGGACAAAGATGTGGGGAAACAGCAGAGTCTCAGAACAGGAGGGAACACAGATGCTCTGATTAAAAAACAGGGTTATCCTGAAGGTAAAACCCCAGCACTCAGCTGCTACACAGAGCAGCTTCCATACCTGCAAACATCTGAGTGTGTGCTGGGAACGGATCAAAAAATGTTCTCACACAAAACCTACACACATGCATCTGTGCATTTGTTACGTCTGTTAAAAAATAGCATTTCCTCTTAAAGACTCTTTAAACTCCTGTAGACGATATTCATATTAATTCATATGTTTATAAACAGCTATTGCCTGCTGCTGCAAAGCCTCTGCCTGTGTCTGAGTGTGTGTTTATCTGTCTGTTAGCAAAATATCTCAGGAACCACTGGACAGATTTGAGTGAAACTCTCTGAAGGTAATCACTAGATGAACATCTACAAGTGACTAACTGTTAGAGTTTATTCAATTCAAGATGGCCGCCACCGCTAATCAAACTCAGCAAACACAAAAATGGCTTCAACCCAGTCAGTTTTACAGATATTGATCTAAAATTTGGTGTGTTGGTAGCTAAAGGCCTTGCCTAACTTATCTTTCAAGCACCAACTGATCACATGAGATCTTTGATTAAAACTTTGCTGTAACCTATTTGAGTCAACACTTTGTGTCTGTTAGCAAAATATCTCATGAACGACAGGATAGATTTTAATAAAACATCCAGTAAGTAAAGACTGGTTGTACTTTTACAACTGATTAAATTCTGGAATCAGTACAGTTTAAGATGGCCTCTACAGCTAATCAAGCTTAGCAAACACAAAAATGACTATAACTCAGTAAATTTAGCAGATATTGAGCCAAATTTTGGTGTGGTAAGTAAGTACATTTTTTTTCTATAGCCCCTTTCACAAAGTGCTTCACAGCAAAAAAAAGTGAATAAAAGCAGCAAACAGGTAAAAGGTAAAATCAGGTAAAGGCCTGTCCTAAGAAACATCTAAAGACATTTTTGTTCAAAGAGTCTGTGGAGTCTATGCAGCTTAGGGACAGTGGAGGAGCGTTCCAAAGCCTTGGAGCCACCACCTGAAAAGCTCTGTCGAGGTAGTAGTTGAGAGTCATCCCCAACACATACTGTGAGTGCTACTCATTATCCAGGATCTCTGCTTAAAACTTTGGCTTTAACTCTTAGAGTCAACCCTGTTGATCTGTTAGCAAAATATCTCATGAACCACTGGACGGATTTTAATACAATTCCCACAATTGCGATTGTGCGTAGTGTCATTTTTAAGGTTCGACCAAAACAGCTATAACCCCATCATTTCTCAACAGAAGATGATTTTAGTGTAAAGCTCTAACCTGAACAGCGGTGCGCAATATGCAGTCCTTCAAGGAATGCTGAGTCTCTAATTTGCAAAGTTTTTTAATCACCTATACTCATGAGTGAAACAGGCCTTCGCAGCACTTCTAACATGCCTCTGCAGCACATGGCGTGTGTTGTTTCGGAGCACGTTCTAGTGATATGGGGGGGATGTTTTGAAGCACGGCTCAGAGGCAGACGTGTCGTTTCGCCACTTAGATTCATAAGATCAAAGCGATGAGGCCCAGGGGTCAAACGTGAACTCTTGTATGCAGAGCTTTGATGAAGATGTGAAGCTGTGTTTTATTGTTGATAATGTCCTGCCACACTGATGAGAAAGTATGAGTTCTACTCTGATGGAATTCAATTTATTACCTTATAATAACAATTAAACAATATTTAGTTTTGGTGACATTCTACAACACTGAAATGGCTCAAATGGAGCAAACGAATATCGATGCTTAGCGCTATGCACTGTGACCTACATTTTACAATTCTGTAGCACTGTTTAATTATTAACGACACTTCCTGTGCATTTTTTGAGTCTCGTGTTTTGGGGAAATAATAAATTTGTGCATTTGTGCATTCTGTTCATGTTTGATTTGATTCTTTTAGTGTGCAATTTAGAATAGGAGCAGACTCTATCTTTGTCTGCTCTGTGGAGGACAAATATAGTGCCCGTTGCCATGGTTATGACAGAAAACGCATCCCCACGAACAGAGCAGTGAGAACCACGAGGGTGCACACCTACACATATGCCCCCTCCTCCTTCACCACGTGTAGATGAGACCAAACTACCCCTTCTGTCTCACATGTGTGCACAGGAGTGAAGGCTATTTTTATGTAAAAGGTAGATCTGCGTTGGTGCGCAATGAGCACCTGTGGAAGATTAAAAAAAAAGAAAAAATTATTTTAAAAGCAAGTTGACTCACCGTCACAGTGGGGATGGCGGTGACGAGGGAGTAGACAAGGACAGGTGGCGCCTTACTGTTGTCCTCCGGTCCCGGGTATGGCTTTGAGTAGGCTTTGTCAAAACAGAAGAAGCCCTGGATGTGCACAGGGAACGTGTCCGTGTACTCGAAGTAATACGCCAGCAGAACGGTCCCTGCCATGATGACCAGCTGGAAATAAAACATATTGGTCGCAGCGTCAGAATCGAGTCCGCTGGAGTTGGAAAAAGAAAAAGGCAGCCGAGGAACAAAAGTAGAAAATATTTGTTTGTTTTTTTTCCTTCACAGAGCAAAATGATGGATGCTCCCGTAATGTGCAAAGTGAGCCATTTGTGCATGGAGAGATAGTGAGGGAAGAGGGCTGAGAGAGGGAGGGAAGTAAAGACACAGATGGAAGGAGACAGATAAGGAAAAAGCTGGAGAGGAGGAAAGAAAGCAGACTGAGAGTGAGAGATCCCTTCAGCAGTGTCAGCGCTCAGAGTAGGAGGGGAGAGAAACAAATGGAGCCGGCTTAAAAAAAGAAATAACGCTTTATGGAAGAGCAGAAGAGGAACTGAAGAAGGGTGAGGGGGAGACACAGATGGGTGAGAGGAGAGAATGAGTAAAAAAAAAAAAAAAAAAAGAAATAGATGAGCATAGGGAGTAAGACAGGAAGAATTACATATGCATCTGTGGATTTCTGCATAACTGAAGTTAGTGCTGTTCTGACATTTATAACAATACAGCTGCATAAAAAACACAAGTCGTGAAGCATAAAATCCAAAATATTCATCAGTATTTCAGAACAGATTGTATGTGTGAGCAGAGAAACCACATACAGTAAAATCCTGCTTTTCTGCACAGATGAGACAGATGCACTGCTACTAATTATTCATTTTAATAAACAGCACACGTATGCCTTTTTTAATTCCATACAAAACAACAACAAATAACCACAATCCAAAGCCCTCTCTGTTTGGAACCTAAAATTTGCCGTTTCATATCCATTTTCCCTTTAAGAGTAATCTAAAACTGCACAATTAATACAGAATGCAAGTTCAAACCCTGCTGATTATTTTCACCATAATCTGCAGCCTGAATGTTTGCTTGATGAACTTCTATCGTATCTGAAAGACAACATTATCAGCAGCAGAACACGAGGAGCCTCTGACGGCGGGCTGAGCTGGTTCACAGCTGCAGGGACAGAGAGGGTGAGTGTTTGGTGCCATTTCAACAGATTGGTGGCTCCTCAGAGAGGTTACAGCGTGTTGTATTGTAGCTACATAAAGTTTCCAAAGTACAGATCATATCATCAAAAAAGTTATGGGAAAAAAAAATAGCAATGAGTCACAAACTTTTGTACTCAAAAAAATTAGTTTGCTCACTGATATGACCAAATTAAAAAAGCCCTCTGCGAGACGTCCGTCTGCCAGCTT
>JAOXNZ010000155.1:5709983-5724689 GCA_028566095.1 Kryptolebias brasiliensis
GTCCCCAGGCTCCGCCCCCTCAATGGAAGACGTGCCGGTAGGATTGAGGAGGTCTTCGAAGTACTCCGCCCACCGAGTCACGACGTCCCGAGTCGAGGTTTTTATTCCGTTAGATTAAATTAAATGTAGATGTATAAAGGCAGATGTCAACGTTGGTACAAACCAGGCCAAGGTAAGTATGATGTGGGTGGAGGTGGGCAACAGAATAATGTGCATGGACTAGAATACACTTCTGCAAGCTGTGCACATGAAAATTGGTTGCATTTTTTAAAAACTGGCCAAGCAAAACACATCTGCAGGGCTTCCTGGTTTCTTAGCATCAAACTGATTGAGACTGCAGCCTAAAATTCATCTATTTTCTCGCGATTTTGAGTCACCAACTAGTCTCCAACAGCCAAAACCCGGTGAGATACTACCTTAAGAAACTAAGCCTGCTTTGTAGTACAGGCCTCAGTTGAGCAGTAGCTCCATGTCAGCTGGATGTGTAAAAGTTACACAAACAGCTTTAAGCTATTGTTTGTGTGACCTAACCTAAACCACAGTTTTCCACACTAGTATCCAACTAATTAGACAAGCTGTATGTCAGCTCATTAATACTTGCCTGTGGCTTTTTCTTCCTTAGATACCGTTTTCAGTCATCATACCATGTTGAAAGACCTTTGATTCCTGTCTGAGACAACATTGTCTCTTAATAGTATGCCACATTTAACTCAGCATACCTCCCAGTCAAAACCACTGATCCCATTTCCTCTTCCTTTGTGTTATGTATTCATGTGCAAACACACGTATTCACACAAACACAGAGACACAAGCTGTAGTCTTTTAACACGACGCCACACACGCACGTCCATGCAAACAAAGAGAAGTGTTTTTTCGAAGGTGCTGGTACTTGTATGGATGAATACACAGGAACTAAAGCTCATGTGCAGTGTATTGTAAGGGAAAGGTTGCTATACTACCAAACACCTCCCTCTGTAAACACCACACAAACACAAAACACAGGGACTACTTTCATTTTGCTAGGATAACACTGATAGTGCCTGTGTGCTCCCCCTGTCTTCCTCATGTAAAGTCTCTCTCATGTCTTGGGGAATCAGAAGTAGGCCGAGTCTGAGGATGTGCTCATTTCAGATACTATCACTGTGGATCACAGCCAAGGACATTTTTTTTGCTTCAAATTGCCAAACTGGGGACTCTCAGACATAAAAAATTAATCAGATTTACAGCAAAATGGGATTATAAAGAAGATACAGCATAGGTCAGCTAAACTGCAATTTGTGTGGCTAAAATGAGCATCTCTAAATAACTTGTTTCACTGGTATGCAAGGGGTTCACACCCTACATTTGGCCAAAGTACAAAAGCAATTAACAGTAGGTAAATGAGGCTGAAATATAGCGTAATATAAATGAAATATGAGTAAGCTGTAATGAAAGATTCTTAAAAATAACTTGGCCTAGATTTATTTAGCTGAGAATTTAAAAGCTTTGGTCAGTCCTTCTTATCACTCATGGACATGAGTAGACTCTCTTATAGTTGACATTAAAAGGGCATTAAAGAATATTGTGACATAAGGTAAGAAAGCAAAAGGTTTTTATTAATAAGAGATTCAAAATGGAGGGTGTGATTACCTCAAAGATCAGCTCTGAGTCTCCTCTTGCTTGCATGGATGGACAGGTTGACAGATGAGGTCAGACAGAAGTCCCCATGGACTATGATGTTTGTAGATAACATTATGCTATGTAGTGAGAAGGGGAGCTCTGGAGAGAAACGAAAAGAAAGTCAGTAGAAGCCAAACAGAATTCAAGTGTGTGAATAAGGGGGAGACAGACATAACAATGAAGCTGCAAGGACTTGAGGTACTGAAGGTGGATGAGTTTAAGAACCTGGGGTCAATCATCCAAAGCAAATGGTGGGGGTTGCTAGCAGGATGGAGTGAATGGAGTGTCAGTGGTGATTTGTGACAGGGTATGCAAGAGTGAGAGGAAGGTTTACAAGATGCTAGCGAGTGTGGTGCTATAATGTTTGGTTTGGAGACAATGGCATTAACAAAAAGACAGGCAGAGGAGCTGGAGTTGGCAGTGATGAAGATGTTCAGATTAGGATTGACCAAAATGGACAGGATTAGAAATGAGTTTTTCAGAGAGACAGCTCAGGTTGAGCAGTTTAGAGACAAAGTTAGAGAGGCGAGACTGAGATGGTATGGACATGTGCAGAAGAGGGTCAGCGAATATATTGGACAAAGGATGTTAAATATCCTTAACCAGCCGGTTTCTCTTAGATGTCCCAAGATTCAAATGAAAATATAAAGGTGATCAGACTTTTGCAGTGGCTGCTCCAAATGTGTAGAAAGTTCACATCTGTATTCACAGACCACTGAGTCTTTTAAATCTTTGCTTAAGTCTAAAAACAGGCAGGTTAGGCTGCCTTCAGGTCCAGGCCTCCCTTGAAAAAGAGATCTGCGATCTCAGTGGGACTTGCCGGGTTAAATAAAGGTTAATAAAATAAAATAAATAATAAATTTGCTTAAGACTGATCTTTTTTCTTTGGCTTTTGACTTGAGCAGAGTATGAGACCCAAATAGAGCTGATGTTTTCATGTTGTCTCTGTATTTTATGTTAGCTTTTATTTGTTTTTTTTATGTTGCTTTTCACTGTTGTATTGTAACATTTTGTTTGACTAAACTGCAAAGCACTTTGGTCAATATGCTATCAAAATTAATTTGAAAGCTGACACTGAATATGGAGCTGCCAAGGAGGAGGAAAAGAGGAAAACCATAGAGGTTTGTGAATGTAATGAAGGAAAACAGGGTTGGTGTGACAGAGTAATATCCTGGGATACGATGAGATGGAGGCAGAGGATCTGAGACTCCTAAAGAGAGCAGCTGAAAGAGGAGGTTTAACAGCAAATGAGCTTTATTAAAACTGAATATGGCACATTTGCCTTGGATAAAGTCTGCACAGAAAACTTTGGAACTTGGAACTTTTTTAAAACAAAGGTTGAATTGAATTTCCACAATGAAAGTGAAGAAAATGCCTGAAAAACCCCTCGTGACCTTATCCATGTGTCCCATTGACATGTTAAATATTCATGTTTTCACTGAAAGGCAACCAGATAAGCTGACTGTAACTGGGTGGTTACAACATTGTTTTCTACAAGCAGGTAAGGACAGGAGAAAGATTTAAAAGATTCATGTAATAGATGTAAAAATATGTGTATAATTTCAAAAAATGTTTTATAAAAAGTCACGGTTGACTTATGTCGAGTTTTAAAGAAAAAAGTGTTGCACTTTCGTACACCTAAAATGTACTCTAGATGCAGTTTTACTTCACAGTCCTTGGAAGTGGCTTTATTGTTTTATGGTATGGTTTTATTCATACATTAAAATATTAAATAGAAGAAGACCTTACTGTATAAAAGTGTGACCTCATGTTGGAGCTGATTGCTGTAGGAAGATATAATAATGTAGACGAGCTAAATCAAAACAGACAGAATGCACAAATACTGAAGACAGCAAATCAAAATACTGCTATAAAAAAGTATTTAAAAGTTTGCTTAATAACCTTGTTCCTTTTTAAATAAAAAAGGCAGGACACTGAATCTAAAAACTGAAAAGGATTTAGCACTTTAAAAGCATACCATTAACACAATAGTTAACTTCACGTCTTATATTTTTGTACACAAAGGGTAGAATCAGCAAAAATGGGCCAAATAAAGTTGGAATGTTGTATATCTCTTTAAAATGTCAACGCTAATCAGATTAAATGCTCTTGCATTGTTACTACAACCCTGGCTGACATTTAATAATAGTTTTAATTGATTTGAAGTTTTTTGTTTTTTGTTTTTTGGGGAGTCAGGGCAAAGGGTTATATGAAATTGAGACTGGAATAACAAATTTAACTTAAGACTAATACGGGTAATGAAAGAATATGTTACTTTACGAACATAACTAAAAGTCTTTTTTTCTATGTTTTGAGAGACTCTTTCAAATTAAAGTGTTAACAATTCAAATAAAGTTGTATTTTCTTTTAAAAGACACTTTTTGGCACTGGCCCAGTGTAGCTGAAACAGGTTTCTAAAAATGAACCCCATGCTTCAACAACAACCCCATTAAAGACTGTTAGCAGATGTATCCTGATGTAGATCAAAACTCTCAATGATTTATCAGCGTTCCCATGTCTTAAAAACAGTAAATGACACAAAAGGCTACAGAGGAATGGGTGCAACTTTGTACAATGTGAGCTGAGGGGATAATAATGGTGAAGATGATGTTTATAGCTGGAAAAACTTTGAGGGGAACAGAGCACAACTTTAAGTAAAACCCACTACAGTACAAAAGCCTGTCAACTAAAATGTTTTTTGGATAGTTTTCCTTTTTTGTCTCATTGTTCAAATTATTGCTTGCCATCAAGCACAGCGAGCGATCATAAAATTGCCTTTGTTAGCAAAACATCTCATGAACCAGTGGATGGATTTTAATGAAACTCAGAAAGTGATCACTGGATGTACAACTACTGGAGTCAGTCTAATTGAAGACGGCTGCCCCAGCTTAGAAAACACAAAAATGTTTATAATTCGGTCAATTTTACAGATACTGAGCTACACTTTGGTGTGGTGGTAGCCAAGACTCATCCCCAACATATACTTTAATGACTAAAAAAATCCCACAGGATCTTTGTTTAAAACTTTGGCATGCAAGGCAGCCGGTCATATACCTTTCTTCAAGGAATGCTAGTTTCATTGTTTTAGTAATGTATTTGAATGTTTGATGCAGTATACAGTAAATTGTAAGTTTTTATTTTTATTTTTGTTAAACTCTTTATGTCACAAACTGATTTACTGTAACAATAAACTTGGCAAACCACTTTCTGATGATATACACATCATAATTCCAAATGCATTTAAAGGTACTCTTTAGAAAATCATGAAGTTGTTATTGACTTCTTTTGGCTGCATCCTTCTGCAGGAGTCACCACATCGAGCGAACTCGCGTGAAGGATTTGGCAGTTGTTTTACGCCGGATGCCCTTCTTGATACAACCTGGACTCTAACCTGGAGCCTCAGACTTACAAGGCCGCGACACTGACCACCAAGCTACCACTGCAAAGTCATGAAGACCAGACAAAAAAATAAAAAATTACAAAATAAGAAACAAAATCTGCACAGTATTTTCCTCATATTGATGGTTAATGTGTGCTTAAATAAAAAAAAAATGTTTGCAAAATTTGTGACAGGATGCAAACTACTGGATGTGTTTGTTTACCTATGTAAAGACCTGAAGTGACTGAAAATAGGTCAAATGTCAAACCTACGGCCATATTTGTTTACAGCTAGCCAAACGTAGGTCAGTCATGTGAGCCAAGCTTCAACGTGGCTTTCTGCAGATTCAGCTGAGTGTTTTGTTTAAACTGAGTGTGGACCCACATTTCAGCATTTCATTCAATATATCTGGAAAACTACTGGACTAAACTCCTTCAAACGGCACCATTTGACACGGTTCAGGGTAACCCTCTTTTATGTTTGATTTCATATTTTCACTGAGTGCCTTTAAGCCTTTACTTTCCAAAAAGAAATAAATTATAATATAGAATTACTGAGGAAAGATTCAACAAATTCCAAAAGCGCCATTAGATTTAATAAAGGGCAAATTTCAATGTTTTTTTAAGGCATCAACCAAATGTGACTCTTTTTAGCTAAATTGACCCAATAAACTCCACAATGAGACTTGTATCAAAGACGAATTTCCTGCTAATATTCAACATGACCTTGAGAAAGACCATCCAAAATCATATTATTGCTTCAGTAAAGTATAATTAATACCCACGCACGTATAACAAAACCATTATTAAATGAGCAGCTTGAGTTGGCTAAGAGAAGTGAACAGTAAATAAAAAACTTACACCGTGCTTCTGTTAAGCATCACTTTGAGTCGCCTGATGGAAAGTCATGTTGTTTGATTGATGTTTGTAGACTCATCGCGTCACTTTTCTTCTTCTGAGGAAAACTGTGCGTTTATGGTGTGTCTGCTGCCCTGAGGCCCTTCAGACAACAACAACAACATAAACAAAAACAACAACAACAGGAAACATGAGGCTGCTGCCGCTGGGTGGAGGGCTGGCCTCGCCTCGTCTCTCCGTAATGACGGGAGTCAGGTAACCTCCTCACACACACACACACACACACACACACGGTTTGTAGACGGTGAGGAAGAGGCGGCGAGAGGAAGGACGCTTTCACCTCCCCACCAGTGCCGTGCCTCAGAGTTTGAAGCTAACTTTGTTGGACTTTTTAAAGAAAGTCGGACCCGTTTCGTCGTCCCGCTGCTGCGTTCACGTGCCACTCTGGGAAGCGAGAGAAACCGCGGGGACTTCAGGTGCTGAACGTTTGTGTCGTATTTTACCGCTTTACCTACTTATATTCATTGATTCAGGAGAAGGACAGCGCTTTTATTCCCCTCCCCGCTACTTTTTTTTTTTAATCGTTTTACATTTTGGGGTTAGGTTTTTGACGCGAACCAAGTGGCAGGGAAACAACAGGTAAGTGCATTTTGGCTCGTTTCGCATGAATTGTTAAACAATTTTGGTGTAGCTACGTGATCGGTTGACACCTTTTGAGCGTGAGCCAAGTGGTGGAAGTGAGCCAGACCGAGACAGGTCAGCCCCCAGCTGCTGCTGCGGACTTGTTTGACCTCTGTTAAGTCCACAATCAAATAACTTTTATGCTCATTTGAAATCTCATTTAATCAAACTGTCACTCTTGTTCACTTTCTTAACACCTGCAAATCTGCATGTGCTTAGTTTTCTTTCTTTTTTTTAGTCTGCAGTAGTTTGGGATAATGGCTCTATGTTTTGCTACTTAAGGACTCATAATTGCATCTTGCAACAGTACCTCCCCACATAAAACACACCCAGAAGACACAAACACTTCAAATAAAACCAATCAGATCCACCTCATGCAGGGGCGGATTCAGAAACATACTGGTTGGGTCACAAGACGGTGGGGGCAGGAGATTTTGAGAGGACCCTATGGCAGGAATATATGTGCTGATGTAATCACAGTTACTTGATATAATCACAGTAGTATCTATTATTGTTTCAATGAAACTCTCAAAATATTATCATTGGATTTGCATCTAAAACTGATTACCTTTTACAGTCAACCCCATTCAAGATGGTTGCCACAGCTAAACGACATTAGAGAACTCAAAAATGGTTAAAATTCAGCCAGCGCTAACAGACTGTGCAAGATGTATTTTTAACACTTTGGCCTTAACTATTGGAGTCAGCTGTGTCTGTTGGCAAAATGTACCCCTGGGTGGATTTCAATGAAAATCACAGACAATAATAACTGGATGTGGGAGTTACATGCCTTTCTTACATGCCAAACATGTGAGAAAGTGAACAAGAGTGACAATTCTGTTAAATGAGATTTCAAAAGAACATAAAAGTTCTTTGATTGTGGACATAACAGGTCAAACAAGTCAGCAGCAGGATAACTGATTACCTTTTAGAGCCAACCTACTTCAAGATAGCTGCCACACATCTAACTGACCTTAGCAAACACAAAGTTACTACAACTCAGCCAGTTTTACAGATGCTGAGGTAAAATTTGGTGTGTTAATAGTCGAGTGTCATTTCCAACTTGTACTCCGAGTGCTAACTGATTGTGCAAAATTGGTTTGCAATACTTTCCCATTAACCTATTGAAGTCAACTCTGTTTTCAAAATATGTTGAGAGCCACTGGATGGATTTTAATGAAACTGTCTGAAAATATTTCTTGGATGGACATCTCAGGGGTAACGTTTTGAGTCAGTAAAATTCAAGATGGCCACCACATCTAAGTGACCTTAACAAACACAGAAATAGGTTCAACTCAACCATGTTTTACAGATGTTGAGCTAAAATTTGGTCTGGAAGTAGCTGAGAGTCGATAACAACACGTACTCTGAGCATGATGGATCTCACAGTATTGCACCAAGCTGCACAAAGCATCATTTACAAGGTTTTACTAAAATAGCTGCAACTCCCTCTCTTCTCATCATAAAACAATTTTAGTCTAAAACTCTGGCATGAAAGGCAAAATCAATTAGCACGCTGTTCAGCAAAACATCTCACTTATTTAGATGTAAAGCTTCAGTGCATTTTGACTCAATGCTGAGTACAGCCAGACTTGATGACCTCTTCTGATAGACTGCAAATAGGCAAAGATGTTTGAACTGAAGGAATCTTGAGTTTAGACCGTCATTGACCAGAGAAGTTAAAATTTAAACTGATGCCGCCCTTCGACCACTCTTGCTGAAATGTGATGCTCTGGCTAATCATTTCTAACGCTTCACAAATCTGTCATCAGGCATTTAAAAAAAACAAACATACAGCTGAACCCATCAATGGGTTTGCAAAGTTTAGTTTTGATCGGAATCTGCTGAAATCTTCCCAAATGTACAAAGGAGGCACAGAGAGGAGCAGAGTGGGTGGGATAGTTGTTAAAAGCAGATAAAAGAGTCACTGAAACTGTGTGGTTGTTGGCGCCATTGATCAGAAAGAGTTTTATCTTTTTAAATCATATTGAAAGGAGCAGGGAATAAGACTCTGACAAGGCATGGGGAGATTATGAAACAGAAAGATAAAAGTGGGGGAGACAAAAGAGTAGCTGGGAGTGATGAAATCCACCAGTTTGCTTTGCTTGGCCAACTTGGTGATGGATGAATTTTCAGCAGGAGGAAAATTCCTCGTCTGTCACATCGCCTCCAGCCTTCTTCTTCATGCATCCATCCTCAGTGTAATAGATGTTAGGGTTACAGATGTTTTTTTTTCTTCTTTCGATGCTGTGGTAATTGTAAAAGGAAACCAGCTATTTTTGTGTCTGATAGCTTCTCTGAAATATGAAAATGTGCTGTTTATATGGGTGGAGTTTTTCCAATTCAAATACATGCTGTGGAACCTTTCCTGATAAATGATGTTGTTGGTTGTTATAATGTCAGACTTCTCCCTGCCACTTTCTGTCCTAATGTGATGTTTGCCGGGTCTTTATTTGTATGTGCACGCAGAGTGCACAAACAAAGCTCGCTTCAGGTTATTATTATGACCAGACAGAAAATTGGCCTCAGATGGCCGAGTGTGCACAAAGATACCTGGACAAAATAGACAGCTAAGTGAGACGTTATTTGTTACTTAAACTTTAATTTAATTTTGAATGGTTTGTAAACAAGCAAAAAACTGTAAACATGAAATCTGTTTTTATGTATAGCTCATAAACAAAAGAACTCCTTGGACCCCCTCAAGCTTCCAAGGACATCTCAAGACATAACTCGTAAATTAGATGTGGACCACAAAATGTAAACAAAAACAAGCCTGTATCTTTTTAGCTCTGGAAGTGTGTTTTCATTAGCCTTTTTTTGTTGGTGTAAAAAAAAAAAAAAAAAAATCCAGAGTGGTAGTTGCTTCATCGTCTTCCATTTCCTTTCTTTCAACTAATCAGATGCTCAAAAAGATGCAGCAAGACAAGGTTGAAGCTGAAAATGAAATTTAATAAATGAGATGAATTTTGTAAACAACAACACAAAATGTCACCAAGTTCTTGGTTGTGTGAGCCATCTCACAACCTGGAAACACTGACAAAGACACATTAATAATCATGTAAAACTTTAATATATAATGATTTATTTACAGTAAGTTGTTAAAAAGCATGATAATGAGGAGCAGTATGTCTTTTGTCTGAGACACTGAAGAATGGACCCAGGTCTTTACCTTTGCAGAGTTACTGTCATGAGAGTTTGACTGTCCAGTCCACATGGGTTTTGTGAATCTGGAGAAGGCTTATAACCGTGTTCCCCGAGGCATTCTGTGGGGGGTGCAGTGGGAGTGTGAAGTACCAGTTTAGCTTTTAAGGGCTTTTTGATCCCTTTATAACTAAAGCATGAGCTGTGTCCACATTCTCAACACAAAGTCAAGTTCGTTTCCAGTGCAGATTGGACTCTACCAGGGCTACCCCTTGACTCTGATCCTGTTTGTGGTGCTCATGGACCCGATCTCAAGGCGCAGTCATGGAGAGTAGTGTTTAGGAACTTCAGAGTCTTATCTCAATGTTTTTCAGATGATGTGGTCCTGATGGCATCTTAAAGCCACGACCCTCAGCGTGCTCTGGGGTGTGAAGTGTCAGGGATGAGAGTCAGCTCCTCTAAGTCTGTGGCCATGGTTCTCAACCAGAAAAAAAGTGGGATTCTTATTCCAGGTTGGGGGTTAGTTTTTGCCAAAATCAAAGCAGTTCAAAAATTCAGGAGCTTTGTTCATGAGTTATGGCAAGATTGAGCTTAAAATGAAGTTATGGATTGGGACCTTATCCACAGTAAAGATGGCATTGATCTGGTCTATCATTGTGAAAATTAAGCTGAACTGAGAGGCCCAGCCCTCAATTTTCTGGTCTTTCTATGTTCCAACCCTCACCTATGGTCATGAGACATGGATCATAACCAAAAGAATGAGCTCCTGGATATAAGTGATTAAAATATGTCTTCCCCAAAGAGTGGTCAGGCTCAGCCTTAGAGATTGGGTAAGGAGCTCTGTCATTAGAGGGGAGTTCAGAGAGCCAGCGCTCTTCTGCATTAAAAGAAGTCAGTGGTTTGGGCATCTGATTAGGATGCTTTTTGAACTCCTTTTTCTGGAGATTTCTGGGCATGTCCCACTGGGAAGAAACCCCAGAACAGTGTAAGAATAAGTATGAAAAGGGTGTTTGATTGCCCAAGATTGAGTGAGTCTCATATTATTCTTTTTTTTTTCCAAACTATGAAATCTTTGTTAATATGGAACCAAAATGAAACCTTTAGTCAAAAGTTTGAGCACACCTACAGATTCTTTTAGATTGAGTTGGTATTTACAAATTCCTCCATGTCATCGTGATAATATACTGTTTCCGCTTCACAGATGAAGAAACATGTTCTATTTATTTTCCCACAGGTTTCTTCTGACAGCACGTTTCTTTATGATGTCACCGTTATTGTCCAAACATGCCTGAGATACCAACCATGTCTTGTAATTCGAATATGAACAATACACCAGATCTCTTTTGTTTATTGCTTTGCCATTGCTCATATCTGTTTTTTAACTCTGTCTTTACTGGACACAGTGCAGATTGCCAGAGATTTGAGTGATTTTGATGTTGGCCTAATTGTAATTGCTGGACAACTTGGTCCTAGCATCTTTGTGATTTCCTTAATCTGCAATGGTTAGGACCTATCAAATGTGGTCAAAGGGAGAAAAATAAACAAACTGTGAGAGATATGGGTGGTCAATGTCTTCCATCTATCCATTATCTTTACCCACTTTTTTGTTTCCGGGTCGCTCAGGAACTGGTGCCCATCTCCAGCTGTCATTGTGCGAGAGGCGGACCTGGGCAAGTCGCAAGTCCATCACAAATGAGACAGACAACTATTCATGCTCTCATGCACACCTAGCAACAATTTCAAGTTACCAATCAACCTAACATGCATGTTTTTGTTCTGTGGGAGGAAACCAGAGTACCCGAAGAAAACCCACACATGCACAGAGAACACACATAAACTCCACACAGAAAGGCTGGGAGGCAAACCCAACAATGGTAATGATGATTCTGAAAGAAATCTGGTATACCACACAATGTAGCTTAGTTGGATCTTTATGTGGCTATGTATCTCCAGATCAGTGATGGTGCACATTCAGATCCTTTCCACTATGCCTCATGCTGCATATATTAGCACCCTCGGGCAAAACAATATGGTTGTGAGAAACAGGGAAAACTAGCTGGGAGATGACTGACCTTTTTTTTTTTTGTGGGAAAACTTTGGATTTTATCATTCGTGTTGGTGTTCTTTGGAAATTCTTTAACTACCTAATTACTGCTGCTAACATCCCATAATGGAAGCAGTATTTTGGATGGTATTGGCATCTTTTAGGAGGATCTATCTGCAGGCATGCTGAGAAAATGGTTCAAGAATAATTTAACACACACACATACACGCAACCCCCCCCCCCCCGGAAAAAAAAAAATACCTAAGACGTTCGCTTGTTTACCATAGGTGAGTAATGGTAGTTTCACCTTCTTACTTGGAGGACTCAAAGGATTGTCTGTGGTGATGGGCATCTATGGTGATGGGCATTTGTTAAAACATACCTTTTGATGTCCAGTGACGTCACGTCTATGTCTGTTCAGCGTCAGTTTAGAGAGACCTACTCAGAATAAGGTAGGTTATCTTTCTACAAAACAATTCCATAATATGGCCACAGAGATGAGCCCCTCTTTCAGCTGCCTCTGGCTGTTCATAAATCACCATTTAAGATGGCCATGTCCTGCAATGATGTGAGCTTATACAGCATTGTAAAACATAGAAAGCATGGAGTATAACTTCGCAACCCTGACATGAAGCACTACACATAAAATGCGTCAGACATTTCCCATTTCAAATTTTGTGTCTAGCTTGTCGTTCAGATCATCTGCCATCACTCATCATGACATTATGTCAGCCTACTCTTTCAGATATCTGCTATTTTGGCTTTGTCAACACCTTGCTTGGCAGCTCAGAGGTGTAATAACAGCGGGTTGACTTCAACCACCCGTGCTGCCTCAATTCTTTCATAACATCAAGAAGCCCAGAAGGCATATCAGGCCTGGTTTAAAAGGGATTTATAAAAGAGGTTTCTATGTATTATACACACTGTTAAAAAACCCACCTTAAAAAAAAATTCTGCTTGGCATCTAGCACAAATGTCTTTATCAATCAACAGTAAAATAATAATCTCAAGTAAATGAACAAGCATAATGCCAAATGTCATAATTAAAGCCACTTAGTTGTTAAGATTTACTGCTTTCAAGAATAATGTGATAGTGAGCTAAGTACTTGGGGACATGGCAGCTTTTACAAAGTTCTTTTACAAGATAAGCAAAAAAGATGAGCAAGATAAACAAAAGAACCCCCAAAATGAATGTTCCATCAACTACCGTCTAAAGATATCTACCTTTCTGAAGCGTATGTAAATATTTTAACTGCAGGCAGACCATAGTTGCACATTTTATATAGGATGTTTTTATAAACGGCATGATCAAAGTTGATTGAAGACAACAAGACGTCCTTAAAAGCTCATATTTTTTCGTTTGTTTGTATCCTAGTTGTGAAAGAAAAAGAAATGCTCCCACAAATGAGCGATGCCAGGGAAGCTGGCCAATGTTGCTCATCCTGCCAAAGCTGCAGCTAATATGTGATGTTGTTTTCTAGTCAATTATGTGGTAAATCAAGCATTATCCCCGCCAGTTCACAACTAAATCAGAAGAAACTCACCTGTTGCTGAATTGTGCTCAGTGCCAAAAACAAATCTAAATCCCTCTCTCTTAGCAGGCTTATTTTGTGGGCTTTTGGTGGCATTGGTTGGTGCTGCAAAACTGGCAGAAATCTATGTTGTGTATATAGTATAAACATTGTTTTGTTTTATCACTGAAGCAATGATTTTTTTAAACTAATCTTTTCTGTTCATAGGCATGCTTTTAGCCTGGCATACAGCTAAAAAGAAGAGTTATCCTTGTTGCAGTGCTTCACATGGTAGCAATATGGCATTCTTATTTTAATTATTTTGTTCAACATTCATTAAAGGGAGTACCTCGGAAGGAACAATACTTCATATTTGGATGTCTCTCCATGTCAAGAATGTAAAATAGTCAATTCTGTGGGTTGCTTGAGAAACCTTTGCCACCAATTATCTATGCCAGAGTTTAAAATTGATATCATCTTATGATGAGAATGGAGGGAGTTTTAGCCCTTTTGATCAAACCTTGTAAATGATGTTATGTGTGATCTCTTGGAGTATGTGTTGAGGATGACTCTCAGCTACTACCACACTAAATTTGAGCTTGATATCTGTAAAATTGGCTGAGTTATAGCCATTATTGTCATTTTAATGGTCAGTTTGCTGTGGCGACCAACTTGAATTGGGTTGACTCCAAAAGTTCATGACTTGTAGATGTACACCCAGTGAGAGATTCATTAAAATCCATCATGAAATATTTTGAAATAACAGAGTTGACTTCAATAGTTAATGGGCTTAATCTTAATAACAGATGCCACACAATCAGTTAGCAATTGGAGTATAAGTTGGGGATGACTCAGCTACTAACTCAAATCTTAGCTCAATATCTGTAAAACTGACTGAGTTATAGCCATTTTTGTGTTTTTAAAAGTTGCTCATCTGTGGTGGTCATCTTGATTAAGTTGACTCCAAAAGTTAATGAGTTGTAGATGTCTATCCAATGATTACTTTCTAAGAAGACACAGTCATGGGCAAAAACACTGATGCCCTTTGGCGACAAGCTATAAAAATGTGTTGTCGCAAAGAGTGTTTTTCTGTCTACTGGCTTGTTCACCCAGGTTTGATTACTGTTGATTTTATAAATATATATATATATATATACACTGCTCACAAAATTGATGGGAACACTAAAATAACACATCCTAGATTTCAATTAATTAAATATTTTCATTGAAAAACTGTATTATTAACACAGTGGAATTGTTTGAGAAGAAAATAACACAAAAATTATCAATGTAAATCAAAATTATTACACCATGGAGATCTGGATTTGGATTCATACTCAATATAAAAGTGGAAAACAACATGACAGGCTGATTCAACGTCAGTGAATATTCCTCAAGACAAGTCTAAATGAGGCTCAGTATTGTGTGTGGCCT
>JAOXNZ010000155.1:5747868-5766157 GCA_028566095.1 Kryptolebias brasiliensis
CACAGTGACTGCTGGAGATAGGCACCGGCTCCCCGCAACCCGGAATGGAAAAAGCGGGTAAAGAAAATGGATGGATGTTGTGTTGGTAGAAAAAAAATGTTTTTAACCAATCACATGACACAAATCAAACGCCTCTCATTACTTTGAGAACACCATCCCCAGAGTGAATCATGGCTGTGGCTTGTATACATTTACATTAGCTAAGTTTTATGATGTTCTGTTAATCGTCATTAAGTTGACCTCGCTCTTTAAAAGAAATGCACTTCCAAATTTCAGTTTGCATTGTCTCTCTTTTCCACCTCCTTGTTGTCTTTCAGGAGAAGCGTCGGCTGCAGGAGGAGCAGGACAGAGCCAAAAGAGAACAGGAGGATGAGAGGCTTAGGCAACAGCAGCTTAAGGTCTGACACATGTATACTCAAGACAATCTAACCATACTTATTCATTACACACATACTTACAAACACATGTGAATTCTGAACTTATTTTACTAAAGAGAAATCACCCGCAGACTCATTTCTACTTGTGTGCATGTAGATCTTTTTTCACATACACACACTCAACGTACACTCACACACACACACACACACACACACTGCTGACCTGTAAGTCTAACCTGCCTGACTTCCTGGTCCAGCTAGTTTCTTGGAAACCTGGAAGCCGGTCTTCCTTTCCGAAATCAGTTTTATGTGAATGCTTCCTCACTCTGCAAGTCACAGAGCAGCTCTATTGTTTTCACATCATTTCCAGACTGGCGTTCCCACTTCCTACTCCACGGTGTTTTGCCGCCCCGAGGCACATTCCTCAAATTGCGAGAAATACATCCAATAGAAGGGGTTTGTTTCTGTTTGGTTTATGCAGGTATGCTTGTGTGTGTGTGTGTGTGTGTGCTGGTAGGATGATGTAGGAGAGTGTTGCCTACGCAGTCATTTTATTTGCGCATGGGTTTTTGCACAGTGCTCCAAATTTGAATTGCAATCTTACTAACAAAAGTTGCGTCAGACTGTAAATATTGCATGACAATACTCATGCTTGCTCTCTCACAGGGGACATTGTTATTAAAGCCTTTAGTTTTATTTGTTTGCTTTGCTATTGACCCTAACCTTGGTAAGGAGCAGCAACTGTATTTAGAGCTGCTAAGCTGCAGGGAAGTGAGGAGAAGGCTGAGTCCAGCACAGGAAAAGGAACAGAGACAGGCCTATTCTGAGCTGCACAAGAACAGAGATGGTATTGAGACACTTCTAGCTGCAGAAAGTAGGTACAGTGGATCTAGAAAGTCACCACGTTTTTGTGGTGTAAAAAATGAAACCGTGACAAATCATCTTTACTGTTACTGTTACATCTATGCTGTGCAATTCAACTGGAAAAAAGTTGTAGGTAAAAATACAAAAAAATAAAAAGATGCATTAAGCTGGTAGGATAGGTGTGCACATCCATAAACTAATATTTACAATGTCAAAGCATTGTTTGATTTAGTTACTGCCTTCCTTCCTTTTTTGGAAGGCACCTGCCATCATAAAAAAAAACCAACTCTTATCAACCTGAAATAAAGTTCAGCTGTCCTAATGAAATTTTCCCGATCAGTTCAATCAGTTACATTTTACAGCAAAACCCATGGTTCACAGAGAGCTCACAAAGCCCCAAACGGATCTCATTGTTGAAAGGAATCAGTCAGGAGAGGGTTACAGAACAGTTCTCCTGTAGATATCCAATGCAACACAGTAAATACTGTCATCAAGAAGTGGAGAATATGGAACAACAGTGACGGAGATCTGGACATCACTCCGAAATGAATGAAAACACAAGACAGACTGGTCAGGGAGGCTGCAGAGAGGCCTACAGCAACACTGAAGGAGCTGCAGAAATTACTGACAAGTTTTTTTTGTACTGTTTTTTTTTTAACATGTCTGAACTATGGGGTAGAGAATGCCTTTCTTAAATAAAAAACATCCCGGCCTGGCAAAATATTGGTAAAATACATATTAAGTCTCCCTAAAATGTAGAAAAATGTGTTCTGGTTTGATGAACTGAAGTTGAACTTTTTGGCCACAGTTCCAAGAGGTGTGTTTAGTGCAGGAATGAGACTGTAGATCACCAAAAGAATACTATACCCACAGTGAAACATGGCAGTGGCAGCATCATGCTGTGGAGTTGCTTTTCTTCAGCTGAAACTGGGGTTTTAGTCAAATTGAATGGAATGTTGAAAAGTTTGAAATACTTATTTATTTTGACCTGAAATGTTGAGGTGTCTGCTGGAGAGCTTAAGACGAATTTTACTTTTCAAAATGGTGATGACCCCAGGCATACATCCAAATCAGTTTTTCAATGTTGAGTTGTTTTTTTTTTTTTCAAATTCTCCATCTCAAAAGCTTCAAAATGATACATAAGTTTGCTAATATTTGGGGCTTTATTTCCTGGCCTGGCAACAAGCTAGTTTTGTTTACGAGAGCGCCCGTTTGAAAACTCGACTTTTATTAGTCTGGAGTGATGCCATCAGGAATTCCAGTCCTATATTTAAAAAGGGGAATCCCCAAGCTGCACAGCGATTCCAAATGATTTCTGAATTAATTTCCTGGCACTACGGCATCCGGCAGAGAAAAAATATAATTTTAAAGGAAATTAAAAGGATTAGAATTAAAAGGATTATTTCTGAAGACATACACGTTAGAAAACTTCAATTTAAAGGTAAGTTAGAAAGATTATATGCTATTTTAGTTACTCAGTTAGGGCAAAAATCAACATCTTCATGTTATTTGCACTGCAGCCTGGGCTCATTTCGACTCTTTTTGCCAACACGGGCCACATATGTCATAGTAATGGTGGAAAGTTTTAAAATGATTATCATGGTTTTTTTTTGTTTTTTTAACATTACAAAACCCTGACATTTTAGCAGAGGTGCGTAGACATTTTATATCCACTGTAGCTACAGACTGTAGATGTATGGTCCCATAAAATGGATTTTACACAAAAAGCTTGGCTTCACACAGTTGGAGAAAGTGCAGCTAATGAGTGTTTTATTGCTGGCTATATTTCTCAATTACTTCAATTAAAAGTTCCTTGTAGATTAATTCTTCTCTTTAGACCGGTTTCCCTAGAGTAAACTGTCTAACTCAAGGGTGTTTTACAAGAACAGATGTATGTGGAGACTCTTCAACCAAGGTCAGTGATTGCAGCACAGCTGTCATATCTATTAAGCCATCCGGCAGCCCTTGTTTTTTGTTTTTTGTTTTTTTTCTGATATACAGGCCAACACAAATGCCTTTGAATGTCTTTGGAACAACTGTTAGTTTACAGTTTCAGTATCTACCCTGCACATTCCTGAAAAGAGTATTATTGTTTGGAAAATAATCAGGAATTGGGATGCAAGTAAGAGACTCCTGTTAGTAGTAAATAGGTCAGTGTATTAAATGCAGTGGACAATGAAAAAACACACAACCCAACCTGTCACTCAGTAGTATTTTGAGTAACTTTGAAAGCCATATATTGCAAAATGTACATTTTTTTAAATAATGACCCTCCTGATGTGTGAGCTCCATAAACATTGACAGTGTTTGAAATGTTAATTTCTTTACTGTATGGATGATGGGCATGTTGTTTCATGCACGTCGTCAAGCCTACAAAACGAAGCACGCCACGTCTTGCAGAGAGCCCGTCTTGGTGTATTACGATGAAATCCGACTCCTGCCAAATTAGATGCCAGGCACTGATATGATGCTAAATCTCGATTGTAGGTAAAGATCCACAGTTGGATTTAAATTCTGAGCAGAAAGCTGCTAAAGCCTGTAGAACGAGCGATTCTACAGTCTGACCTTTAGGGGTGCAGCTGACACTAACCCTTGGCTGAAACAAATTAAGTATTTTTCTAAATTACTTTGTGAAAGTATAAAGAGAGAATAAAACTAGTCATTCATGAAATGGATTTAAACATAATTTGAGTAGAAAGCTTTTTTATTATTATTTTTTCAGCTGAACAATTAAGTGTTTTGTCTTATAACGATCTAAGCCCGTTTTCTTTCTTTTTTTACCCCTTTCTTTCAGGCCTTGCTCCTTTTTGTCCTCTATCCTCCCCTCTCCCTCTCTTTGCACACAGTAGGTCTACAACATTTTTTAGTGAACTAAAGTACTATGGAGTAATCTTTAAATAAATAAAGCAGACAAATACTGTAGGTCAACTGTGAGGTAAATACAGTAAATGTAACGCACTGAGGTTGGTAGGACTCTGTATGTCAACACCTTGCTTATATAATGTCACTATAACCAGCAGGTTCTTAGATCAGTGCAGTTTTACACCCACAAAACCTGTAAAAACAGGTCACGTTTGCCCCAATAGATGAGGGCAATAAAAAGCAGTTTTTCAAGGTCCAACTAGTTCTTTTTTCCTTAACTGGTTGATCTTATTCCCTCTCCCTATCCTCCTCACCTCATCCTTGTACTATCAACCAAAACGTGCTATGTATCAACTAAACAATAAAAAATGATCATACCAAAAGGCACAAGCAACACTCATCTACAATAATTTGGCCATTCTTTTGAGTACCGGATTGCTAAAGTATTAAATAGGGTTTTGTATGTTGTCTCACCTGAAAGTAGCTGTATTTTGCTTTTTTTTTTTTAAAAAGAAAACACGTCTTTTTATGGAAAAGCAAACTTTTGTGGATCAGGCTTTTCTGTTCCAGTGTTTTAGGTCAGACCTCATTATCTTGAATAAAAATGAAGCCTATAAATGCTTTAGATCCATACAAGATTTCAAAGGAAGTATACTTGTGATCATGCCCTGTTGGTGCTTTTAAACACAAATTACATGTTTTCATGTCATGTTTGCAGTTTTAGTTTTTCTTTTTAGCATGAATTAATTAAAACCCAATGCCTACAATTATAACAAATTGCAGATCCAATCAGATATATGCACCTTAACACACATTATTGGTAGCTACAGGTAGCCTGTTTGCTGCTTCGTGTTAACTACATTACAGTGAAATCTCACATGATAGAAACTGGCTAAATACACTCAGATACATGCCTGAAACTGAGGCTATGGAAATCATAATTTAGTTTTTGTATGACAACACATAAATGGCATAATCTGTTGTCATAACACATATTTGTGATTACCCATGACATCTTTTCTATGTACTGTATTAATTTATGCAGGGTGAACTGCAGCTACAACATACTGAAACCTTGGAAACAACATACTGAAACTGTCTGTTTTCTAAAATTATTAATAATTATTATTACCCAAAGAAATCTTTAAAAAAAATTAAAACAAAACAACTGTATTGACAATTGCAGCAAATTTTAAAGCAAGCCATAATCCACTAGTTGAGCTGCTGCTTTGTTTTTATGTTAATTTCCTTCATTAAAATGTTAAAAATGCTTAAGAATATGGTTTAAGTGAAATATAAAGTGAATGAATGTATTCAGACAGAGGTCTACCAACGATTATACTCTTGGTCTTGAGCGTTTGTTTTCAGTTTACGGCTCTGTTTCCATAGCAACCTGCTAATAAACAGTTTTACAGCTAGCAGTAGAGGCTAACCTGTGTATGGCAGTGAGAAAGAAAGCTAAAACCTGCTGGATGACTTGTTTTTGCTGGATCATAATCTGTAGGTACCCGCTTTGTTTTTTATAACAGTTTTTTTGACTTATTTATTTATTTATTTTAAATATGTTTTATCTGTTAAAAAAACCTTTCTGAAAGGCTAAACGTGCTAGCTAGACTAGCACTAACTGTTAATGCTAATTGAACTGTCTGGTTTAATGTTTCTAGTTTGTTTACCATTTTTAAATGTGTTTAAGGTAATAAATTTGACAGTTAATTTGCATTTTATACTCCTAAATCCTGAGGCTGCAGGTTCCAGCCCAGGTTGCAGCAGGAAGGGCACCCGGCGTAAAACACTTGCCAAATCTTTTGTGCGAGTTTGCTCGCTGTGGCGACCGCTGAAGAAAGGAGCAGCCAAAAAAAAAACTCCACTTTATTTAGATTTGAAAATATTAATCACAAACATACAAAACTCTTGGTATGAATTAATGAAGCTTATGCATGAAACAAATTCAATTAATTAAAAAAAACATTGCTTTTTTCTTTATTGTGGGCCAATTTTTTAAGCTTGATTTTTTTTTTTTCCTTTTCCTTTTTTAAAGAAAGTTTGGTGCCATATTTAATTAATACTGCTTTTGTTTTGTTTTTCATTTCTTTGCCCCCACACTGCAGAGAAAGTCTTTAAGGGACCAGTGGCTGATGGAAGGAGCCCCTTTATCCCCAACTTCACCAAACACCCAGAATCCTCATTTATCTCTGTGGAGCTCCCAGACCCAGGACATGGAAAAGCCCATAGACAAGTGTGTGTGTGTGTGTGGTGTGTGTGTGTGTGTGTGTGTGTCCAACTAGGTGAGAGGGGATCAGTGATTGTCTGAAGCACTTAACAAGGCAGACAGTCTTGTTTATGGTGTATTTACATAGCTGGAAGTTCATGTTTAGTTTAGTATACTAATAGTGGCAGCGTTTCCTTTTCTGTTTTTGTTTCCTTGTGGTTTTAGCAGTTGTTGTACATTATATTTTGATAGTACCAAACTCCCAAAGTGAGAAGGCAATCCCACCTGCACACATTTCGAGTGGGACTAAAATTTTCTTTGTGCAATGAGTCAGTGTTGTCAAAGCCATAAGTATTCTTTAAGATTTAAGTCACAATAACTCAAAGAGCCATATCTCCCTTACACTTCCCAACAAAACCTTCCTTTTTTGAACCTAAATCCACATCCATGAAAGTAATTTATTTAAATGTATTATTTAATTAATTTAGATATTTTGTTTGTACAGTAAAGAAATTTGGAATTATAACTCTCTTTGGGTTTAAATTTGTCTTTAAAGTGTGCTTACACACTTGTGTGTCCCTTTCAGGTTGCAGCCAGACATCCAGCGGTTGGCTGAGGAGCGAGAAACTGTGCAGAAGTTGCATGTGAGCACAAGCACACACACACACACACACACACACACATGCACATACACACATACATTTACTGTGTGGACACAAAGGGGGTTGGAATATGTGTTGAACAAGCTTTCTACATCTTTTTCCATTAGGCAGAAATGTTCTCCACATCTTTTCTCTGTGGCTTTTAGCCATGCATAATGCATTTCCTCTCTCAGCGTACCTTTGATGTAGCACCTCCTGTTGAAAAGCAGGAACTTTATGAATGTGAGTGGTCCTGTTGCATCAACGGCACAGAGCTTGATCTCTTGAATAATTGTTTCACCAGCAGCCAGATGTCTGTCCTTTTTACCTCGCCTCAGTTTTTCATAGAGCAGCACAGTTGTCTGCTCTTTTCTTCAGCTGCTTCAGGGTCTGTAGTAAAATTTCCCATCATTATGTGATGATGTTAGACTTGAGGTTTGGAAACTCCATTTTGGATAACAGTTACAGCTAATTTGTCATGCTAGCTGGGAGGGAGAAGAGATTTTCTTATTAATCATTTGCTTAAATCTCTAAGTGTTTCAGTCCAATATTTTTTTTTAAGTCTCTTCATATACACACAGAGTTACACATCCATGTTCATTGTAGATCTGATTCATCAAGGCACCTTAGTTAGGGTGATTTCATTAATGTGAAACCATGAAACAAAAAATTCAAGTTACAACAATATATTTAAGTATTTTTAAGTGTTTTCCTGTGAGAGTCTTCAGCTCAATCACTCCCCCTTGTGACCAGGCATAATGATGGGCCTCTCTCATTTATTCCGGTTTTAATATGTGCTTGTCTGTGCTGCTTAGAATTTTGTAGGGAAACCTTGGCACCGTCATACATCAGGAGGAAATGTGTTTTATGTGATAAAATTGACCCTGGATTGTGGCATTTTGTCTCAAAGTTTTGTTTCTGGCCACACATCACAGTCTCATCTATTCATTCCTCTCTTGTTCCTTTTACTCAACAGGAAGCTGTAAAAGTGGCAGAGGCTGGAGCAGGTAAGCACAATCAGACTGTGGTTTCTGATTTAAAGAACGCAACACATTTGCATTCCAGACAGTAACATGAGCAAATGTAGGTAATCTGATGACAGGCTCCATCAGCCAGGATTTATGTAACTGCAGAGCAAAGTGCTGCTGTCGTCCATCTGGACACTTTTTTTTTGTTAGCACTTGCATCTTCTGTCCTATGGATTTCCACATGCTAATGGGTGCAAATACACTTCTCTGGCAGCCACCACCTGTTTCAGCAGCAGTGCTTTTAACGCTTACTTAATTACCTCACTTCATATGATTAGATTTTATTAAATGCAGTCATTTCTACCCTTATTTTCTATGTGTATGTAGTAATATGCAAGATAGGGGTATAACAGTGCACCTAGGTCAGGGTTTGGTTTGGTACGTACCTCAGTATGAGAGTCAGGGTTTGGTTTGGGTTCAGTACAACATGAAAAAGAAACAAATGCCAAATGATTTTTTTGTTTGCTTACTTTTTAAACAGACGGTAACAAACCACCCTTGCTAGTGAAGAGAGTCTAAGGTAGCTAGAAGATGTACAGCAAGATAGGATTTGTCAACTGGTAACTTCACTATAGCTTAAAATTTTTTTTTTTTTTTAAAAGTCAGTTTGGACACTCTTTTCATCCAATTTGAACTGTAAACATTTCCCTACAGGCCACACATCAAACAGAGAGTTTGATAAACTCCAAAGCTGAAAGGTGTCTCTTGGGTTCAGAAGATATTACAAAAAAACTAATAAAACAAGACAAAACACCAAGGAGGGTTTGCTTGAAAAATTTGACTTTGACTTGATGTAGAATAAAAAGCAATACAGAACTGAAAAGCATCTCCTTATGTGAAAATGCAAAACAAATAACATATGAAATACTCACTCCTACCTTCTCAGCAAAGAGAGTGCCAGTGTGGGAAAATTACTTTTGATATTAGGAATATTGAATACATAGCCAAATGACTTGCCATAGACATTTCAAAGCTCACAATTTACGACAACCCAATTTGCCATACGAGCATTTCTCTTCTACCTCCTCGCTGCTGCAGGAAGCTTTTCCACACAGCTGATTTAAAACAAGCAGGCATGTTTTCAAGCTTCTGTGTGTTATTCTGAACCACTAATGCTTTGTTTTGGTCTAGAGTGTTTAGATAGTATCTTCTTCGGCTTCTTTACTGTCATAGAAAAAAGCTGTTTAATAAAACGTGTGCTCTTAGACAGGCGTGATCTCCTGTGACTAACTTATTTGTCAATTAGCTCAGTGCGCCCGTGCAAAATGTCTACACCATGAGGGTCCGAATACAAATATATGTATCATTACACCCGAAATGTAAAGGGATGCTTTTCTTTTTTAAATCAAATCTTAAATCTTTCTTAATCAAGATATTGTCTTTTTAGCCTTTTGTTATAATATGATCAGATTATCAAAAAAAAATCCCAAATGCATTAATATGGACATATATTTTATGTGTATGTATGTTGACCGTGTAAAGAGGTTTATATGCAACTGACCTCAACTATACATATTTGTTTTTTTCAGCTATATATGAAATGCAGTGAGATAAAACAGCATTTTTCTCAGCCAGAGTGAGTTCAAAAAGAACACAAAGACAAAAGAACAGAACAAAGACAAACAATGGACTGTAAACACTGCCCTAAAACCATCAAGGGCAGCCAGCATCTGAGCAAACAATATAAAATGTCACAAACATAAAAAACTATAACTCCGAGTGAAATGTTTGCATGTCATGAACTCATAAAGTTCATTTAATGTCTGCGTTGCAAACATAAAAAGGGAAAACAACATTATGAATAAGAAAATCACACATCATATAATCATATTTTTCAACTAAAATGTAAGGTTAAAAGTTTTAATTTAAAGCGCTTTTCTATTTAACTATCATTTTTGCATAAATCAGTATTCTGTAGGGTAGCAATTTATCTCACTCTGTTGTTTCTTCTATTTTCCTGTCCCTCAGAGGAAGTCCAAGATGTTATACAGAATGGACAAAATGATGCAACAAGACCAGGTGAGCAAAAGGAATCTTGCAGAAACAAACCAGACTACATTAAAATATGTATTTTGGGCTTGTGCTGACATCTTTATTGTCAAAACAAAACTGGTTTCCTCTTTGTTCTTGCCCATGTTAATTTGTAAACCGTCACCATTTGATGCCAAGCTGTCAGAAATCATGAAATCCTTAATAGATGTACCTGTCGATGTGCATTCCCTTTTCTAGGCTTGAGACATTCACATTATAAAGGAAGAAGGGGCTTTGTCATGCTGTATGTATAGTTCACAATCAGTAACATGATGGGATGAATTTAAATGAAAGGCAATGGGCAAACGAGTGCAAACCTTGCATTTTTAAAGGGCAGAAGGTGAATTTAAATGTCAGTTGAAATGCTTTTCAAGCTCACAAGTAGAAAGGGGAGTGCTCCAAATGAAATGTAGCCATCTATTTAAATTAAAATCAGCCAAGGTCGATAACACTCTTCTCCATGCTGCAGAATCTAAATCTGTGTCCAGTGTGCACTCCAGCTCAGAGGTTCCCAACCTTTTTACCTACTTATGTATACCTCTAAGAAGCTGATCCTCGCTCCCCGCCTTCACACGTGCACCCAAAGAACAATCTGTGAAAGTTATTGGGAATCCATTTTAGGGCATTTCTTATCATGTCATGTGTGATGTTTGTGACAGCCTGTTACTGGCTCTTCTTTTCATTGTAACAAGATGCTGAAGTCTCTGACAGGTCGGAGCAACTAAACAGGAGAATAACCTGATTTGGCCAGTCTGTGTGAAACAGCCTGTCATTTACCAAGATAAAAATCTTTTGCCTGTGGTCCCCTGGAAATATTTGAATCTGCTTTGAAGGCTGGCGAGTTCATTGTGACGGCTGAGGTGTTCTTTTCCTGAAGGCTGGAAATGTAGAGGTCCAACTTTGATCAGTAGGCTTTAACATTTACAAGACTGGACTTAAGGCTCCTTCATACGCCATAAGAAGTCAAGAAGTCAGTTTGCGGTCACCTGGTTGCGAGTTGTTTGTTTTCGCACACATCTTTCATCGTCCATGAGACACTGATCAGAACTCCCAGGAAGCTCCTCCCTCCTCCTACAGCGTTAAAACAGGTTTCTTCCCGCCGGCTTCTTAGCTCTCCTGTCCTTGTACAGAATTTTTGCTTCCCTTACCCCGACCAGACATGTTTATTAAACAGACTAAGACAGTCACAGCCATGTAGTGCCGCTTGTGTCTTTGCTCGGTTTTTTTAAGTTCATGGGTTTATAAGTTTTGCTGGAACAGTTATAAAGATGGCTGTATTTTCTAACAACCTCATCCAGCTGCTTAAGCCGCATCAACATGCCTACAACAACTTCTGACCAATCACACAATACTTGGCGACCACATGACTGAGAGCCAACTTCATGACTTCTCATGGTGGTTGCAAAGCCTTTTACTCCCAACATATTCCAAATCAGTGTGTAAAGATGCATAATCACACTGTCTCATCCTTCATGGACATTGTTAGAGTTCACAATTTAGTTTTAATTGATTGTTTACTCGAGTTTTAACATCAGGTTTGATTCAGGATCATCTACTTGCTGGTCTCACTGCAGCGCATGAATGTGTTTCCTAAAATGGCGGCGCCCGTGTCGGCGGTGGCTGCATGGGCTCACGACAAGAACAGCGATAAACCGGCAATTTCTAACCAGATTTTTAACCAGATCAACAAAGAAAGGAGAATTTATGATCGGCACAGCCTTCTGTTATTAAACGCAGAATGTTTAATGGATTTCATGAACTCTACTATGGATTTACTGGAAGCTGTTGGTCTGCTGCGCACACGGGTTGATACCCATTCTGCGCCGGCAACTGTCACCAGTACTGCCCGCTTCCAGAGGAGACGAAGGCGGAGATGTATGTGGAAACAGAAGCGGGAAGCCCACAGCGGGGCTAACGCTAGGACTAAAACTAACCTTTGCAGAACGCAGCTTCCTTCAATTCTGCTGTCAAATACCTGCTCACTAGAGAACAAACTAGATTACATCAGGCTGGACATTACATCAAAAAGAGAGGTGAGAGACTGTTGCGCTCTAGTCTTCACTGAGACCTGGCTGAACGACACAGTCACGGAGGACGCTATCAACATTGCAGGACTAACAACCCACCGAGCTGATCGGAGCAGCGCTCTCAGTGGCAAGACACAGGGATCTATGCATCTACAGCAATAATGGATGGTGCAAGGACACAAAAACGACCTTCTCTCATTGTTCACCAGATATTGAGGTTTTGGCAGTTAAATGCTGCCCCTTCTACCTTCCACAGGAATTCTCAGTTATATTCATCATTGCTGTTTAAATGTTCCCCCTGATGCAGATACAAAAGTTGCCTTGGATATCCTCTATCATTACATCAGTGATCTTCAAAGTACCTATCCTGAGGGCGTTTTCATTGTTGTTTGGGACTTCAACCAGGCCAACATGAGGAATGTTCTCCCTCATTTTTACCAACAAGTGGACTTTGCAACCAGGGGTGACAACATACTGGACCACGCATACACGAACATTGAAGCAGCATTCAATGCAGCCCCCTGCCCCTACCTTGGCTCATCAGACCACATTTCTGTTATGTTAACACCATCATACAGACCTATGCTCACGAGAACAAGGCCCTCCTCAAAACTGCTGAGTGTATGGCCAGAGGGAGCCATGACAAGATTGAAGGGCTGCTTTGAAAGCACTGACTGATCTGTTTTCAGAGAGGCTGCCACCAGAGACCAGGAGGTTGATATTGAGGAGTATGCTATGACTGTATCGAGCTACATTCAGAAATGCATGGAAGATGTCTGTGCAAGAAAACGCATCATAGTAAGGGGAAACGAGAAACTGTGGATGACTGCGGAGGTGCGAGCCCTTCTGAGATCAAGAGACTCCGCTTTTAAATCTGGAGACACAACTGCCCTCAATACAGCAAAAGCCAGGCTAAACAAAGCAGTTAGACTAGCTAAAAGGGCCTATGGACACAAAATCCAAGACCACTTTCAGGACCACAGGAACAGCAGGAGACTGTGGCAGGGAATTAAATCTGTTACAGACTATAAGACCACTCCCCTTTCCTGTGATGCGAACATTGACTTCCTGAACCAACTTAATAATTATTTTGGTCGGTTTGAGACCCTAAACAACATGCCTGCGGTGAAGGCCACTTCACAACAGGAGGAACAGGTACTTTGCCTTGATCCAGTTGAGGTCCGTCGGACCCTAAGGAGGATCAATTAAAGGAAATCTGCCGGTCCTGACCAGATACCAGGCCGTGTCCTGAAGGAGTGTGCAGAACAACTGACGCATGTCTTTACAGATATATTCAACATCTCCTTGCGTCAAGCTGTTGTACCATCCTGCTACAAAGCCTCTGCAATCATCCCGGTTCTTAAAAAACCTACAGTAACAACTTTGAATGACTATCGCCTAGTAGCACTTACACCTACAATCATGAAGTGCTTTGAAAGGCTGGTCAAAAGTTGCATCACCTCCATCCTTCCCCCTTCACTTGATCCATTTCAATTTGCATATAGCCCAAACCACTCCACTGAGGTCGCCATATCCACTGCACTCCACCTGACCTTGAAACACCTGGAAAATAGGAACGCATTGGTCCGGATGCTGTTCATAAATTTTAGCTCAGCATTCAATACTATAATCCCACAGCATCCGATCAACAAACTGGGCCAACTTGAATTGTCCACTCCCCTGCAAAACTGTTCGGGGAGGAAATAACAGGTCAGACACAATTATGCTGAGCACAGGCTCTCCTCAGGGATGTGTTCTCAGCCCCCTACTGTACACCTTGACGACCAACGATTGTTGTGCCAAGTAAAATACAAATTACATCATTAAGTATGTGGATGACACAACAGCGGTGGGTCTCATCCAGGATGGTGAGGAGAAGTACTATAGAGAGAAGGTGAAACTTTTTGTAGAATGGTGCAGCAACAACAACCTGCTTCTGAATGTGGGAAAAAACAAAGAACTGGTGATCGACTTCAGGAGGAAATGGCATGTGCACACCCCGCTCTACATCCAGAACACTGCTGTGTAGATCGTCCCACACATAAAGTTCCTGGGGGTCCACATAGACGACACTCTCACCTGGTCGTTGCACACCAACTCTACTGTCAAAAAGGCCCACCAGTGCCTGCACTTCCTGCGCAGGCTAAAGAGAGCACACCTCAGCCCATCAATCCTTACTACCTTCTACAGAGGCACCATTGAGAGTGTGCTTACCAGCAGCATCTCTCTGTGGTATAAGAGCAGCAGTGCCTCAGACAGGAAGGCACTGGGGAGAGTGGTGAGGTCAGCTGAAAAAATTATTGGGATCACACTGCCACCCATTGGGGACCTGACAAAACAACGCTACTTGTCGAGGTCAATAAGAATTGCCAGGGACCCCTCTCACCCCTGTCATGGACTGTTCTCTCTCCTACCCTCAGGCAGAAGATACCGCAGCATCCCCAGTCTGAAATGATAAATTACATATATAAGTTAAAGGTTTTGAGATTACTGTTTTGACTAATCTTATGTCTATATCATAACAACCAGCTCATGACTTATTTTTACATTTATTAACAGTGTCTATGACATCTGCCTCACTTAGTCCCGTGAGAAACATTTTGTTTGAGTTCATTTTTAACCAAGACTCCTCCATTTTATTGCTACCACATTCAGAAATTTTGTTTGTTTTATCTTTCTATCTAGCTTTCTTGGCAAATTTTGCATTTGTTTTTGTTAAGTATTCATTCAGATAGACATTGGTACCTTTTTTTTTTTTTTCCTTGCTTCAGCAATGCAATCTTATTTTTCCTGTTAACAAACTCAAGATTACAGCTGGAGTAACATTACCCTTCTTCGTGGGTAGAGGATGACAAGCCTCAAGAGTGTTCAAATCCAATTTTATGTCCCTGGAGGCAAGAAAAGCCGCCACCTGTTGTTCCGCAGAGCTCATCTCCAGTCCGCCGGGCTCCCCCTCGCTGCCAGCGGTCACCGCATGTGCATACGAGCAGGATTTGATCTTAAGTCCGGTCACGACCACATCGTTGATTCTGGAGTACAGCTCCAAATCCTCGACTCTCTTCTCCAGGTCCACAATCTTCTTATCTCTCTCCTCTGTCTGCACACGTGACTGCATAACTTCCCCCACAAGTTTTAGAATCTTATCCTGTTTAGATTTCATAGGCGACACGCCTTGTAGAAGGGACTCCAATGTCTTCTTAATGTCCTCCGTTTCTTTCATCGCTGAATTTTTCTTTGGTGCCATACTGATGAGATCAGCCAGCAAGGAATAAACAACAGACCACTGCTTTTATCGTTGCTTATTAGCTTTACAGGGCTGGCCACTAGCTTCAGTCCAGTGCTTGTCTCACAGCTAGTTAGCTTCCTGGCTAACCACCAGTCCCATCTACCATCACACACAGATAGCGTACCTTATTCACGTAAAAGTCCAAACCAATGTCCATAATCACCCTTTAGATCTCCTTAGTCTGTTTTTTATTTTAGTAATCCAAAAAAGAATTTTGCAAAACAATCCCCGACGCCACATGGAACGACGCCACATGGAATCACAGCACAACCATGAACTGGAACCTGAAATTACCTTCAATGAATTCAACGTATTATTTCAGTAATTAGACAACTTCTACCACTTCTAGTATGCATAACTGTGATATGACTCAGTTTGGCAGGTCCTATTTTTCTCTTACTTTTTTTTTTTTTAGCATATTTTGTAAAATAAAAAAAATAATAAATAAAGTTTTTATATCATGCTTATTAAAATGCTGCCTGTGAAATTTAAGCTCCAAACTGCTAACAAGTTACCTTAAACTAGCTGTCCTGAATTTCAATCAGTTCCTTCTTGATCCACAAACTTCTCCCAGCTCCACTTACAAGTAAAGCTTCCAGTTTGTTGTCTTTTAGTTCAATGGTTCCCAAAACTTTCATCTTTTGACCCACAAATTAACAGAGGCAGAAGCTTGTAACCCCAAACATTGCCAGGTTTAGTATAAACTTTGCTAATAACCTCAATAAACAAGGGCATAATAACAAAGTCTTAACAATCATGTTACTGTTTTTTAAATTTATGGCCACTACATTTATTATAAGTAAATAAAGTAGTTAGTTAGTTATTACTTTTACTTTGTTGTTAGCAATAATTTTAACTTTTAATTTGACTTGTGGAGACTGTTTGAGACCCTCACTTGGTATTTCATGACCCACTGTGGGATCTCTGTCTTAGTGAGCTATTGCTGTAGTGGGGCTTTGGTACGGTTCAGATGCAGTCACACGGACCAGCTCTCCATCTACTTGTGGTTACAGACAAGAGCATTCGTTATTAACACTAAGGACGGCTACAACAACAACTTAATCAGATTAACAAATACACTGGAGCACAATTATGTCTCTTTCATCCGTTAGATGGCAAAAACATCATAGACATCATACATTCAGTTTCTGAGATCAAAATTTCAAATGGACAACATATAAAATGATTATAGATATAATATACTCATAATACACTAAAGCCTAAGTTAAAATAATAAATTGATAACTATTTTTTTGTATGAGTTATTGAGAGTTTATTGAGTGTTATCCTTACATAACTTGGTGAATGACTTTTTCAAGTAAAGTGTTTATGTTTATGAATTGGAGGGGAAAATACTGCCTACAATATAATACATGAGTTAGTTTTCTTAAGGACAGATACTCTCTGGGATACTGGTGACACAGCAGGTTCTAATATAAGTTGAAGGATCCATTTGCATAAATGTGAATGCAAATATTTAGATTTTGCCATTGAATATTCTCAACTGATTCACTTAAGCTCTTCACAAATAAAAACAACTAACATCTGTAATGAAAAGAGTACAAAACATTTGTTGACACTTTTCTTTCTTTTCTTTAGAAACATCTGACGATGATGTAAAGGAAACCCAAAGCCCTCCAGAGATTGAAGCTGCAGTTGTCCTAACCAATGGTCAGGGACATTTGGAAGTTAACAGTAATCATAACAATTCAGAGCAGAGCGTTTCAAACCAAAATGGGCCCGTCAGAGCGTTTGAGGGTGTTAATAGCATTAAACTGGAGCCAGAGATAAGTGTTACTGAGGCAGCATCAGGTCCAAACATCAGCATTAATGAAGAGGAGGAAGAAGGGACTCTGATGATGAGAGCAGAACCTGTGTTCATCACAGATGAAGGAGGAGATATTCCTGAGGATCTCTCCTCCCAGGAAGACCGGCAGGAGTCAGACAAAGCCTCTCTGCCACAGTCCGAGTCAAGCAAAGCAGTAGAAAAGGTTATGGAGCTGGTGGTCGAAACAGAAACCGCTCCAGAACCTTTACCAGAATCAGAGAATAGTGAAGCAACTGAGCTCACCGTAGAAACACAACCGACACCTGACAAGGAAGATGTGGAAGGTGCCAAGTCTTGTACCAATGAAGAAGAAGAAGAGACAAAAACTGAAGTCCAGGAAGGAAAAATGGAAGATCCGATCTGTGTGCAGCTGCAGTCACCGGCCAATGCTCTAGAGAGCGCCACGGTGGCTCTGGTGCCGGTCTATACTGAGGTACCCTCCGCTCTTAGTCCAGAGGCAGAGGTCCAGACCAAAGACGAAGCTCCAGCAGCTCCCGTAGAAGAAAAAGCAGAGGTAAAAGTGGAAGACCCTGCCTGTCAACAGGGTCAGTTCCAAGAGGTGCTCCTGACTGAACCCCCAGAGAACCAAAAGAAAGAGGCAGAACCAGGCGAAAAGGAACCACTTCTGATGAAAGCCGAAGCCTCCGCAGTTAACTCAGAGTCAGCAGCATCAACAACAAGCCCAGTCACTACAGAAACACTGAGCCCAAATACAAGGAGCCAAGGAGATGAGAACCAGAGGCCCAAACGTAAAACCTGCCAGTGCTGTTCTGTCATGTAAAGGCCCTCCCTTCATTTCCTCTAAATCTCCTGTCTGCCGACGTCCATCAGTCTATAACACATCCAAACTATTCTCTTAGTTTTTAAATTGTATTTCCACAACCTTCTTCTCTTTTTCACATATAGCCAATATTTATATCACTACAAAAAGTAAAACTTTCAACATGAAAGGCTTCTGACAGACTGGTTTATGTGTAGTTTTACACTTTTAAATTCTCTTCATATAAAGTGAACCAAAACATGGAGGACTTTGAACATTTTGTTGGTTAGCAGCCAGTCTACAAAAGCTCAGATGCAAAAAAAGTAAAATAAATACATAAAAATACAGAATTCAAATGAACTGTTTAACCGAGCGA
>JAOXNZ010000155.1:5808658-5823448 GCA_028566095.1 Kryptolebias brasiliensis
CCACCCAGAAAGGCCCCAGGCCGGGATGAGATCCTGCAACCTTCTTGCTGGGAGGCAACAGCTCTAACCACTACGCCACTGTTCAACCCCTCAATGAGATTACCTGTCTAAATAAAAGTATAGAAATAAACAAAATTGTGGGCATACGTGGCATTGTCGTCATGGTAACGGCCTGCTAAAGCCTGGTGACAAAGTAGGAGGGTGTCTCAGGGATGTGGAAAGTATTGCCTTCACACTGCAGGAAGTTTTCCTTGTGAAAAAGCCACATTCTAATAGGTCATTTAGGACAGGAAGAACGTATGGTCATCATCCAATGATGAGGGGCCTAAAGTGGTTGTTAAAAGGAGTCACAGAACCCTGTGCTATGAATCATTCAGGCATAAACACAAAGCATGAACCGGTGTTGTGCCCACAGATTTTTAAATAACTAAATAAATAAAACTTTGATGGGCCTTCAGAAAGCCTGAAGAACTATTGATTAAGATCGCTTTAAAAGATTACAAGAACGCCTGGCTCCTTGGAAACAAAATAGAAAGAAATGAGGGGTGTCGTCAAACTTTTGCACAGCCTCATAAAACTGCTGCTGGAAAAGAAAAAGACAAACCCTGTGCTGATATTACGGCAGGCAGATCTGTATTATAGATGCCCTTTAAGGCCTGACCCATAATTTCATCTGTCACCTGCAGCCTGCCAGTGTGGTGTGAGTCCAAAGTTGAGTTTCCAGGTTTGTGAACTGGCTGAACTCACGTTGCCGAGCCCTCTCGTCATTATTCTGCCTCTTATTTAAACAGATTTGCCTACTCTCGTTATCTGCAGCAGTCTGCATGCTTGTGCACGCTTCTGACCCCACAGGAAGGGTCAACTACCACTCGTCCGACCAGGCTATATCAAGCAAACTTTTGCATCTTCTGCACTGCTCCGAATGTGTTCACGGTTCATCGGAGAGCAGAGTGGAAAACATCTATCTCCTCTGCGGATGATAGCTGCTGACTGACAGCTTTGCGCTGCTGTGGAAACCAGTAAATGCAGTGAAATTACAGTCAGACGGAGCTGCCTCTCTGCTGCTTCCGGGAGCAGAGTGACAGCTGTTCTCTACTGAATTACTGTGCATCACAAAAAAAATTAAATTAAATTAAAAAACCATAAACAGCAGGGAGGTGTTTCTTATTCCCATGTTTTTTATTATCGTAACTCACAAACTTTCAGATACAGATCTGAGGAACAAAGGCCTGCGTGTCCTACTCTCACACAGTGAAAAGGGAAACCAGAAAGTCATTTGTGATTTAATGATTCTTTTTTTGTGCGTGTGTGCTTGTGTGTGTGTGTGTGTGCACACCATGGTCACAATGTTCAACTGAGACAGAACGGAACATGTTTTATCACTATCAAGAACATCAGCATGATAAATGGAGGCAATTAAACTGGTCTGCAAGGTTTTATGCTGCAATTGAACAGCGCCCTCTGCAGAATATTTAGCCAAACTACAGCAGGTCGGTTTGTTTTAAGGTAATAGTGAATTCAGTTTTTACAATAGAATTTTAATGTTTTAAAATGAAATATTTATTGCTCACCACCAAAAGGCGAAGGCTGATCATGTTTCTGCCTGTGTCTCGCTGTGTGTGTCTGTTTGTTGCTGAAATATCTCATGAACCATAAGATAAACTTTAATGAAGCTTGGAGAATGTAATCACTGGATCTACATCTACATCTGATTACCTTTTGGAGTCAATTAAATTCAAGATGGCTGCCACAGCCAACTGACCTTAAAAAATACAAAAATGACTATAATTCAGTCACATATGTTCATCAAACATTTGGTGTGGTAGTAGCTGAGGCTGGTCCACAAAACATACTTTGAGCTCTAACAGATTGCACAGGCGAAATTCTATCATTAACTATTTGCAATCAGCTCTGTCTGTCTATTAGCAAAATTTCTCATGAAGCACTGGACAGATTTTAGGAAACTCTCAACATATAATCGTTGGATTTCCATTTACAACTGATTAACTTTTGAAGTCAACTCAGTTTAAGATGGCCACTACAGCCAGCTGACTTTGGAAAATACAAAAATTATTACATTTTGGTCAGTTTTACAGATGTTGCACCACAAATTGGTGTGGCTGTAGCTGAGAGTCATTTACAAAACATATTGCAAGTGCTACTCATTGTGTGAGTTTTTTCTTAAGAAACTTTAGCAATAACTGTCAGAGTCAACCATTTTGTCTGTTAACAAAATATCTCATAGACCACTGAATACATTTTAATATAAATAATTATGGGCTGTACACCTACAACTGATAAACTCATGGCGTCAATCCAGCTCAAGACGGCCGCCACAGCTAATTGAAATTATCCAACACAAAAATGGCTATAGTAAGAGATTGAGCTCAAATCTGATGTGGTAGTAGCTGAGAGTCATGTTGTGTGATATCACATGAGATTGTGCATAACATGATTTAAAAGGTTTTACTAAAACAACCACAATTCTATTGTTTCTCAGCATAACATAATTTTAGCTTAAAACTTTGACATGAAAGTGTGACGTGTATTCTTTCACAGAATCCTAGGCCTTTAATTTGACATGAATTGATGCTTTATGTGCTAGAAATATATTTAATCACTTTTACTATCAGTGTTTACCTACTCTCTCTCATAAAGTGTTGTTCACTCACCCCAAATCAGCCACGTGTACTATGCAGTACTATTTTTTAGGTTTCTAAAAAAATTTAACACTTTTGCAAGACGTACAATCTGAGATATTTTTATCAGGAACCTTTAGAAGATTTATGACATGAGAAAAACTAATCTTCTGATAACAACCTGTAATAAATAGTCATGGGAAAAAGAAAGTCTGCCCTCTTTTAATCCTAGATTTTTACATGTTAGGACATAAAAATGTTCTAAAATTATTCACATCTCACCTTAAGTGTACAAAAACACACAACCGATACCACCACATTATTAACTACTAAACAAAATGAAAAGTTGTGTGTGGAGAAACTAAGTCCATTTTTGATGCCTCCACTAGTTTGAAAAGGTTCAGTATCAGCCAGGTGCTGCTGATCAAATGTATTGATTATATGATCGTCAGCAGTGAGGGCTGCTCTATAAAACAGGCATTTTGTCACTTTGCTGCTCTGAAGCATGCAGGAAAAGACATCACCAATGACCTCAGAGAAGCAATTGTTGCTGTCCATCAGTCTGAAAAGGGTTAAAGGTCATTTCCAAACTATTTGAAGTCCATCATTGTACAGAGAGAAAGATTATTCTCAAGTGGCAAACCTTTAAGACAGCTGCCAGTCTTTTCAGGGACTAGACTGTGTCCGAGAAAACACACAAAACCCAAGAGCTCCATCTCAGTTAGCAGGTTAAAGGTTAAAGTTTGTGACAGGACAACTGGAAAAAGACTGAACAAATGTGGCTTGTTTGGAAGGGTTTGCCAAAAGAAAACCACTTATTTTTAAAAAGAAAATGACATCATGACTTAGAATAAACCACAAGCTTTCTGGGACAATGTCGTCTGCACAGATGAGACCACAGATCAGAGATTTTAACCCATCATGCACAGCAGCATTTTTGAAGAAAACCAAACACAACAGGTCAGCACAAACACCTCATACCAACAGTCAAGCACGGTGGTGTAGGGGTGATGATCTGGGCTTGTTTTGCTGCCACAGGACCTGGGCTCCTTGCAGTCATTGAGTCGACTTTGAACTCCTCTGTAGACCAAGACTTAGTTTTTTCACAAGTAGCTTTTTCCGTTTTGGCATCCTTTTTCTTTATTAAATAATGACTCAGTGGAATCTGTTGTGTGTTTTTGTTCACTTGAGGTTATATTTGAATAGTTTTAGAACCTGATAAAACCAAATCATTTTTTATCATGTCTTGATATGTGAAACCCTAAAACTTAAAGAGGGTGGGCTTTCACTGCAATCAAATTCTAACAAGCAGTGTCTCAACAAACCTTAACGTAACGTTTCCTCGCCTGCAAGTCAATAAAAAAAGACACATTCCACATAAGAGCTCAAAAATATTTATAAAATCTGTATTTAGAATCATAGATCAAACAAACATCACATCCTGTGAAACTGTACAATGAATGCTACACATAAAAATGAAACAGGAAGTGAGGAAGTACTGCTGTCCTGTCCCACTGTGCAACTCCAATTGTTGCTACTTAGAGAAAATATAATAACATACACAAATACACACACATACTTGCACACAGTGATAAAAGAAGCGAGCACCTCTAATGGACCGGATGGATCGGGGTTGTGAATGTAGAGAAGGGGTTCCAGACTGAAGATCTGGATGGTGTTTCTGTGTCCCTGCTGCTCCATTCCTGCACAACAAGCAAACACACAAAAACAACAGCCAATTAAAGATCTAAGTGCGATGTCATTTCCTGTGGCAGAGTTCATATCCTACCACTGCTTTCACTGCTAAATATATGTTCATGTTTCCTGAGAGAGACTCGCCAACAGCTAGATGAGTTTTCAAGGTGTCTAAACAGGGAGCAGTGAAGCTCCATCTGCTGAAATGTTTGATCGCAATATTTAACACACCTTTTTGACAATTTATTTGCCGATGCGATCATGTCTGACACGCATCACTGAAAGAAATGAGTTTTACTTTTTTCTGACTCGCCTGCCCTCTTTTTGTGACATCAACAGTGCAGCACATTGCTCGTTTTTTCTGTTCCTTCTCCGGAGACAAAATTACCTCCAGCTCTCAGGAGGAGGTAAATATTACACACCAACTACATGTTGCATATATATATAAATATGACTAGGTTTTCCTGTAAATGCACAGATAAAACCTTATTTAAATATGGGCAAACTGTGTCAGAGCAGGGAGATGCTGTTTGGTTGGCAGCGTGTGTTGGAGGCTGCATCTCCCTTTGCAAGTTTTTTTTTTTTTTTTTAATAAAACAAACTTGGAAAATTCTAACTTGCGCCTGCCAAAGCCAAGCAATTTTAAGGTAAATCCAGGCCTGAAATTTTTATAGAGGTACGTAACACTATTGTTCCACAAAATGGAAATTATTTGTGAACACATCCATCCAATATCTGCCATAAATGCTTACTGACTATCTGCTGAAATATGAATGATAGTATTTTTATTCACATCACAGCATTGTGTGATCCTTCATGTCCAACAAACTGTTGATTTGCTGTGAGCCTGCAGTGAGCCTTAAATGGGTGTAAAGCATTCAAAAGTGTCTCGCACAGCAGAACAGAGCTGCAGGAGCCCCTGTGGTTCTGTTGGGCTAGATTCTGTAAAGGTCAAAAACTCGGGTCTTTCCTTGTGACGATGTATGGTTGGTGCATAAACACTGTCCTGTAAATATTTAAAACGGCTTGATACAGTAATTCTGTCTCTCAGATTTTCAAACTACTTTAACTATAAAAACAGAGAGAAATTTTCTAACAATTTTCAAAGAAATCCAACCAAAACGTGCATTTTTTTCTTGCGCAGAGTGTTTTCTAAATATAAATAAATGCTGTGATTACAGTTCAAACTGAAACATAGTTAACTATTGAAATATCCAGGGGTGGCAGAGTTTCTTTTTTCTTTTTTTGTGATGGCTGCTCAGAAGCAGTGCACAGTGTGGGTGAGAGTAAAAAGTCTGCATAGAGCCTTTCATCAGGCTAATTAATGAAAGTCATTACTTCTATTAGGAGGCATGCTCTGACACCACACAGCAGCACTAATGGAAAACAATAAGTGTGTGGGTATTGGTTGACGAGTTCGCAGAGTTCTCAGAGGGGTGGGGTTGTTGATTCAGAGTGAAATGTGTGTGTGTGTGTGTGTGTGTGTGGGTGTGTGTGTGTGTGTTTACAGCAAAGAGGTAAGGACGTTTACCATTGTTTATAAAATTAATCAACAGAAAAAACACAGAGGCCACAGAATACCAGGAATTCCAGCTGAAAGAAGCAAAGTGACTCAGAGTTGTGAAGATTTGTCCTATTTTCTGTCACACAAAAAGTGTTCCTTTAAACCTGCTTTTGCAAAGTCAAACACTCTCTACTTAACTAAAGACAAATGTACAAATGTAAAAGCATTGCTTATATACCTAAGGTTTTGTTGAGATTGTTTGATTGCTTGAAGCTGGGGTATAAAACAATCTGAATCTGAACAAATATGCTCTTTATTCCTGATGAGCAGCATTTCTAGGTACAATTGCAAAGCTATGTTGACAGAAATAATTGAGTCAGTTCATCTTAGAAACAGAAAATAAGTGGAGTGATCCCTAATCTCTCTATGTATCAGAGTCCTTGGACAAAACACAAAACCTCACATTGTCCCTGAAAAGCTCCCCGGAGTCTGATTGTAGAGCAAAATAGCATATTCATGCAAATAAAATATACAAAGTGCTATAATACTGTTTGTGTAAATGGTGGAAAGCAACAATATAAAAAAATCTAAATAATGTCTAAATGTCCTATATTTATGAAGCAGTGACATTCAAACTAATTTTACAGGTATACATCTTCGATTGGAGTCAGTAAGCATAAAAAGCACAGGATGAGAAAGCTAAAAAGTGAAGTGTAAACATGTGAAAGGGGGAAGCTGGGCTCAAACCACCAACCCTCCGTTTCACAGATTCTGGTGGCTGTGGCTCTTCCTCATGAGCCATAAAAAAAGATGCCATTCTGAGAAAGGCAGGCTTTGCGATGGAGTGAAACTAAAGATCCCCAGCATGAAATCTTGCATAACATTATTTCCTAAGTTTAACCAAAATGGTTATAACTCTGTCAGTTGACAACATTAGATTATCTTAGTCTAAAACCCCGGCGTGAAAGGTGACAAGTGCTACACATTCTTTCAAGAAATGCCATGTCCTTAATTATTAATGGTACCATTTTGACATACATTAGGGGCAGATGGAGAAGCCTGGTGCAAATCAGTTCTGATGTAGCTAACAGGTTTGCCTCATGGATCGCAGATACTGTAACACAAATAATCCATTTTTATGTTTTTAAAGAGCAAACGTGGTCCACATTTTCTGATGCAGAGGACTAATTACAACATACCCGGTTGAAAATAAGACCTTAAAACTTCTCTATATTTGCCCAGAAACCAGTTTTAGTTGCGTTGTTTACAGTTTGCTACTACTAGCTGTTTTGCTGCAGCAATTTGGAACATAACACTGACATTTTTTGCTCCAAACCACATTGTATCCAACTTGTGTCAAAAAGCATCAGCGTTTTCCTTCAAGTCACAATTCTATGATGGAAAGCATAAAGGAATGGTGGGTATTTCCCACCTTATCATGCTTAATCATTTTTTTAGAGTTCTCAGCAGCAACAAGAGATGTCTGTGTTGGAGGACGTTTACCTGAGTGGTTAAGCTTGTTTGTCTGAGTCTGAGGTCTGAAAAACCAAAAACACAACACTTAGCTACAGAACCAAGAAGTCTTTTCAGTGAGCGTCATCAAATGGAGTTTTATGAAATATTTAGACCACAGAAAAATAAGGATGAACAGATGGTGGAGCAAAATAGAATGAGCCATAAATCGAAAAGAGGAAATGAGATTCTGGGAAAAAAAGAAAAAAAAAAAAACTCACCAGTAACATGATCCTGAGTATGACGCTGAGCCCAGAACTGGGCTTCCTGCCTACAACAGTGCAAAATGGCATCACTAAATTTTACATGTGCATACACAATAATCTACAAATTAGCGCGGCTTACTGACACTTTAATATTAAACTGTTTGTTGAATTGTTCTTATGAAGCAAACATTTGCTTCTGTAGTGGTTACAAAACTTTTATGGAGGAAAAAACCATTTTGCGCAGAAACATTTACATGCGAGTTACGTATGATGTTTATAGGATTCATTGACACTAAAAACACGATACCTTCTCTTCTGTTCTTCAGCTGCTGCTTTTACTTTAAAGAAGTGAAAAACAAAATAGGAGAAGGGGAAGAAATAATCAGTTTCACAAAGGAAAAGAAGCAGGATGTATGGGAAATCCTAAAGATTTCTGAGTGAATACCTTTCCTGTGTGCCACTACAGCCACCAAACACAGTGAGAAGACGAACAAGACTGCAGCAGAGATAGAGCCGAGTAAAAGAGGCCAGTCTGCACCTGAAACACACACAAACACACTTAGATCATTACCACACACAAAAGAACTGAAAGATGCAAACTATATTCCAACCTAATGCACATTTAAGATTAAAGGCTTAACATCCCTTAGAAGAACGCATATCGCCCACCGCCTTTAATGCCAGCGTTTTAGACTAAGATCATCCCATGATGAAAAGAGAAGAGAGTTAGGAGTCATTTTAGTCCAATGTTTTAAATAATGTTATTGGTGATCTGATTCAAAAGGATCTGTTAGTGTGCATCTGTCAAACTCCGTTCCTCGGGGGCCGCTCTCCCGCATGTTTTAGACGTGTTCTTGCTTTAAAACACCTGGTTTAAATGAATGACTTGTGCACATGCTTCTGGAGAGCTTGGTGATTTGGTGAGGAGGTAATTCAACCATTTGAGTCAGGTGTGTTGGAGCAGGAAAAACCGAAAACTTTCAGACGGCCTGGAGTTTGACACCCTGGTGTATGTGTTGAGAATGACTCTCAGCTACTACCACACTAAATTTTAGCTTAATATTTGTATTGTTATTTGACTGAGTTATAGCCATTTTTGTTTTGGCAGTGGTCGATTAGCTGTGGCAGCCATTTTGAAATGGGATGACTTCAAAAGTTAACAGCTATTGCCAAACTTTAAAGGAAAGATGTGTTTGTGTAGCACTTGGAATATGTGTGGTCAATCACTCTCAGCTATGACTCCACATTTGAGATCAAAACCTGTAAAACTAACTAAAATAGTCTTTTTTGTGTTTGCTGAGGTTCCTTAGCTGTGGCAGCCATCTTGAATTTTATTGACTCCAAATGTTAATCAGTTGTAGATGTAAATCCAATGATTATTTTCCAAGAGTTTCATTAAAATCCATCCCATGGTTCATGAGACATTTTGCTAACAGACAGACAAACACACACAGACAAGGGCAAAAACCTTATTGCCATTTTGCTTTCAGCGACGGGAAGTTAAAATGTTGTCATACTGCAGGCCTACCTTGTGTTGCAGGTGGAGGGTTTCCTGCAAGTTGCAAGAAAGAAACAGTTAAAAACATAAACACACACTCAGGCAACATCAGTAACACACACCTGCAGTGCCAGTCTTTACCTCTGGTTACAGCCAGAGGGATGCTTCGATCAGAGTTCCTCCACGTCCTCCCCAGCAGGACACTGTACTGACACTGGTACAGAGCCACCGGAGAGTCCTGGACTGGCACTGGGAATGTGGCTTGATGCTGGATCGCTTTGGCTTGGTGGGAGTCAAAAGGATGTTCGCTCTCCTCCAGGTAGAGTGAGAAGACCGCACCGGGGTACGCAGGAGAGCCGGTGCAGAGCAAATGCCAGACATCTGTCTGCTGCTGGAGCACGAGGGAGGGCACTGGAAGCATGTCTGAGAAGGAAACCAGAAAAACATAAACCACATTTACTCAGGTAAAAATACTGGCAGGACCATTCAGAGCAGTAAAACACTCGTACTTTGGTTTTTCTTTAAAAGAGGTGGCTCAATCCTATCAGTTACATCATTTTAAATACAATCCAAATTTCAAAAAAGTTCAAACTTTGTGTAAATGAGAAATAAAAATCGAATACAGTGATTTGGAAATTTGATGAACCATATTTTGTTCACAATGGAACATAGTAAACATATCAAATGATGAAACTGATAAATTGTACAATTTTTAAAAGGAAATTGTAAGTTTGAATTTTATGGCAGCAACACATCTCAACAAAGTCGGAACAGGGGCAAAAAAAGGTCGTAAAGTAAGTGGTACAAATGAAGGAGCATTTGGAAACTAATTAGGTTAATTGGTAACAGGTCCGTAAGAGGACTGGGTATAAAAAGAGCATTTTAGAGCGACTGGATCTCTCAAAAGTAAAGATGGGCAAAGGCTCACCAGTCTGTGAAAAACTGTGCCAAATAATAATGGAACAATTTCATAACAATGTTCTTTAACGAAAAGTAGTGAAGACTTTCAATCTCCTATTAAAGTCCAAAATATCATCAAAAGATTTCAAGAATCTGGAGACATCTTCGAGCTCAAAGAACAAAGCTGAAAGTTAATACTGGATACCTGTGATCTTTCAGAAGAGGGGGTGTTTCACAGAGGTAAACATGGCCGTTCTAACTTTAAGATGTGTTGCTGCCATAAAATTCAAAATTACCTCACGTGTTCCTAAAAAATGGTACAATTTCTTAGTTTAAACATTTGATGTTTACTATGTTCCATTGTTAAAATATGGGTTTATGAGATTTGCAAATCATTGCATTTTGTTTTGTTTTTTTACATTTTACACAACTTTGTCAGAATTGGGACTGTCTTAAAAAATGAATAAAATCTAAATACTTCTTACTTGTAATGGTAATTTGAACCACGTTGCTGACAGACGAATTGACCAGTGTCCTCCTTTGGGTGATCTGATAGATGCAGGAGTACTCCCCCTCCTCTCCTAGTCCAACTGGCCCCACGGTGAAGACCCCCGGCTGGGGTTCAGACTGTGACACCTGAGGGGCATGAAGCTGAGGGATCACAGACGTCGTTTGCCTGCCGCTCCTCAGCAGAAGGAAGGTGGCTGGATTGTTGGACTGGGACTGGGACAGAGGAGCGGGAACGGTGCAGCGGAAGCGGAGCGTCCCCCCCTGTTTTATTTCAGAGGAGGGCTCCACAGACAAGAGAGGAGGTGGCAACGAGGGAAGGCTTTGAGTTGGGCCTGCAGCTACAGGACAAAAAAGTGGAGAAAAAATGCCATTTTTGAGCATTCACACAAATGGTTTTTGATTCTCTTTATAGAATTCTCTTTTTGGACTATAACTACTGCATCACTCTTCCAGCAGTTTAGCTATTCATATTTTAAAACCTTCAGCTCATTCAGAGCAATATGGCTATGACCTTTAGGTTTTGTTACTTTAATACTTTTTGAAATATTGACTTTAATTGACAGTTCTTTCTCATAGAAATGCATAGAAATTTTTTTAATTGTTTACCAATTTTGTGCTCTTTCAAATCGACTTGACCATTCTTGCTTTATGCTGTTTTTGCTAAATTTTAGCTTTTAGCTACGATTTTGCTAGTTTTAGGTTTTCGCTACTGTTTTGCTCATTTTTACTCTGATTTACAGTTTTGCTCATTTTAACTCTTAGTTCTTGTTTTCCTAATTTTACCTTTTACGTACAGTTTTGCAATTTTAAGCTTTCGCAATTGTTTTCCTAATTTGAGCCTGTGTTTTGCTTGTTTTAACTTGAACTATTCAGTTTCAGCTTCTTGATCAAATCTGAGCACTCATTCAGCACTCAGCATCCACACTGCATTTTCTCAAAAAATGCAAACTCCCTTAGTTATTTCATTTTTTTAACGTACTTACACATTTGTTGCAAAGTTCATGTAAAATTTAATATAATGCTGCCAAACGTCATTTTCCAAGTTTCTAGCTGAACTTTCTTTTATAGGAACCAGAAGTGAAAATCAGAGCATGATGCGTATGATGTTGTGTGTGTGTGTGTGTGTGTGCAGGGGTGCGTGTGTGTGTGTGTGTCAGTGGGTGTGTTTGGTTTCTGTATGAAGTTCAGGATGTCACTACTGCCGCACACACCCACAGAGCGGAGGGCGATGAGAGACCACAGAGAGCATCTGCACACTGAAGTGTGTTGGAGGTTAGAGTGGAGCGGATGGGAGTGTTTATTATTTCTCACCACATGTAGAATCTCCACCTGCTGCAGAGTTAAACCAACTGTTTGTCTGTCTGCGTTCGTTCCTTGTGTGAACAAAATGTAAAGCAGCAGCCTAAAGCACCCGTTTTTCACCCCCCCCCCCCCCACCTCTAACCAGCCCTCATCTGGAGTCTAAAATCGGTTAACAGTGACGTTTTTCTGTCAGAAATCACAAACTGTGCAGAATAAGAGATAAATACGCATCCGTTTTGCAGGAACAGAAGGTTTTTCCCACACACAAAAAGAAGAAATCTGAGGGGGGGTTTTTCACTATTTTCAGTGCAGCTAACAAACCTCTTAGAGACTTCAGTTGTAAATAAGGACTGAATGCGCTGTATTGCCCTCCCAGGTTCTTGTAGAGACAGCAGAACAGTTGAGGCTGGCCCGAATCTCTGTCCTCCATTCTAACAGTGAACTGAGCCTGTTCAGCAGCAGACTGTAAGACATGTGACTCCACCTCATGAAATAAGAGAAGAAAAAGAGCAAATCAAATCACAGGAGCCCTGTAAAGGCCGAGCAAAATTACACACCAACATCTCTTTAGGATCTCCTTACTTTCTGTGTGTCTTGATACAACATGAACTCAAGCCCGCGATGACCGCTGGGGGCTCGGCAGACCAGGACCGCTGAGTCTCCACGCTTAGAGGAGATGCTCAGGGTGGGTGTTGGAAGGGTGGGGGAGGAAGTGGAGGCTGAAAGTCTATCTACAAAAAAGAAAAAAGATACAGGTTACCAAAATTTCCTCTTAAACCAGCAGCAGCAACAACCTGTCAGTTGATTTAGCAACACTGATTGTTACATATTCTGACATTCATTTTGTAATAAATAAAAGGACATCAGCTGATTAATTAGGACACTAAAAATTCAGCACTGAAAGAGTCAGATTTTTATTTTTTAAATGACACACAGCTTAGATATACTTTTTGACCCTAAACAGTGAATAATTATTCCTGTGCTGCTTTTTACTGTTGGTCAAAACTAAAGGAATACTTTTATAATTGAAAATAATGACAAAAAATTCTATTTTAAAAGTAACATTTTCCAATAATCTTTCATACAACGCTTACCTAGATGTAAAGAAGTGAGAACGAAGGCATAAAACCAGGGTGATCCAACACTAACAAGCGGCATCCTGGACACAAACAGAAGAGCTGCTGGAGTAAATAAAGCTCCTCCAAACACACGTCTCCCCTCTGTCTGCCTCTCGCCGTGTTTTCTTAATGCTGCTGACATCCTCTTGAAGGCAGAACAGAGGGGCAAGTCAGACCTGCAAGCACACTTCCTTTTTAGGAGATCATTTGACGGATGTGTGGCGTGATGAGAATAAGACTTAAAAACTTTAAATAGGTTAAATCAAATTGCAAGAATGAATCTTTTTGTTGGGATAAAGACCAAAGTGATGTGGATTTAGTTCCTATTTGTTTGCTCTTATTGTGGGGTGGGTAAGTCACCGCCACAGCTGCTGTCAAAGTCGTATGAATTCCTGTCATCATCCATCAGTTCACACCAAACCCCGGATTTTCCAACACTTTTGGTCACGTTACTCATCTGAAAAGAGAACAAGCTTACAGTTTCCTCATTTTACCAACATGTATTTATCCCATCTGTTTATGCTGTGTGTCTGTTACGCCGTGGTCCCCTTTTTCCTGAGAGTCTCTGTACACCAGCTAAGTCTGCAGAGAGAAGAGCACCTTCACCGCATGAACAATAAAAAAAAACCTAAAATTATTTTGCTTTGTGCATGAAGAACACAAACAAACAACCAAGAAAATGCTAACATTCCTTGAAAGACTGTATATCCACCTTTAATGCCGAGGTTTCAGACTAAGATCGTCTAATGTTGAGAAATGACAGCGTTGTAGCCATTTTAGTCAAACCTTGAAAAACATTATGCGCATCATGGTCAGAGTATAAGTTATGAGTGACTCTCAGCTACTACCACATGCAGTTTTAGCTCAAGATCTGTAAAACTGACTGAGTTAGAGCCATTTTTATGTTGGCTAATGTTGGTTAGCTGTGGAGACCATCTTGTATTGGCTTGATTCAAGAAGTTAATCAGTAGATGTACATCCAATGATTACTTTCTTGGGTCAAAATCTATCCAGTCATTCTTGAGATATGTTGCTAACAGAGAGAATAATAAATTGACTCCAAAAGTTAATGCTGAAGTTTGAAGTAAAGATCTTTTGCATTAGGCAGCACTTGGAACCAATGATTATCAATAATATTTTGGTTAAAGACAGACTCACACACACACCCCTACACACACCCACACACATACACACACACACGTGCAAAAACATCATTGTCTGCCTTCCTCTTTCAGCGGCAAAGTGAGCATTTTCCAAAGAAAGGACACCCGTTGACACAAAGTCCTGTCCTCATCAAACAAAGAAGACGCTGCTTTAAGAGTATGAGAAATTTAGTTGATAGCTAATGGAGGACATGAGGGGACAAAGCCAAATGTGCGAACAAGAAATGCTTCTACTCGACTAAACAAAATGATTTATTTAACTAAAAGGCATATTTCATCCGAAAATGATTTTTGAACATTGATGAAAAAAACAAAGGTTTGCTAAAGAACAAAAAAAAGTGTAAATGTTAAGTACAAACCAAATCAGACTAATTCAGACTGGCGTGCGCTTTCACAAGCTGATCCAAACAGCTCTTTCAGCAGAAACATGACATCATCTCAGGTGCAATGATGATGTCAAAGGTGACAATAAGCCAAACAAGCCACAGGAAGATGGGGGGAGGAGGGGTGTTAGTTTAATGACGGGAGCTGCTTATAGACGCTACCATCCAAACAAAGGTTGTGCTGCCTTTTGTTTAGATCTCCTGTTTTGTTGAGGAAAATTTGTGTTTTTCCTGAGAAACAACTTTATTTCATTAAAGGCCTAGCATTTCTTGAAGGAAGTATTAGACTAAGATCATCCTAATATGAGAAAAGATGGAGTTATAGATGATCTGGTAAAACACTGTAAATTATAAATATAT
>JAOXNZ010000155.1:5830620-5848020 GCA_028566095.1 Kryptolebias brasiliensis
GGGGGGTTAACCTTACAAATAGCAGTGACAGCTGTCTGTGGTAAAGGGTCCTGATTTTACTATCAGGAGTAAAAATCGACACAACAGAAGCAAGTCTGTGCAGCACTACGTGATGAGAATCAGAATCTGGTTTATTGTCAAGTTTACACAACTAATTTGTCCTGATGACTTGGTGCAGGAAGTTCACAAGAAAATCAGCGCACAAAAGCAAAGTGTTACACACAACTGCCACTATTAGAAACATACAAATATGCAAAAAAACAAAAAGTGCAAAATTTGCAAACGCATAAAATATGCAGAAGTTCAAGGCTAAAATAAAGGTGTGAAAAGTATGAAATATGTGGATTTTTAAAACTTGTGACCATATTGTGACATTACACGGAATAAATATGTAGAACATCCACTGAGTATAGTTACTGACATGACTGGAGGAACTACAGCGCTCTGTGTGCAGAACTCCTAAACCACAGGGCAAAGGTTTTAACTTCTTCTTAATTACTTCTGTTTAAAAGCAAATAATGACTGCAACACTGTTCTTGTTCAATGATTGTTTTGGGTGTGATTTTCACATGAACATAAGTTGATTTTTTTTGTTAACTTTACATATTTCGTTGTTGTTGCTGTCTTTAGACAACCGAATTAGTCTTATCTCATCTCTTTTTGTTTGCTTTCTTATTTTAGCAACATCTTATCTTTAGAAAACAAGCTTTGTTTCCCTTTATATGCCTTTAGCTGATTGTAGTGTGACAAAGAGTGGTTTTGATGCACCAAGTTTCACTCATGTTGGTGTCATGACTTTTGAGGATGATCCAGAACAGTAAGTTAAGTCATGCTGTTTGTTTGCTGAATGTTTCTTGGTTTCACCTTGAATCAGTTGTTTGTGTGACTGTTTTGCTCTCTTATAGACATGGAATCATTTTTTGTTATAATGTGATTTGGAAATTATTTCTCATTATCATGAGAAAACAAACTTTTTCTGCAGTCAAAAAATTTATCAATCCATCATCAAGTCATGGAGGCAACAGGTTAAGCAGAGATCCTCAAACCTTCCCCTCCCCCAGCTCATCCAGGGAGACTGGGAGGCGGTCCCAGACTGTCTATGAGATACAGTATAATCTCCCCAATGAATCCTGGGTCTGCCCTGAGAACTCCCCATGGTTAGACATGAGGTATTTTGGAGCCCAAACGAGCTCAGCTGGCTCCCTTTGATGCAGAAAGGAGCAACTCTACTCCAACTGCTTGCATCTCGAAAAGTTAAGGTGAGTTTGTTGTGGCAGAAAAGATAAAGGAGACAGAAATAACCCAGGTTGATGCTTTTCTTTTAAAAATAAATGTATTACAAAAGAAATGTTGAGCTGAAAAATCCCAGGGATGAGACAATTCCAAGTGGCAGGAGATGTCTAAACTAAGATTGTCAGACAATGCTTTTAAATAAGCTTATCAGGAAAAAGACGAGGCCTCCAGCAGTTTCGTCTTGGCTGGAAGGCCGTAGCACTGGGAGGGCAACATGACCAAACATCAAACTTCTACACATGATAATTCTGTTACACCTAATGAAAACATCTCAGAATAGCTGTTATTGAATCTTATTTTCCATAAAGGAGATATTTTGTTGTCTGTGATGAACTGTTGACTTGTCCAGGGTGCAGACCCCTCCTCTCACCTGTTGACCTAGTTTGATTGACTGTGGCATTTTTGTGTTGAAGGCAGAGTAATTAAGCACCTAGCTATCAGACAGCCCACAATACTAAATGGCATCATTGGCTTTTCTAGGGTAATGTATTGTAATAGGTCAGTTAATAAAATTAGTGATAGGAGGCGATTTTGCTTTGTCCAAAAACTTACTCCACTGTTGTAGAGTCTATAATTTCTGACCCTTCCATAAAGTCCTAAACTGATAAACAATAAAAAAAAACAGTTTAGTTGTCAACCCAAACACAAGAACTCTGCGCAATATGTTTTTCTTGTCTCCCAATGTGTTCAAAATAACATTATAACATTTTTATGCAAATCTCAGACTTTATTGTTGTCATATTGATCTTGAACTGTTAACTGATATTTTTTAGAGCAGACCTAATATCTCCATTAATGTTGAGCTGAGTTGTAGTTACCAACTTTATGCTTTCATGAGGTACACATCAGTCCTTTTAACCAGCAGGAAGCCTCATATACACGACAGATTTTAGAAGTTTTTGGTGTCCCAGATTTGCCTCGCCATTGCAGAAACCTAATTAATAATTTACACCTAGTTTTCTTCACATACTGTGGAGAGACATTTCTTTTTTTTTTTCTTTCTGGGTTCTCACCAGGTCAGAAGAATCATCTGAGATGCCTTGCAGGACTTTTTGATCTGCTTGTACTGAGTCTTTCTGAGTTAATCAGCATTGCTCGGGTTGGATCAGCCTAATTTAATCTGCATGAGGTGTTGAGAGCTCCTGCACTCTGCTTCGCCGCCGTGGAGGACATGAATTCATAACAAGTAGGGAGACTGTCGGCTGTCACAGACGATGAGCTTAAAAAAATGCACCCCTCCTCTGCAACACCTAAGCTTCCAGGAAACCGGTGAAAGCTCTGCTCATGAGAAGCTTTCTGTGTGTGTGGCTGCAGTGGGGCTCTCATGTTAGTTATGAGCAACAAGGTGGTGTGACTTTATCCATTTACCTTACCTCTGTCTTTTATCACCCGCCTTTCGCTTTTCAGCAGCGATGTTTCGCCCGTGTCTGTGTGTGGCCACGAGTCTGCTAGCAAAATATAGAAGCTTGCAGAAAGTAAAGTCAACTCAAGATGGCTGCCAGAGCCAGCTGAACTTAAAATAACACAAAAAGTGGCCATGGCTCGGTCCATTTTACAGAGACTGAACTAAAAATTAGATGCGGTGGTAGCTGAGAGTCGTTCACAGCGCATACTCTGAGTAACGTTATTTTGAAGGTTTGACCAAAACAACAACAACTCTGTCATTTCTCAACACAAGATGATCTTGGTGACATGCGTTCTTTCAAGAAATGTTAGGCCTTTAATTTGACTAGTTTCTCAGTGTTTTTATGTGTCACTCTTTGTTTCAGACACAAACTATTCTCTTGTTTAGAGTATGTTTTTTTTTTTTGTTTTTAGCCATTACTCTCCAAATGTCTGCTCCACTCTTCTATGGCACACTTTCTTCTTCTTTTCTCATCTTTCCATAATTCATTTCATTTAACTCCACTATTCAATACACCCCCATACACACATATCTTTTCCTCCCTTTGATTTCGCCATTTCTTCCCCACCCTTCCGCATCAGCTCCTCTAACAGTCAGAGATGAGGAGCTCGCTCTTCAGTCATTTCATGGTTTAATTAAAGGACTGAGTCCAGAGAAGAAGTGAGGCGGGGAGACGAGGGCGGAGGGAATCATCATGACAGCGTTAGAGTCGTCAAAGTTGGAGCAAAAAGAAGAACCAGAACACAGGGAGTATACAAAGGGCATGTTTGTTGTGAGTCATTGTTTGTGCTGCAGACAGTGTGGCAGCAGCAACATCCCTGTGACCAACCATCTCCAACGCAACAACTTCCTCATTGGCCTTCCTCAAAGCTGCGTGTTGTTGGTAAAGTGTCCCTTTTTCAATTCTAACTCCAAGTTCCAACAAGTATGTTTAAAGGTCAACATCCCCTTGTTCACATTGTATTCATGTTTTGAGTAATGCATACGTGTTACCTGGTACGGTCCTTTGCAGTTTGCACAGCAGTGATCCAAATGACTTAGGGTTAAAGACTATCAGACACAGATAATAACTAACAGTCCAACATGCTCAGGGGAGCACTTGGAACAACATAATTCTGATTTTATCTTGACAGCTCCTGCAGCTGTGCAAATAGTGAGCCTTGTCACTGAGAAGCAAGGGTGGAGGTTTATCTGTTACTTAAAACCTGATAGGGTGGAGGTGGAGGGCACAGTTGGTGTTTAGGTTTATAGTCTGTGGTAAGTTTGTCAGTTAGTTCAGATGATTGAAAGTAGGATTCTATAGAAAGGTTATGAGCAATTACTGCTTTGCACAACCTCGATTTGGAGAAATCGTTTTTTTTCTGACTGGACTGACAAGCTAACAACTATTTCAAGTGGGGTCAAGGGCAAAGTGTACTGTTACCGTCATAAAACAACTCAAATCTCTAAACTTTCACAGCTGTTTGTGCAAAAGCTAGTTTTAAAAATCTTTACATCTCCATCAAATTTGTATGACCTTAATTATTGTGGCAGAAATATTATGATATTCCTGCAGGAAGTGTCTCAGGCCACATCAGATATGCTACAGCTTGCTGCTGCTGCTGCTATTAGCATTTACAAATAACCATAAACCTTTATGTAAATAATTGTGTTACGATGATGGAAAGGTTATTAAAATAGCATTTGCATGAAATGCTTGCAATTCATTCTTTTGAGATTAATGTTGTTTTATAACATCAGCAATCGTCTTCGGTTTTGAACCCACTCAGAGTAGCCATTAGCTCATCAAATCAGGTCTGAATTAAACTCTGTTCCTCCAAACTAATGTGGGTCACAACGCTATCCACAACAAGTGAGATATTAAATGCTGGATGACCTCCCTCCCACTTCCAGTCCTCAATAATCAACCCTTCTATTGATTATCTTCCAGTCGAAGGAGTGGGTGTTTGACAGGAGTGGGAGTCCTTGGGCAAGACACCGAAGCCCCTCACTGCACCCGATATCCTTATGGTGTATGAGTGAGACTACAGAAGGGCTGTATATAGAGTAAACTATATAACAGAAAGCCCTGAATGAGCCTATGTGTGTGTGTGAAATAAAAAAATTAAATATAAAGCAAGAGGTACTCCTCTTCAAATAAATCTGAATTAATGCTGCGCTCTATTTGTACTCAGAAGTCAGAATTTCCATGCTGAGAAATCAACAGGAATACCTCCCAAACCCGGAATTCTGAATAAGAAAGTCGAAGGCTTCTCACCAACCCCGTCCTTAAAATCCAGCATGGTTGACTCGCATTTTAAAAGTTGTGGCACCTGCAGAAATAAACATTTTATTTTCTCTCAGGTTAGTTTGTATGTCAGCAATCTGTTTGCTCAGACGTTTTTAACCACTATTAGTGAACATGTTGCTACAGAGTTTAAATGCATAGAAAGTGTTGGTAAAGGTAGATAGTTAGTGCCGTCAGTGAACAAATCTTACTGTGTTTTGCAACTGGAGCGTAGCATATCGAGTCATCATACCCAGGTCTGTTTCGACTTCTGAACTAAATAGAATGCAGCATGTTCCTTTAACCATAACCACTGAAGATCAAAAAACTAGCTAGGATTATGTTTTAGGAGTTGCTGTCTCTTCTTTGGCAAGTAATGACAAGCCAAGTCTGAAACTAGGTAGGAATTCACGGAGAGAAGCTGGGAAATTCAAGAAAATCCTCCACCCTGAAATCCACTTATGTCAAATTATAACTCATGGAGCTGAAACTGCCTTCATCATTTGAGTGCAAGAAGTGTTTCTGTTTCTCTGTATGCAGTGGCACAGTGTTTCTGCAGACATCTGTGGCAGACACTGAAAATCATCTGACCACATGAAAAGCCCCACAGCTGACTGATAGCAGCACTGACACCCATGGAAATCTTGCATAATTTGATGCCGCATTGAGAAACATCTTGTATGATGTGATCTGATGGCACAAAATGACAAGCTGCCTGTTAGATTTAGCATATTTCTTGCGACTAGAGGACAGAGCTGGCAGTGTATTTCTGCTAATGAACCCAGGTCTTTGTTAGCTTTTAAATGTATTAATTGTTTTTAAATTTATTTGAGAGACCTATTAGATACCATCAGAAATACAGAGTAAAGTTTAAAATAAGGAATTTTTCAAATTATTTGGAGTGTTGTTCTGTGAAGTTGTTGTCAGTAATCAATATTTTACCTGCAGTCACCCATAATTTTATCAGTTTGGAACATCAGGCTGTAGTTTTTTTTTCTGGGGAGATGGTCTAACGCCGAGTCTAATGTCAACAAAGTGGATTGTTGCATCTTAAAACTGTTATAACCTCAAAAACTTTACAGCGATTCATGCAAACATTTTTTCTTAAACTTCTACTATTTTGTCATTTTTTGCATCCGTCAGTTTTTTACATTGAAGGCCAAGTTGGTCTGTGGTCTGTTAATGACCCATATAAAACTTATCTTGAAAAATGTGACGTGTTAAACGTGACTATCTGATGTAAAAGTAAATAAAATCTATTTCAAAATTCCTAGGGTGATAGCAAAGATTGAGTGGTATTTATCTGATTTCTTTGTTATAATGATTGGGGATTTTTGCTTTTAGTGTTTTGGGGAATAACGCAGAGGTCATGCATGTGCGTTCTGACCAAACACTGCATGTGGATATCAACTTTCTTATTGTCTTGATCTGTCTGTCTGGCTTAGAAAATTAGTATCGAGAATGTGCTGACGTGACGATGACAGCAGGTTGAAAAAGACAAGGGTGTTAGAAGCGTATAAACCAAATACTTCCATGTCTGCTGCTGGCCTCAGTTTGACAACATGAAAACAGAAACAAAGCAATGTGTCAACATGGATAAAAGAAACGTGTGGTTCTGCAATATGGCTGAATTATAGTTAGGAGGGCATCTGCAGAAACAGGCGAAGACTTAAGTCTGTTAACCTAAAGTAAAGAAATTACTTTTTGTTTGCATTTTACTATTTTTAAAATTCTTGTCACAGTTAGCAGTGAAATAAATGTGTTTTTTGGGCTGTATTTATCCATGTACTGCAATTAATCAAATCTAATTTGACTGAACAATCTTACATTTAAAAGTTAGATTATAATAGGGATTTAGTAAATGTATTTATACTGAATTATTACAGTAGGGATGTCAGGGTCCGGTCCATGCAGATGAAGAATACGCTGGTCACAGATCAGTCAGAAGAAGGCACTGTCTTTGTTTTCTTAGTTTTTTTGCTGACTGCCACAACAGAAAAAAAGTAGGGAAAATACTGTCTAAAGCACTCTGCAACAAAGCAAAGCAAGAACATCTAATTAGATTACAAATACAGGAGTGTGAAGCTTGTTGGCTTCGAATCAGCAAAGTGGAAAGGTTTTGGATTCCTTGTTGTCTGCAGCAGCAGTGAAGCGTGAGAGGTAGATGTACGGCAAGCCAAAAGGGTCATTTGCACACTTTCAAATGGCCTCTGGCATCTTATAAACATCATTCTATACTGTACCTCACCAGGAGTTTAATAAGAGCCATTTGAGGATGAACAGGACAGCTGAGAAGTTAGGGGTGTGTGTGTTTAATGTTTTATTTTGTGTTTCCACATTGGGAGGTGTTTTTCAGTTTTATGTCGCTATTTATTTTGAATCAAGTTTAGGCCAGATTTACTGAAACAAGCACCCATTTTTGTACTAATTTATTAACAAAAGAAAGATACCTTTTAGTTGTAGAATTGACACATTGACACATGGACGGTAGACACGATTTACAGTTCACATTAAATGAATAAGACTAAATTACTTGTTTATTCAGTATTTTAAAATTTTACAGTGAAGGTACAAATTGTTGAAGTTGAGAAATCCGACCTCGCTGCAGTCAGTCAACCTAAAAGTGGCAAGAAATAGAGATCAATGATTGCCATCAGTAAAACATGCAACTAGAAATTGTGGTAAAATAATGTGACTAAGGTTCACATCACTCTAGTAAAACTTTTTTTTCCTGTACTCTTCCTTTTTGTTGTTCCTGTTTTCAGCTTCTAGTAAATAGAAAACATTTTATTTCAAAAAGTGGAACTTGTTGCAGTTATTGTAAGCTCAACATCATAGTCTCACATTTTCAAGTGGTTTGAAATAGAAATGTCAGGAAAGGAAGGCGTTAGGAAATGCTGCCTCAGAGCTTCTGGTCTCAGTGTGTGGGTTTTACGTTAACTGAAGTATTGCAAACCTCTTGTATACAGTACACACACAGATGCACACACACATATACACACAATCTGGAATAGAGATGAAGCTCAGCACAGTCCCACCAATGACAACCGAGGACACACCGTCATCCAGCTGATATGATCATCCTGTAACTGTCCCACAATAAGACAGGACTACTGAACATAAGCTTCACTCATTCACCTGCACAGCTTTGTGTTCTCTCATTTCTGCCTGATATGCAAAAATTTACACAAACACACGGCACACACTCATTTCTGACCCACTGTTTATTTGTACTACAAGTATCCATTTACATATAATATTTTAGCACAGGTTTGGTGGTGGATTTGGACCCAGAATGCAGACTGACATGAAGAGCTCGAGGAATAAAGTGATTTCTTAAAAAGAACAAAAGACTAAAAGCTGCAAAAACTTTCAGCTCAAGGAACACGAGGAGAACCAGACAGTGCATTACTGCAACATTGGAGAGCCAATGAACCAGAATATATATAGGTTTGGGTTGATGAGGAACTGGACACAGGTGACTAATTGTAAACCAGGAACAGATGAAGATGGGTGTGGCAGGCTGACAAGGAAAAGTACTGATTGAGGGAGGGGGTGGCAGACAACACATGGAGGCACAGGGAGCTAAACAAAACAAGAGATATCACAACGAAAACACAAAAAACAGAACATAATCATAAAACCCAACCCAAAATGAATACCAAAAAAATTACGCATAAAACCCCCAGCTCCTAACAGTTTTCAGCTGCCTTTTTTTTAATAAATGTCTCTCTTTTTATCCTCTTTCACCTGGCCTTCTCTGAAGCCCAGTTTCACTGCATCACTCATTACCGTCATTTCATTTTCTGATAAATGAAGTTTTTAATTGGACTTTGATCGCCTCAGCCAGTCCCATCATCACATGGGGCTATTTCACACATCAGCTATGCAGAACAAACCAAGTTAGACTTCTCTAAAAGCCTTCTCAGATCGACACTCATCTTCCTATCATGAGGATATTGCATGATGTTACAATGAAAGCGTGATGCTGTGTTTAGAAGAAGACTGCAGCCAACAGAAAGGGGGAAAGGTTAGAACCAGAGAGGAAGTTTTGCAATGTGGTTTCGAGACATTCATTCCTGCAGCTCTGCCTCAGCTAGCTTTTTTGGCAAGTTATTATAACCTTCTTCTGACTTTGAGCAGGCAGTGAGTTTGTCTCCTGTCCTGGCATTTGCGTTGCTACAGAACCAGACAGTCTGCCAGTGGACAGAGGTCACCTCCTGCCAGGAGCATCTGTGAGGAGAACATGAGCCTTCAGACACACATTTGCATAGATGGAAATTTCCATAAAACAAATAGATTTAGATATCCAGGAGCTTGCACCTCATTCCTACATGTTTTTGGACAGCCATAATTTGAATAAGTACATCTATATTCTGTCCAAGGTATAACAAATTAGAATTTAACAGAAATGTTCTGCTCCTCACCAGGTCTTGCATTAAGTGAATTCAGTCTTAGATAAAAACAAACAAAAAAAACACCTGAGGTATTGCGCCAAGTCACAATATAGTCAACAAAAACCAAACCAAAATGTACAACCCCAGTCCAAAAACCATTGGGACATTGTGTAATGTGTACGTTTATGGTTTAATCTACTGGATTACACTTTTAAAATAAAGACAGTTTGAACCAGTTTTTATTTTATTAGAAAAGCCTGTGAATATTTTGAAATAAAATCTGCCACACAAATTTTTTTGAACGTGTTCAAAATTCAAGCGACAACCCTGTGATCTTCTGTGGCTCATGCAAGGAAATGGAGAACCCCAGCAAACGTTTTGAGACATTTTGAAAACTAACTCGCAAATGCTGTTCGCCAACCGGTCACCAGCAGTTACAGCCCAGCGAGCTAATACCTTTAGATCACTGTTTCGCTGTGTGTTGGCTGAGCAGAAAACCTCTAGCGAGAACTCATTTGGTGTAACATAATTCAGTAACAAGTTGAGTTGTCTCAGCTGTGAAGAGTCAGACTCATAAACGACATCTTGTTTATCAGGCCAGTTTCACACTTTGCCTCTCAGAATTACAGCGTAACCATACAGGATGTTTGAGCTTCAGGACACAGTTTCAACAGGTATTTCACCAAAACAGGTGACGCTCAAAGCACAAATAGCTTTCAGCTGACTCCATTCCTTTTCCCTCATAAAAGGTAAGTGATTGAAAGAAAAAAAAGGTGCAAATGCTTTTGATTGAGATCTCCTGTTTGCTCAGGAAGATGACAAAGCACTGCAGTGCATTTGTGGCAATGCTGCAGTGCACATTACATTTGGGTTTTAGTGCTTTGAGTTGGTTATCTTGGTAAAAGTGATTGCGTTATAATTAAATTAGCATGAAAAACGTACCAAATATGTAACAGCCCAGCTTTAAGTGATTGACTGTTGATAATGATTCAACTCTGGATCCAAAGTTATTTTATTCTACCATGGCAGAGGTATGCTGTTTTGGACTAGTTCTGTTTTGTAGCTGTAAAAGCTGTAAAAAAATCTTTAATACTTAACTAACATCTGCAGCTTTAAATGTATCTTTTGGTGTAAAAGACTACAATGTGTTTGTAAAGAGCTGAGGCTTTAAAAAGCTGTAAGTTCTCTGCTCTCTTTGTGTGTGAGTGTGCATGACTTGTTTGCTCACTTTGTTGCAGAGTGCATTTATATTCCATGACCTTGCTCAATAACTCGTCTCACGGTTCAGTGTTTTTCCTTTTATCTGTCAGGCCAAGTAACAGCCACAGACTCTCTGCATTGCTCTGTTCAATGTGCCCCATCCTTACCCACAATAACGCTTTAACAAAAGAAAAGCCTCCAATAAACTCTGAGCATCCATCTAAACTCTGCAACACTTCTGTTTCAGGTCTGAGCAGCCTCATTATGCTTGAAGTTGTTAAGTAATGTCTGAGCGTCAGTTTTTCGTCTTGTTCTTTCTTTTCTTCCTCAGACTCATTATCTGTCTTTTCTCTTGTCATCACTCAGTCGGTCATTGATCCCTTTTGCTACCTGCTGCCTCATTAGTCTGGTAATGGTTTAATAAATGGAGGTTCATGCTGATATTGATCTTTAGGCTTTGATCCGTTGTCACTCACCTATAAGAGTTGTCGGCTCAGCATCCTGACACAGAAGCCTTTGTGCTGGCTTTTTTATGTGATATTATTGTTTTATCTTGTTGCCATCTATATATGTCTAATATGCCCAAATCAATGAACAAATTACACTGAGTGACTCATTTTCAGCATGTTTGCTTTAGTCAGGCACAAGGATAATTCAGATGTATCTTCCCAAAGCTATCTTCCCATTAACCAAAGGACCTTTATTTAAAAGCCACCATTCAGGAGCCTCCATCAGCCTTTGTATCATGGCCACCTTTTCATCCTCAAAACAGCTTGTTCATCCTTCTTTGAGGCATTGTAAAATGTATTTTCTTTTATTGTAAAGCCCATTTAGATCTTGGTGATCTGAGCTTATTTAATTACATTTTGATTATACTTGATGTATGGACTTTAGACATCTGCTATGATATCTGGCATAAAGCCATGAGTTGCAGATCGTTTTAAAGTTATATTAACTATAAGATGAAGCTGTACAAACAAAGATCATTTTTTTATCATTTTTCAGACCTTTAAAACAATTCTTTCTCAAAAGCCACATAAGGATGTGAAAGAATGCTACGTTATTAAAATATTAAACATCTACACATTTGCCAAGTTTGCCACCGTTTTCTCAGCCGAACAACATTTGTGTCACGAGGCGAATGTATGTGTGCTGAGTGTGACCCTTTATATGCTGATGGTGCTGAGGCTGCTGACTGTATCGGTCTGATGGGAGTTTAGTAAACTTTAGGACTGATCAGGCAGACTGATAGATTTAGCAGCCTCAGCACTATTGGCATATGCACGGTCAATTTCAATGGGTCTATGCTCAGCACAGCCGAGTTGTAACATGGGTGTTGTTTAGTTAAGAAAATGGTGACAAGTTAATTAATCTCGTAATTCATTAAGACAAATGGAATCCAGGATCAGAAATGTAGATTTAGTTTTAGATTAAACGTAGATATACATTGTGTCTGTAACGGTGCTTTTCAGGGTAAAAATAACCATGTAACAATATTTTGGCAAATTATAGGCTAAAGAAGCTATTTGGTAACTCTTATTTATAGTCACTGCAAGGTTTTTGCTAACATTTGATGAGGGGCTATTAATGTCTGAATTCTCCTTTTGATCTGCATTGTGAACAAAGATAAAACGCTGGCTTGTCAACCTTTTTTTTTGGCAAATGAAACCTGCACAGAAAGTAACTAAACTTTTAAAGGTTGCTCCAAAGAGTAAAGTGTGCGCTCAAAAGGTTTTTCCTAAACACCTGTGCTCACGTCATGGGCACAGAATATAGGCTATAATGTAAAATCATTCAGTCATAACAAAATACAACTTATAACTGTTTGTATGAGCATTTTTACAACCATAATGTTCATTTGAGTTCTTTTTATCTTTAAATTTGTTAACAAATCACTGTTTTGAGACTTTTAAATACCTTCCGACTTTGTATGCTTTGGGAATTTATGGCTAAAGAAACAAGTACATATCCAAGAAAGTGATTTATGATCAACTTTTAATATTTGTAGCATTACTCGTAGTAGTTATTCTGTGGTAATTTGCAATAACCCCTGTAAGACTAACAGCCTCAAGTTAATGATGATGTTTGTTATACTCCCAGTCCCACAACTTGTGGTTGAAGCCAAAGACCAAGTGTAGCTGCCATCAGAACATCAGCAAATGCACTGATATAATCTCCATCATCAGGACTATTATCATCTATCCTAACCAGAAACCCTGGCTGAAAAGAGATGTTCGCTCTTAACTAAAAGTGTGGGATTCTGCAACTTTCCCACCAGGCAGGTCTCCCCTCAGTTTGGCTCCTGAGGAGGTGAGGAACTCCCTGCTCAGAATTGAGACCTGATGGAGTCTCAAGGCTTCTTCTTATGGACGCCGCACTCCAGCTGACAGGAGTGTTGACTGATATCTTCTACATCTCTCTTTCCCAGGCTGAAGTACCATTATACTTCAAGACAGCCACTGTCATTCCCGTGCCCAAGTCCTTCACTGTGACCTGCATGAATGACTACCGCCCTGTGGCCCTAACACCCATACTCATGAAGCACATAAGGGGCACTATCAACATCAATGTAGTCACTCACCAGTATGTGTACAGGAGAAATGAGTGTACAGCTGATGCAGAGACAGCTGTTGACAATCAGGCCCTCACCCACCTTGAGAAAAGGGACACATGCGCCATGTTCCTCTTCCTGGATTTCATCTTGGCATTTATTGAGATAATCCCACAGACCCTGGTGAACAAGCTGGCAACGGACTAAAACCATTGCTGTGTAACTGAGTGTTATACTTCCTCACAAACAGAACACAAATGGTGAAGATCCATGGTTGCTCCTCTTCACCAGTTGCTCTCAACACAGGCTCCCCTCAGAGATTTGTCCCCCTGCTGTACACGCTGCTGACGTATGACTGCTCAACCATACAGCCGAGCCGTCATATCGTTATGTTTGCCGATGACACGACCGTGGTGAACCTGCTCTCCCACAGAGATGAGTCAGCATACAGACAGGGAGTACAACTCCTAGAGGGCTGGTGCAGAACTAACAACCTCTGCAAGGATGTGGTGAAGACAACAGATCTGATTGTGGATTTTAGTGAGAGCAGCCAGCCCTCTTTCCCACTTTACAGTTCAGGAGGTGTCCAGCTTTAAGAACCTGGGCTTGCACATCACCATCAATCTTACATGGTCCATTAACTGCCAGCACTGTGAATAGGTCCCACCAACACCTCTACTTCCTTAGGAAACTTAAGGATGCTGGACGTGGCCTTCCAGCTCTCATCTCCTTCCACAGATGTGGGGTGGAGAGTGTCCTGACGCAGTCCATCACAGTGTGGTATGCCAACTGCTCTGCACTGGACAGGAAAGCCCTGCAGTGGATCATTAAAGCAGCTAGCAAGATCACTGGATGTAGCTTTCCATCCATTAGCGACATTTACACCAGCCGCTGCAGAAGCAGGGCTGGGCTGCCCCACCCACCCCTCTCACGGACTGTTTGTCCCTCTTCCCTCTGGAAGAAGACTGTGCAGCATCAAGGCCAGAACCTTTTTGTTGAAATCCATTTTCCTTTATTAAAAAAAGGTTTTTGTAAAGAACATTAACTTTCTAAATATTTTTGTGATTGTCATTAATAACCCTCTCAGCATGTCTTCCTGTAAAAAGATAAACTGATCCCTCTCCAGCTGTGGAAGTTTTCCCCACAGGCAGCTCCAACCCAGTAGCCTGGTTTCACTTGTGTTAGTGTTGAATAGTCATCAATAATTTAGCATGCAGTGCAGGAAATGGGCAAATTTGAAATTATGTGAGCGGTAGGCTTTTGTCAAAAAATGTTCCACTTTGCTGAATGTGTCACTACTTGTTTTTATCAGAAATTCATAAACAACTACAATTGTGCCAAACACATTCTGACAAGATTTACTGTAGCAACTGATTGTATTGCATACGTGCAAAAATAGATTTGAGGAACCTAGTTCTACATTGTTTGCAGTTTGCATTAGCAAAACTGTTTCTTTTGCAAGAAGTAACATTTGTGAGCAAATACGATCAAAATTTTTGCTTCGTTGCTTTTCAGTTCTTTTTTTATGATTAATCTGGGGGTTTTTCATGACAAAAGTATCAGCCAGTGTTTCCCAGAAGCTTCATTACTAATCTACAGCTTTACAAAATGTAGTCAAACAACAATCATGTGTTCCATCGATTATGATTTCTCATTTCATGAACCCAGACAAACTCAAGCTACCAAGAGAAATGCATCTGTAATTTTTTAAAACTTCTGTCTGTCCTTGTGGGACTTGCTCACAGTCTGACCGGCCTTCTCGCCGCACCATTATCATTTCAGCGAGTGCTTTCAGGTTGTCAAACCTCATCTTGTATAGCTGGAGACCAATACTGCATGTGAAGTGCAGAATTACAAATTACAGCAAAAAATTATGCAGTCTTAAAACCCAACCTCATGAGGCCACGTTGAGATTCAAACTGTCCTCATGGAAACCACCAGTGATGAAAACTTCAGAGGAAATCAGGACTGAAGCGTTTAATAATAAAAAGCCAGAGATGATGATTTTAGCAATAAAATAACTTTGTGTGGTGCACTTTGGCTCCATGTGTAAACTAAGAACTTTAATAGCGAAAGTTTTTACCCTCAGGCCTTTTCTGAGATCAGTGTAGAAATGCCAGGAGGAACCTTGTCTGCAAACCAGCTGGTGATTGAACAAATCACCAGCAAACAGTCTGCAATTTAAAAATTGTAAAGAACTTCACATTAGTCACATTGAACTACCACAGACTATTGATTCAAGGTCACAAACCAAAGATTTTCTTATGATTCCTTCATGACAAAAGATTTTGTCTACAACGGTGGAAGTTGCCTTTCAATTGGAGGGTTGGGGGTTAAATCCCCAGCCCCTGCAGTGTGCCGAAGCGTCCTTGGGCACCCCCACTCCCCCCATATGCTTATCGGTGTGAACATAAAGAGTGTAAAATATATAACAGTAAGCACTGTACGAGTGCGAATGGGTGAATGAGAAACATGGTAAAGCACTTTGCAGAACCTGGAGAGGTTATAAAGGTGCTATTTGCATCTGAACCTTTTGCCATTTTACAAATCAAGGGTAAAACTTCAGGGGTGTTCCCCTCCTTCAGCCATCACCCATGGCTGACTGACAACTCACAGAAACCAAACTGAGAGAGGCAGTTTACTCCACATGCTCTATACGACCACAGAAAGCCACTCACTGTTTCTGGCAAGTCATCACAAACTGTTTAAACAACAGGAACAGTACAAAGGGAAATTTTGAAAATGTGACTTTTTAAAACCTTGTAACTAAAAACCATCCCATGCCCAGTCCAAAGCTGTTTAGAATTAGAAAGAGGGTTATAATCATTCAACATATCACCTCATCCAAATAGCCCCTAATGAGTATCTCTGTCTCCTTTTCTTACTTTATGCTTTTACTGCCCTCCTTATTCTCTGATACTTTGTGAAGACCGTACCTCCCTTGTCCCATCCATCTCTTCCTTTCTCCCTGTACCTCTTTATCATTCGTGTGGCTGTATTGCAAACCTCAGCAGCTGGTTGAGAATCCCAGCAGAGCTGCTTCAGCTAAACTCTGCAGTATTCACATGTGCTAAATTTGTGATTTTCCAAAAATTATTCTTAGTAAGGATGGCGCTAAAGGTGTGTGTGTATGTAAAAGTATGTTTTAGCCCTGTGTCCAGTCATTTGTGAAGAGTGTGATGCAGATTCCTTCAATGACCATCAAGCTTTTACTTCTCACCCTGCTTTCTATAATATTTCATTACAGACTGGTGCAGAAAAAAAATAATATTGTTGTTCTCTGTTTTTACCAATCCAACAAAGATGAAAATGACTGGAACTGTGTAATGGCTGTGGAACACCAACAGAAACATGGTGACTGCATGGCGTTGAAATCAGTTTGATTCATGGTGTTACAACACTACGACAGTCACAGAGATGGAGGTTTTTCAGCTGATGGAGGAGAACAACAACTAATTTCAGGATGTCAGCCGTTGTTTTGATAACCGTTGTGTCCCGCCATCTGTTCAACAGCACCCATGCACAACATGCCGGCCTCTGCCCAGGAGAGGTTAACGGTCACACTGCGAATATTGGATCCCAGAAGCTAATGTTAGCTACCAGCAGCTAATACTCCCAGAGTGACCACAGCCACACTGATTCTTAAGCAGCTCACAGAACAGTGTGACAGGATACAAAAGTATATATATATAACAAGTATAAATCGTACATCTAGCTCAGTTCAAAACAGATCCAGATTCAAATCCAATTAGTCAGTTCACCCCAATTATAATACAGTCACATACAGTACATTATAAATTGCCAATTAGTAAAAGTTACCCATCTAAGGAAACCAGCAGATTGAATTAAATCTTCATTTCATTGCAATCTCCCATCTTGATCAGCTTGGAAAGCGTGGAAAGGAACAACTCCCTTTAAACAGGAAGAAACCTTCCACAGAACCAGGCTCAGGAAGCAACCATAGAGTTTTAGAGGACAGCAAAGAGACACAGCTTGTTATTTAATTGTAAAATGTAAATAGTTGATACCAAAAGTGCTTCTGAGCACCACAAGAATCCTGAGTACCACCAGTGGTACTTGTGCCACAGTTTGCGAGCCATGGCTCTAATCCAGTCAAACCTGAATGCTGTGATGTTTGCATTTTGAGTTTATTGTGTTTTTGTATTTTGGCCAATAGATTTCCTCAGTGTGTCTCACTTCCAGCTCCACACACACCTGTGTTTTATCTGTAATCATCTCACTTGTTTTCATTCCCTTGCCAGTATACATGTGTGTGTGTGTATATATA
>JAOXNZ010000155.1:5850728-5860749 GCA_028566095.1 Kryptolebias brasiliensis
ATCACTGAAGACGGTCTGTTTCAGTTCAGCCCTCACCCCTCCTCACCCCCTGCCTCCCCCCCCCCACCCACACACACACACACACACAGCCCACACAGCCGCCGGCCCTTTTCTCCAGCAGAGAGCCGGACCGGGAAGAGGGGCAGGCAGGGCTTGGTATGCAAATACCGCCTGAGTAGGTGGCTGCCCGGAGCAGAGTGTGCAGCAATGTGAGAACTCTCGCAGGCCCCGCCCACACAAGCTAGTTGCTACGCAACCACCTGCAAAGGGGGAGGGAGAGCAGAGGAGGGGCCGTCGATTCAACAACTGTTGCCTGAGCTGAGCTCTCAGTGAGAATACGAGGCAGCCAGCCGGCGTACCAGCGAGGAAGAGAGGGGAAGTGTGTGTGTGTGTGTGTGTGTGTGTGTGGGACAGAGAAAGGCTAGTTGCACTCTGTGTTGGTGCAGGGAGGAAAGCCAGGCGGCCGGTGCGGTGCTTCACATCCTGCTCCTCTCCTCTGCCTCTCTAAGGACTGTACCGCTGCTGGGGACTCAGCCTTTGGACTATTCCGACGCTTCCTCCTCTACTTGCCTTTTTTTTTTTCTTCTTCTTCTTCTTACAGGAACACACCTGTGTGTGCTGAGAGCCCGTGTGAGCCGAGGGTGGATGACTTCACTGGATGCGGGCTTGGCTGGGGAGGCGGGGGAGAGCGCTGAACATGGGCTCCCCTCTCTAGTTCCCGGGGTAAGAGACCTGAATGCGCCCAGCCCGCTGAAATCATGTGGGGGTGATGAAATATCACTTGACAGAATGAGAGCGACACACCGAAAGGGGTCAGGAGAGAGAAAAGCTACAACCTGAGGAGAACAGTGGCTGTTTGTGTGTTTGGTGGGGAGACCGATGAGTTAAAGGGGGACAGCAGCAGAGTCCATTGTGTCCTGGTTGGTGTCTGAATGTGTGTGGTACACTTGGTTGACCCTGCCTCTGTCCTGCTCAGCTGTTGGGAGTGTGCATCAGTCCCCTCTCATACACTCTTTACGCTTCTTCATAAATGTCTCCTTTCCACAAATGTTTCCCAGTGTTTCTGTTTCGCAGCTGATGGTAATGGGATTCATTGGAAAGTTGGGTCTCTGGAAAGAGATGAACGACAGAGAAAGGAAAAGTGGTTAAAAGGAACGTGAATGGGAAGTGACACCACGTTGAGGTGGATTGTTTGTAAAAGAAAGAAGAGAACGGGTATAAAAACGTGATAACTGGTTTGGTTCGAATGGGCAGACAGTTCAGTGCCTTGGTGTCTAAATATGAGACACTGTATTGTTCTTTGGCATTTATTAAGGCTGTTTCAATGCATGAGCACTGCAGTGCCCTTCATGTTATTCAGCTGTTAGTTTTCTCTTTTCTCATGGCATGCTCGAAAGTAGAAACCTCATTCGAAGTTTAAATGACCCGCAAATGTTTGGTCTCTATATGACTGAACAGGCATTTTGTTGTCTTTAACGGTCGTTACAAAATTGCGCGTTTTTCTTTGAAGATCATCACAGAAGGCTCAACTTGGAGCGTGGTGATGTCGCACACTCCCAAAGACTTTGGGAATGTCTAAACATTGGAGGAAAACAATCTAGTTTTTGTTTAGACTATTTTTTTGTCTAAACAGTCCCAAATGTTTTGCAAATAAGCTCTGCTTATTCTCAGAAACGTTCTACTTTTTACATCCTTTATACATCAAAGCGTAGGTATTTCTGGTTCTTCTACGCAGCGTGTCTCTCACTGCTACAGGAGTTATAGTTTTTTTTTTTCCTCCAACCCCACCAGAGCGCGGCGTGCGCACATCCAAACTCCCATAGACTCCCACTGAACCTAAACTCAGAATTTTCTCGTTAAAACTGGAGGTGAAAGGTAGTTTTACTTGTCAGATATCCAACATAAAACACTGCAGTTACATAAACATGAACATGTGTAACAAACAGACAGTTCAGCCACTTACAATTCAGGAATGTTTTCAAATTGACTTATAGTTTTCTCGCAGTGACTATTTGTTTGAGGCTTACTTTCTAGTTTGCGTTTTACAACTGTGATCCCACTGGCAGCAGCTGTACCTTTTCATTTGACTTTGGTTCTCTGTACACTTCTTATACAGTTTATACGTCCAGACGTAGGCATTTTGACAGCTTAGATCATTACAAAAGAAAGTCCCAAAATTCGAATGCATTTATAGAAGAAAGTCGTGCGTTAGCTGCATTATCTCGCTTTAAAAGTTTTTCGGAAACTTTCCTGTTAAAAACAATTTTTTATTTATTTATTTTTTACAACACATGCAGCAGTCTGTGAATCAGATATATTTTATTAGGTTTATTTCCTTTTTTTTCTGGACAGTTATAAAAACTGAAAATGTAGCTTATTCAGCAGTGAAATAGCTGTGATCCAGTGTCAGTAAAAAGGACTCTGCGCTTCACATGTAGGTCATTGACAACATTCAACCGGTGGCCTTTCATGCACAAAGCTGAGCTTTATTTGTATTGTCAGTAGCAACCTGTGACGTCAGACGGGGCTGTCATTTTGAATACTCCTGGTCTGTGACAGGACATTACATAAGGAGATTTGTCTTCTTCATCAAAGCAAAAGATTCACTGCACATTGTTTCAGCCTCATAGCAGTTCTGGGCAAGTTTTCCATTAAAAAAAAAAAAGGAGAAAAAAAAAAAAAAACCTGCTAACACACGGTCTGACTCGATTGATTTCTAAAGTCATTTGATTGTTTCCTCAAGCATGATTTACCGGTATTCCCAGTGTCATTGCCAGTGCACAGTGTGCTCACCAGGACTAAAATAACTAGATTAACTCAGTAATGAGTTGTCCTTCTTAGATAGAAGCTAATCTGCGGGGCTTAAAACAGTTCCTCCTGATTTTACGGATTGTTCTGTACTTTCTCACACGCTGACGATGGGAGAAGAAAAACTCTTATCTGAAGACAAAACAAAGAGTTACTTTAATGCAAATACATTCATCCACTGACGCAATTCTGACCGTCAGTTTGTCCTGAACTACTCAAGACATTTTTGGCTTGTCTTTTTTTTTTTTTTTTTTTTTTTTAAGAGCAGAAAGATCAAAGTTTGCATTAAAACGCTCACATGAAACAGCTGACAAGTGACGAAGACTTCGAAGACTTGACCACCTGCTGAGTCTGCCAGACGTCACCTTGAAATGCCTCCAATCAATGGGCAGCTGAAAGCCGACAGACACACAGACAGACCTTTAGGAGAACGGCAGGGTGGTTTTTGAAAGGTCCGATGGCACAAAAGCACAAAAGGCGCAACGCACTACGTCTGAGAACAATGAGCTTTGAACAATAGATGGAAAAAGAATTTCTTCAGCTGCGTCTTAGTCTGAGTTTTTCACTTGTCCTGAGCGATAAATGTAACTTGCCTGATCCTGTGGGCTTTAGATACAAAACAATATCAGCAAAAGGTTTTATTATAGGTTAATGAAGTGTATCGTAAGGCAATAAAACGTCTAACATTCCTTGAAGGAATTCATATCGCCTGCCACCGCCTTTCATGCCAAGTTTTAAACTGAGATCATGTTATGAAGAGAAATGACAGAGTTGCAGCCATTTTGGTTAAACCTTGTGAAGGAGGTTTTGCACAATCTCATGCAATTTTGCAAGATCTTGTGAGGTGTGTTAAGGCTCAAAGTATGTGTTGAAGATGACACTCAGCTACTACCACACTAAACTTTAAATCAATATCTGTAAATTTTACTGACTTATAGCCACTTTTGTGTTTGGGTGTGTTGATTAGCTGTGGTGACCATCTTGAATTAGGTTGCCCCCAAAAGTTAAACAGTTGTAGAGGGCCATCCAATGATTACTTTCTGAGAGTTTCATTAAAACTTGTCAGGTGGTGCACAAGATATTTTGCTAACAGACACATGTGATTGACTCCAAATGTTAATGCCAAAATTTTAAGTAGAAATTTTGTGCAATGTGTAGCACTTGGACTATGTATCAGGGGAAGTGCTCAGCTACTACCACAGCAACATTTTTGCACAATATCTGTAAAGCTGGAAGAGTTATAGCCATTTTTGTGTTTGCTAAGGTTGTTTTGATGTGGTAGCCATCTTGAACGTTGTTGACTCCAACAGTTAATCAGTTGCAGACGTACCGTCACTGATGACTTTCTGAAAGTTTCAATAAAATCTGTTTATTGGTTCATGAGATATTTTACTAACAGACAGACATGCGAACGCTTTCACACGGGCAGCGGCGGGCGATAACGATGCTGAATACCCCCTGATTCTTGCTTCTTAGATGTAAAGTTATGCAGCTTTTCTCTTCCTGTTAATGTTATTAAAGTACACGTGTTTGTAATTTAGCCGTGGGCAATTTTCAGTAGATTTAATTTCTGTTTTTGAAACATTTTATAGGTAAACTAATCAGGAAACTCAAAATGAAAGATGTCAATAATGTCCTCAAAAGCAAAATAATTAGCTTTTTTTTTTTTGTTTGCCTTTGTCTTGTAATGCCGGCCTCTTTGTTTGATGTTAAGCCAAACATAGTTCACAAATAGTTGTTTGACACCTAAAAGGAAAATCAAAGAATATTAGAAACATACCTGCTACTTTGTGACTCAGCTTTCTGTAAGCGACCGAATTCTGCTCAGAAGCTCAAGTTCAGTCATGTGTTCGTGGTCTCGGCTTCAAACTGGTTCTGTGCTTTGGCACCGTGGCACCGCAGTTTGCTCATTAGTTCACCATCACACTTCAAACAGTGGACACCTGAATTATTCAGGAGTTCGTATTTCAGGTTCTCCCTGTTTAACGGGCCTGCTGTATGAACCAACAAACACAGGATACTGTTGGGATTAAAACACATCTGTCAGCACTTCATCTGCTGACTTTAACTGCCACTGAGATCTGGCATTACCTCTTTTTTTTTTTTTTCTTTTTCTATCAACATCATCCGTCAGGGTGTGGTGTGTAAGGACCCAAGGATGCAGACTCAGGCACGAAGGCTGGATGCACAAAAAGAAAGAAAAATTAAATTAAATTAAAAGAATTTAACAACAAAAACAAAAGGTGTAACAAAACACAGCAATGTAAACAACGAGGAGCGCGCGGGGAACAAACAGAAGAACGGGAGAACTGGCAGGTCCCAAACAGGGTGACAAGTTTAAAGGCTTCAGCATACGCCATAAGAAGTCACGAAGTCGGTTCACGGTCACGTGCTTGCGAGACGTTCGTTTTTGCCAACACCTTTCATGGTTCTCGAGACACTCGGATCAGAACTCCCGGGAAGCTCCTCACTCCTCCTCCAGTGTTAAAACGGGTTTCTTCCTCCCGGCTTCTCAACTCTCCTTGTGCGGAATTTTGCTTCTCTTCCCGACCAGACGTGTTTATTAAACCAACTGAGACAGTACACGCCTTTTGGCATTTGCAAATATGACAATGCAAAGCTGCCCGGCCGAGGTGCACTTCCTGTCGGCCACCACAGCCACGAAGAGCCACCTGTGTCTCTGCGCGGTCTTCTTAGGTTCATAGGTTTCTAAGTTTGCGAACAAAAATGTCAAGCAACTGAGAGCCATCCTCTTACGGGTATGGAAAGGCCTTAAGTAAGCAGGGAGAGATGAGAACAAGTGAATGCAGCTTCTCTCTGATTCCCTCTGATTAGTAAACGAGGGACAGGTGAGAGACAAGGACCAGGGCTGACTGAGAATAAAGTGGAGAATGATACTGGAGGGGGGAAACGGAGAATGACGAGAGTGTCACTAAATAAAACATAAGGAACAAATCAGACAGAATAGCCTGAATCAACAAATTAAAACAATTACAAAAAGGATAAAACAAAACAAACCACAAGAAACTCAGGATCGTGACACTAATGATAAAGTCATTTATTAGAAATCCTACAGTAAACGTGGATGAACATGCCCCCCCCCCCCCTAACCGTTTTCTGTGTGTAACTAAACTGGGTTTCAGTGAGAGACCAGTGGGCCTCAGCAGTCCCTCCCTACATTGTCCTTTGTTCAGTGCAGCATTCTTGGTAACCCAAGCTGCTACCTGCTCCTCCTGAAACAAATGTCCATGTGTCTGTGCAGCGTGAAGTGCTATTTTAGAAAAAAATAATAATAATAACAAAAAGTTCCCATCATGGCAAGACACGGTCAGGGTTTTGTGTGTCATTTGTTGAAACTTACTGTAAGTTTCCTAGAGTGTTGACTTGGTGTGGTGAAACGTGAGTCATTACTTCCCGTTTGGGAATCGTCTGAGCGCGAACACGCTTAGGAAGAAGTGTTGGTTAGCGTAGCTGTTCAGTATTAACAGATACACAAGAAGATATACACCGGAAATGCCCACAAACACAAGCAAGGTATGTTTGTGCTTCCTTGCAAAATGAAGTATTTAAAAAAAAAAAATGAAGACTTGTTAGAAGCAATAAGTAATGACACAATTTGATATAAAGGCGTCGCACAATCTGTTAGCGCTCAGATCACGTGTTGAGGATGACTCTCAGCTATTACCGCACCAAATTTGAGCTCAATATCTGTAAAAATAACCGCGCCGTAGCCATTTTGTTCTGTTGTTGTTGTCGTTGGCTAAGGTTGATCAGTTGTAGACGTACATCCAGTGATTACTTTCTGAGAGTTTCATTATAATCCGTTCTGTGGTTCATGAGATATTTTGTTAACAGACAATCAGACACATGATCACCCATCTTTTGTGGCGGCGATCAATAAACCGAAGCTGAATCTAAGCGTTTTGGTTTTGAATGTGAGTATTCGTGTTAGTTAGACCCAAAAGTAACATCTTCAAACAAAACGTCAAGGAGCCCAGAGACATGCTACAATCTGTAAATGACTGCCTTTTTTTTTGTTTAAAAGTGAACCATATACTGGATTCCTTAATGATCTGACAGACCATGATTTCATCAGTCTTGTGTACGTATTTGGGATTTCAGACAAAAAGGGTTCACGTCCCTCCCTGTTCCAGGATTATCATCTGACAGGATCTGAGACTCAGAGCAGCCAGAGTCTGAATGCTGAATATCAAACCAGAGGTTAAACTTTTCTACCTTTAGAGTGATTTTTTTTTCTTTTCTCCCGTGGCAGCAGCTGAGCAGCTTAGAAACGTGGAAGAAGGCTAGATTAAACGAGCAGAGAGAAAGATGCAGAGAGGTGCTTGTTTTGTTTTGTTTTTTTTTCTCTTTGCTCAGCCTGAAAAAGGCAAACAGGAGGAATCTGCTGCTCAGCCTGCCTTTCTCTGCTGCTCTCATTTTCAATCCCTCCTTTTCTCTTTCTTTTCACTCCTTCAGTGCGTACGTCACTCTCCTGCTCAGTCCTTTCCCGGCTGACTCACGCTCAACCAGAGCTCCGGCAGCTGTGGGTCGATGGAGTCGATGCATCCGTCGGCTCGTTGAGTCCTCCCTCACGGAGATGTAGCACTCCTTTGTTGTTACGTCGCCTCTGTTTTTCACCAGTTGACCAGACAAAACAAAGGATGATTAATGTCCAACCAGTTGCGCAACAAGTTCGCAACAGGAGCAACACCTTTTAAAAAACACCCCGCGAGCTCTTTAATTCCTTTAATCTCAGTGTGCTCGTTGAACACACCACAAAAATGTTCCTAAAACTATCCTCAAAGAAGATCTCAGCTCATTTAAAACGTTAGAACGTCGCCAGATCGAAATGTTGCATGTTTTTTTACAAATTTCTGGTGCGAATCAAATTTTCTTTAAAGTTTTGTATTTGCTGTTAATACGTATGGCAGTATATGATGTAGTCTCCCATTTTAGGCTTTTAGGTTTTTTTTTTATTATTATTTAAAATTCCAAAACTAAAAGAGCATTAAAGGGCTGGTTTTCCTTGAATGCCTGCGAGTTTTAGGCTGAGCTCATCTTCTGTTGAGAAGTGATGGAGTTATATTTGCTTGGGTCAAACCTTGAAAATAACATTATGAGTAATCTCATGTGATATTGTATGATGTGTTAGCACTCAGAGTATGTGTTGAGGATGACTCTCAGCTACTACGACACCAAGGTTTTGCTTAATAAAATGAACAGAGTTATAGCCACTTTTATGTTGGCCAAGGTCACTTAGCTGTGATAGCCATCCTAATTTTGGTTGACTCCAAAAGGTAATCAGTGCTGGGTGTACACAAGACGATACCTTCCAGAAAGTTTCATTAAAATCTATCCAGTGGTTAATGAGATATTTTGCTAACAGGTTGTCTCTAACAGTCACTGACAAGGTGCAAAACTGTGGCACAACGAGCAGCTCTCTGAGTGTTCGTTGGGAATGACTCTCAGCTACGACCACACCAAAATCTAGCACGATATCTATAAAATTAATTGAATTATAGATAGTTTTTTGTTTCAGGCTCAGTTGGCTGTGGCAGCCAAATTGAATTAGGTTGTATAAACCGCTGTAGTTGTAGATCTGATGTTAACGTTCTTAAAGTTTCACTGCAGTATGTTCAGTGGTTAATGAGATATTTTGCTAACAGACAGACGAAGTTGACTCCAATAGTTAATGACAGACTTTTAAACAAAGATCTCACATGATCTGTTGGTGCTCAGACTATGTGTTGGGGATCAGTCTCAGCTACTACCACCTCAAACTTTAGCACACTATCTATTAATTTGACTGAGTTATAGCCATTTTTGCGCCCACTAAACTTCATCAGCTGTGGCCATCTTGAGTTGGATCGACTGCGAAAGGTAATGAGTTGTAGAGGTACATCAAATCCTTACTTTCTAAGGGTTTCTTTAAAATATGTCCAGTGGTTTGTGAAATATTTTTTCAGAAAAGACAGACACAGGCAAACAAACAAATCGTCCACATTTTAGCCTTTTTTAGGGTAGGTGGTAATAAAAGTTGGTAAACAAGTGAAAAGTAACTTTCAAAGTCACCATCGTCTGGTGAGTCCAAAGTCATTTTCTCCCTTGTTCTAACTTAAAGATCAATAGAACCTTGCAGCACGTGAGCGCCCACATAATTCCTCTCTGAGCCAGAAGAGCAGAATAATGATTTGTTCAGCACTGAAATGGTATCGACCGTCAGCCCAAAAACCAATTTGATGCGGGGAGAAGTGGGCTGTGGGTCTATATTTTCAATGACAGAATCAACAATGTTGTTAGGGGTTTGGTCTGAGAGACTTTTAGTCTCTGGAGGAATCCCTAAATTAGGCAGCTTCACTAATTAGCTGCTAACATTGCAGGTGTGTATTTTAAGCCTGCACACGTGTCCGCTTTTATTGTGACAGTATTGACTGAGCTACGTTGTTTCAGATGTTCCTGTTGTTAGTTTTCTAAATTCCATCCTTTATGATATTTCCAACCTAAAAAGTGTCTAAAAATATGGTGATTCAATAATATGTTTACAATTTAAAAGCAAACCTTTACAAATTTATGGAACATTCTTGTATTGTAATTAAAATGCAACTCAAGAGTGTTTCAGTTTCAACAACATTCAACGCTCTGACCCCGCTTTGCTCTCCACGACCTGTCAGAACGTGGCAGGATCGCAGCAACTTTGGAAAACCTTCTAATCCATCCGGTAATTGATCAGTTCATCCGGTACGATGCATCAGCGGGGAAGGGGATGCCCGCGCTATGACAGTAAAGCTGAGCTCACCCGTGACCATAGTTTCCACTTTAAACTCATTTCAAAGTTCTGTCAGAAAAATTAAAAAGCCCCCTGACTGGAAGAGCATCATTAGGAAACAACTTAACGCGTCCCTACCAGGTAAGACGTAGCGACACGTCACGTTAATTTATCAAAGTTCCTTTATTTATGTTTTCTTTACCCCTATATAAAAGCAAAAGCACCATGTCGCTGATTGTTTGCAGTTTGTGCTTTACTTATAGGACCGTAAACTGTATTTGTTGCCTTATGAACGGCCCCTCGGGTTGCTAAACTGTTTGCTGCTTCTGCCTCCCATCGCCTTCCCCTGGACCTCTGATGCCAAACGAATCTGCTGATGTAGAAAACATCAGCTCGTCTTTCAGCCAGAAGTAGTTTTTTTTTTTTTTTTTTTTTTTTTACATATCT
>JAOXNZ010000155.1:5898714-5922065 GCA_028566095.1 Kryptolebias brasiliensis
GGCTTGGCCGTCTTGTTCTATTTATTTTCTTATGCTACTTTTAGCTAGCTTTTTGTTACTTTTAGCTTTTTAACAAGTCTTTTGATAATTTCATCTTCTAGCTAGCTTTTTCTAGCTAGCTTTTTCATACTATCTTTTTGCTAGTTTTAGCTTCTAGCTACCATTGTGCTACTTTTAGCTAGTAATTTACTACTTTTCTGCTTTTGCATCCTGTTTCGCTTCGTTTAGCTTTAACAGCTCAGTTTTAGCTTTTTTAGTTTTCAGCAGTCATTCAGCACTCAGTGTTCATGCTGTATTTTTGCAGAAATGCTAATTCTTTAGTTTACTCTGATCATTTTGATATACTTGTCTTTCCCTGAAGGTACAATCTACTCCAAAGCAAAATTCCCATATGTTATCAGTTTGATCTTAGATTGTTAAAATATTTGTGGATAAGCATGAAAAAGAACTGTCAGTTTAACATTTAAACTATACTAGACGCTGTTTAAACATGAAGCCTTTCACTGTTTTCACAAGCATGTGACAAGTCCTTTTTTTTACAAGTTGTTCACTAAAAAAAAAAGTCTTTCTTCACTTAAAAAGTCCCCCTCAGCGCTGTCAGGCTGTGCTCAAAGCCCATCTGTTATTGATTGTCACTGGTGCTCAGTTTGACTCTACAAGGCTGCTTCACAATCATAAATCTTGATTAACCAGCATTAAGAATCATAAAGTGTATCGCCTGAGGATTCGAGGGATTTCCCTTCGATTGCTGAAGGAGCTGGAATAGTCCTGCCTGTACATTTTTTTAGGAGGAATATTAGATATTAGAGCTCCAGCGTTAGGAAACAGCGTCTGTCATGCATGTTGTAACACTGGTGAGTGAATAATAGCTCTGTATGACCCCGAGGACCCTTTCAGCACATTTCAGAATTTGAACAAATAAACCAATACACTGGAGGTCTGAAATGACCGGCCCCACTTGGCCTCCTGCAGCCACACTACAACACGGCATTTGTTCAGCTCTTTCATTTGAAGCAAACCAAGCTGAGAGTTTAATTTTGTAATTCTCTGACCCACCTGTACTATCTTCCTGTATTAGTCGCTCAGTTCCTACAGACCTTGACTTGAGGAAACGTTTTCTCATGCGAAGATGAGAAAACAGTTCCAGACTTTAGAGCCACATTTCTCAAATGTGAGTCACCTCCAGTTTTTTTTCAGCTGTTTCTAGTGTGATCGGTCATTTAGCATTCATCGTCTTTACCGATCCGGTAATGCAGCGGTTTGTTAGGCTGGCACATGAAGAGACTCTTGGTGGAAACAGGATGGAGGAACTGTGGTCAGCTCAGAGTTGGGCAGCTAAGCGAAGCAGACACACTCTGTTAGTGTCATCAACTTTTATACCTATTCCAACAGCTAACGTTGTTCTGTAACAAGTCTGGTAATATTCACTTCAAATTGGATGTGTAAAGTAAAATTTGTAATTAGGTGATTTTTCCCTACTGGTTCTAATGTATGAAAGATGAAATGAGATATTTTGCTAACAGACAAGCAGGCACAGACACAGGCAAGTACATAATCGCATACTTCTAATGGTGGCGAGCAATAAAAAGCAATTAATCTAAATCAAAACAAATGAAATGCGATTTCACTTCTGTCTAAATTAAGTCCAGATTCAGATCTAATTACATAGTCAACTTAATCCAATTATAAGGCAGTACAGTTAGATTCAGTAGATAAAAATAAAAAAAATCAAGTAAAAAGTTGTTGATCCACGAAAACCATTTTAAGCGTTCACTAGACGACAGTTCATGCTGCTAACTGGAGAAATACTCCAGCAGAACCAGACCCAGCATGTTCTGTCAGGTGCAATCAAAAGGTCTTTGCAATAAAAGAAATAAATTGTTCCAAACTCACAGTAGACTTCATACAAATGTATATTTCTGTCAGCAAAGTTTCAGAAAAGTGTGTGTGTCCAGTGACGGCTAAATAAGCTGTAAAAACGTTTAAAAAGATGCTGACAGCAATTACTAGGAATGAGGAAGCATTTGATGCACTTAGACTATTTTTTGCGATAATGTTAATAAAGAAACAGGATTTAACACACATTCTAAATCTTTCTAAGTTTACAGGAACCGACTAAAGACAACAGTTTCTGTTTGAGGACACATCAGCATTCACTTCTGCAGAGGAATTTTTCATAAAAATGTATAAGAATAAAAAACGGTCTAGTCATGTGGGTGACACAGGAAAAATAAGACTTTTCCTGTTTGCGCACCAAAAGTCAAGTATTTCTTGATTTGACTTTTCAGTAGGCAATGCTGTGCACGTGTAACCTCTTGTCTCAAAAGCTAACCTGCTCCAGAGCAGGTAGGGTTTCCAGAATAAGTTGCCATGGTGACACATCCTGGCTCAGTGAAACAGCTTCCCAACAATTTGAAAAAAAAAGCCAAACAAACCGATACAACTAAAATTAGCTCACTATGTCACTTATACCATTTTATGCTACCAGCTCTAGAACTAAAAATTAGCTCAAAGCAACAATCGACATGTTACACAGACTTTATATATTAGTAAAAATGAAACAGTGTTGTGTGGTAAGAAGTAAGCACACCCTGTGACTTAACTGGAACAAACTTTAGCAACAGTATGTTGAATAATTGTCTTCTTTATCAGCCGCTCGCATTGTTGTTGCATTTTGTACACATCTTGTCTATACTGTTTTCACACCAGCAGTGTGGCATATATATCGTATGTGTATTCATATCACCTACTTTTTCAGTGTTTTGCTGCTGTGGTACATCTACAATCTTTGACAGGGATGTCGTTGCAATTTTGCATTATGTGGCTAATCCAGCAGACATGATGTTCCTGCTAACAGTGCCCCAGGTTACACCGGCTCCTGCCGCTGTTGGCGTTTGGAATCAAATAAATGTAAATGTGTAATGCAAACTCTTCTTAAAAATGTATCATGTTCAAAGAACGACTTACATCAGTTAAGATATTGTTATTCATAACCTAAAACTCTAGATGTCTAACAACTTCAGGATGGCTAGAGCCACACAACAAGAGTGTACGCTCATATCTGTTAACACTGGAGCTAAAATGAAAATCTTGACACTTTGCGCTTTTATTATACATCCCATTCTTGAAGGTCATGCCACAGCATTTTATCCAGGCTAAAGTTTGGCTGTTGCAACACCATAAATCTTACATTTTTCAGTCATTCTGTTGTAGATTTGCCGCTATGCCTGGGAGCCTTTTGTGTTACTCAACACTGATCAACCTTCAGCTGTCAGATGGCCTCTTATCTGGCTCTCGAATACTGTGGTGTTCAAAAGATTTTACTGAGTCTGACTCAGTGACTGGAAGGTGTCCAGGTCCAGGTGGATCCAAAACAAGCCCATACCATTAGTCTTCCAGTACCATGCTAGACAACTGGTTTGAGGCATTTGTTCGAATAGGTTGGACATTACAGCTGAACATCTTCACTTTATTTTACAACCTGTTCTCCCATGTTCTCTGTTTAAAGAGAAGAGGCTTTCTCATAAAACTGCTAATCAAACCAGCCACACGTGTTCAGTCTTATTCTAATCATACTGATGCAAAATGGAATACTTGCAAAATAGCTGCCTTCTTTCAAATGTTGGCTTCTTTCAAATATTTATCCCTGATTATTGGACCTTAAATATTGGTCCCTGTAATGTAAAATATGGTTTTATGTCTTAGTTACTACTTTTAATTGGCAACATTTTTCAGAAGCACAAAAAGCCTAACCCCACATTCATACCTACTTTATTTAAAAAAAAAAAAAAACTGCAGATGGTTCTCACATTAAAAAACATCATGAGCTCAAAGTCTCTTTACCGTAATACAGAGTAATGTTTGTCAGATCATGCGTAAGTCCTCTTTATCTAAAAAGGGCTTTTTTGATGCATCATACTTTGGTAAAAGGACCACCAAAGAAACGTGTCTTCTCTCTTATCCTTTCCCGTAAACAGCATGTAATAAGTGTTGTATCAATAGAATGCTGTCCCTGTCCTCCTCCTCCCTTAAATGACCTCCCTCGGCACATGATAAATGGTACAACCAGTTCAGAAAAGCAGCTAACGTTTTATTTTTCCTCTGTGACTCACCTCTAGTCCGGGCTTTTTCATCTTTCTTTAGTGTGTCCAGTTATTTTCTGTGCCTTCTTTTTTTTATACAGATCTCATAACAGCTTGTTGGCAAGTACAGGAAGAGGCCTGTGGTGAGCTAACTACAGTCAGAACTAACCAGTACAAAAACATAACTGAATTGCCAGTTGGGGTGGGGGGTAAGGTTCTGGTAAATTATCTGCAGTCGACTGGTTAAAATTGTTAAAAGATGTTTGGAAAATCTGCCTCGGTTAGTCTGCCTCCGTGCCAATTTATCTAATTTGAGGGAGGGTTTTATACCAAATATCGGCAGCATGAAATGATTTCTGGAAAAATTTTAATTCTCCTCACTTTAAGGAAATGGTCATGCCTCATTATAGGCTGTGTGGATGATCATGTTTTCTTTAGTTTGTCTTTAAGTCCATTTGAAACGCTCCTGAAGATGAAGGTTTGTGGTTTACTGTCACTGCGACTTGACCCAGCAGGAAAACAGCCAGCATGTAGAGTTCAGAGATCTGGGCTAAAGACTGCTGTAAAGCTGTGCACATAGACTGTGGAAATAGCTGGCAGTAATGATTGTACTCTAAAGGTTATGATGGCTGAATGACCAGACAGACCATTTCCTAATTGTGATGAAATGAGGAGGTAGTGCAAGGCTTCATCCTGTCCTTTCAGCCAGGCAATCTCATTCTGTTGTACATTAGTCGTAACCTTGAGCCATATTTGTGATATTTATTCATTCTGATGTTCTGTAATTGAGTGTTACAATTAGTTGAAATGTTTGTGGATGGATTGTTCTGAAATGCATCACTGCTGCATCTGGTGAGCAGAGGAAGGGCAAATGGATTTTGCTGAGTCAGAGTGATTGAAATCAGGAGGCGTTTGCCTGGAGCAAAATCTTCACCATATGGTGAAACTTGCAGCAATTCTCAAGTGCTTCAAGTCTTTCTTTTTCTTTTTTCTCCTGATAAATTTGCTTTCTGAATGTCATTGCAGTGTCATTGTAGAACGTTTATGCTGAGGTAACAATACAGTGAAACAATTTTGGACTATCCTGTTATAACATGATATAAAAAACTGTTCTGGTTCATTTCTTTAGAACTGTCCCCAATATAACGGGACTACAAAGGTGCAATGCTGAATTGTTTAACACCTCATATTTTCAGAGAGAATTAATCAAAAAAGAGAAAAATAAGCCACTATGTGCATTGTATTCTTACAGAATATAGTATTTCAAAATCTGTAGATTGTAAATCTCTTTTTATGAGCAAAATAGTTAGATTTATGCTGCCTGAAATTGCTGTTGCTAGGTTATACTTAACCTCAGCAGTCAATCAGTAACATAATGCAGAAACCACCTGAACAGATTTTTTTTAACATCAAGGGAGAGGTGGAGCATGATCAAAAGAAAAACTATTCCAGATTTTCAATTCTAGCTCAGACAGTGGTCTTGGTAGATGTCTGTAATAATGCCCTTTATAGCTCCTCCGTGAATCGCTACCTTATCATGGTGGAGGAGTTTGTGTGCCTGAATGATCCTGAGAGCAATTCTGTCAGGGACAATTGCCCCCAGTAGGGTCTCCCAAGGCAGATTGGTCCTAGGTGACACACCAGACAAAGAGCAGTTCAAAGCCACTTGGATGGACAAAAGACAGCAAGAAACTCATTGTCCCTTGTCCGGACATGGGTTACCGCAGCCCCACCCTGGAGCCAGGCCTGGGTTAGGAGCTCGTCAGCGAGCTCCTGGTGGTCGGGCTTCTACCCATGGGGCACAGTCGGGCTCAGCCCAAAGGAGTTACATGGGTTTGCCTTCCTGTGGGCCCACCACTTGCAGGAGGGGCCATACTGGTCTGACCCTAGCTTACCAAAGCTGGCTCTTGGGCCATGGAATGTCTTGTTTCTGGTGGGGAAAGCAGCCTGAACTTGTGTGCGAGGTTGAGCAATACCGACTAGATATAGCCGAGCTTACCTCAACACACAGTTTGGGTTCTGGAACCAATCCCCTTGAGAGGGGCTGGACCTTATTCCACTCTAGAGTTGCCCATAGTGAGAGGCACCATGTTAGCCCACCCCCCTGCGCCTTCGGGTGGGGGGACATGCTCTGACTGTTGTTTGTGCCTATGCCCCAAACTGTAGTTCAGAGGACTTCTTGGAGTCCTTCGTGAGGTGCTGAAAGGTGCTCAAGCTGAGCATTCTACCATTCTGCTGGGGGACTTCAATGCCCAGGTGGTTAACGACAGTGTGACCTGTCGCATGATGCCAAGACTCCCTAGGCCACAGATCAACAATAGACTTAGTAGTTGTGTGATCTGCAGCTATATGTTTTGGACACTCAGGTGAAGAGAGGAGCAGAGCTGTTAACCGAGTTGGATCAGATGGTGGGGGAAGATGCCGTACAAACCTGGTAGACCCTGTCAGGCTTTGTTAGCTGGTAGTACTCCAAAGGCAGCTGGTGGGTGCCGGCGGGCCGTGCAGGATGCAGCCAAGGCTGTTCATGAGGCAAAGGCTTGGGTGTGGGAGGAGTTTGGTGAGGCCTTGGATAGAGACTCTCAATTGGCCTCGAGAAGATTCTGGCAAACCATCAGGCTTCTGAGGCAGGGAAAGCAGCGCTTTACCAACACTGTGTATGGTGGAGTTGGGGTGCTTGTGACCTAAACCAGTGATGTCGTCAGACGGTGGAAGGAATACTTTGAAGACCTTCGTAATCTCACCAACACATCTTCCATGGGGGAAGCTTTGTCTGGGGACTCTTGGGTGGGTCCACCCATAACCGGGGCTGAGGTTGCCGAGGTAGTTACAAAGCTACGCAGCGGCAGGGCTCCAGGGTTGGATGAGATCTGCCCTTAGCAGAAGGCATTTGACCGTGTTCCTTGGGGTACCCTGTGGATAGTGCTCCGTGAGTATGGGATAGGAGGTCCATTAGTACGGGCCATTTAGTCCTTGTACAAACTGGTTCGCATTGCCAGCAGTCAGTCGGACCTCTTCAGGGTGAGACTTGGACTTCACCAAGGCTGCCCATTGTCACCAATTCTGTTCATGACTTCTATGGACATAATTTCTCTGTGCAGCCAGGGGGGCAGAAGGGGTCCAGTTCTGTGGCCTCAGGATTCCGTCTATGCTATTTGCAGATAATGTGGTCCTGCTGGCGTCATTATGCCATAATCTCCAGCTCTCACTGGAGCAGTTCACAGCCAAGGGTGAAGCCGCTGGGATAACTTTGCGTAGTGACCGAAAGAACAAGATTGCACATACAAGCGGTCAAAATGGGCTTTCCCTTAGAGATAGGGTGAGAAGTTTGGTTATCTGGGAGGGACTCGGAGTAGATCCGCTGCTCCTGCACATCAAGAGGAGCCAGTTGAGGTGGTTTGGTAAGGATGCCCCCTGGACCCCTCCCTAGGGAGGTGTTCTGGACATGTCCAACTGGGAGGAGACACCGGGGAAAACCCAGGACACTCTGGAGAGACTTTGTCTCTTGGCTGGACTGGGAACGCCTTGGGATCCTCCTCGAAGAGGTGGCTGTTAAGAGAGATGTCTGGATTTCCCTGCTCAAGCTGCTGCCCCCAAGACCTGACTCCAAAATAAGTGGCAGGTAATGGATGAATGGATGGCTCAGGAATATCTTGTGGTTGCTCTGTTTTGCCCAGGCCCTAATCCCCTCCTTCTCATCATCACAAATAACTGGAATGAAAATAGAATCAGAGGTTATTGGAATGTTGTTTGAATTTGGATAGGTGGGCTTTATAGTGGTCAAAGGGGAAAAGAGGATAAGGATGGGGAGATGGAGTTTCTAGGTAAAACAGCTACTGGTACCCAGTGTCCAACAATGTAGTTGAAGCCATGATTGACCACAGTAAAATGCCTTCAGGGAGTCAGGTTCCTATCAGTGTGTGAACCTCCTTCCTATGGTTAGTCAGACATCTACTTAGTCTTTAATTCAAACTCCCAAGAGGTAGTGGGTCGTTTTACCCAACTTCCAGTCTGCCATGTAACCTTACCTTGCTAGAGTTATCATCTTATGTTATTTTTTAATGATTATTAAAAAAAATGGTTGTGATACCAAACAAACATCAGAAATGCATCAAACTGGAGATTGTTGTCAAAACTATGAAATGTTTTTTTAATGATGTAAATATTTACATTTGAGAATTTCTTTGCTAGTGTAACACTCATATGTTGATTGACATGTTCCCCTTTACAAACATCCTTTATGCAATCACATAGCCCTACCATTTTGCAGTATCCCTGCATCAGCCCCTTTCAAAACACTTAAGGCTGAATTACTAAAAAAGTACCCATACAGCAAGAGAGGATCCTAGTGAAATACCAGGACCCCCCTGAGACACATCATTGATAGAATAAATGTTCTGTTTGATGGACAGCATAGAGACTGTGATCTTAGCAGCACATCAGACTTTATAAGCACCAGAAAGATGGAATCAAAGGTCAACCTCAGCAGATGTGCAGCTCCCCACAGACAAACAGCTGCAGACACTATGGTGGTTGAAAATGAGCAGAGGTAGGCGGCTGTGTTAGATGTGGTTGTTGCAGCTGAAGGAGAAGAAGGGACATGAGCTGCCGGCTTCCTGAGTGTCCTTCCCTGGACCTTGTCTGGTTGGCACTAACCAGTGCATATCATGACCACCCCACAGTTCTAATTTTTGAGTCTCCTAGATTCTTACTCATTCTTACCATTCCTGTTTTTAACCCTTTAAACACTGACAGTTCAGTCTCTGCCCACCCCTCAATAATTGCCAAATGGTTTACCTGTTTGTGGCTTTTGTGTTCCAGCTTATCTATGTATTTGCTTTCACTTATGCTAAATCTGAAAAAGGAAAAACTAAATTGTTTGATCAATCGAAATTCAACTCCAAGCCATTATGAGATGGCTTGTTTTGTTCAACCAAATGTTTTAAACTGAAGTCATGTGAAGAGCAAAAAGTGTATACACCTAAGACTGTCAGGCAGTTGGAAAGCTTAAGCACTTAAGCACTCTTCTTCTTGATTTTGCTTTTGAGACATTGATCTCATCTTCCAACCAACCCAGTAATGAATGGGTTATCCGTCACCACGCAGGCATCAGTTCATGCCTGTAGTACTGCGGCAGGCCCAGACAGCGGCAGTGTTCATCAGCCATGCAGTCACTGACCTTCTGGCCTGTTGGGATGCATGGCTTGTAGCTCAACCGGCTGCTACGCACCAGCCTGAGATGACTTGCTTGTCTGGCTGCTCTGCCTACCTGCCTGTCCCTTCTTGTCGGCCTTTATCTATCATCCTTTTTGTTTGTGCAGTTTCTTATACTGTCACCCTCTCTGTCCCTTTATCAGACTGCTCTTCTGCCTCTCTAGACATTTCCTGTCTGGTTGCTGTTTTTTTGTTTAGTGTATTTTTTGCTTGTCAGCCTTGCTGCAGTTAGCTGACCGTCTGTCACTTTGTCCTCCGCTCTGGCCTCCTTTTGTCAGTCTAGCTGTCTGGCTTCCCAACCGAGGAATGTCTGGATAGGTGCTGGATAAGAGGCACCCTGCAGACTCGCCACTAACAAGAACAGAGGCATGAAGGAAGGGCATGAGAAGGTGGTAAAGAAGGTGGCTGTAACAGATAAAAGGAGAGATGAATATGGAGGCAGCGCATGTAGTTAGAGACGGTGTGTAGAGAAAAGATGTGAGGCTGGGATGAAATGAGATCCCTTAAAGAGGAGCAGGGGGAGATCAGAAAAGGCAAGGTAAATCAGATGTAAAGGTGGGGAATCAGAGTAAGGTAAAGCTGTAGTGTGACAGCACTGTGCTTTTTACCAGCCTTCTACAGCTGCTCATTTGTTGATTGATAATTAACACTTAGCTGTACCTCTAGTCTATGTAGGAGCAGAACTGCCAGGATTTTCCATGCACAGAAACACGCACACTATCACGCTATCATTCTGATGTCTTCTCTCACACCTTCTGCCTACCCAGCTAGTTATCTAGTGTCAGACTTTTTGCACACAGTTATTCTGATTAGTTTTGCCTCTGAATTAGAGATGAGACATTGCAAAGTGCTGTAGTCAAGTACATCTTATTTGTGTGAGGTGTAACTTAAGCAGCTGTCACACAAAATAGATCCAATAGCTCTTCTTGAGGGTTGCAGGGATTGGGAAGCTCCCTGAAGGAGAACAGGCCTTCTCATGAGGCTTTCCTTTCCTCCGGTTGCATTTGCATCACATACATTATGTTGAAATGAAGTAACAGCCTGCCGGCAATTCATAGATGAGTCCAGATTGTGTTGCAACCACTCTGTTGCTAATTAGCCCTGTAAAACCCTGGGCTTTTTTTTTTTTCATTCCATTCCTCTGTGCTTTTTTTGCTGAACTATTTTTTTTTGGTATCGTTGGGTTCTGATGAGGCCGTTACAACTTACTGACTTACTGGGGTGTTAATGACAAATGGTTCCTTGAATAAATGGAGGACCTCCTTCAGAAGTTAAAGATCTATAAGTAGGTTCTTGTGGTGCCTGATCATTTTGTTCAGCATTTAGAATCATATTAGACATTAAGCTACACATGGTTTTGATTTCTGGTTTTGTTTTAAAACAGTTAACTTTTTTTTTTAATGACCAAAAAAATGGTTTTCTAATAATTTTTAACTGGGAATTTATGTTTTAGTTAGTGAGGCAAACTTTGTGAATTTTACATTTCAAATTTGAGAAAAATAATGACATTTAGACCATTATAAATCAAACATCTTTTTAATTAGACAGCATGAAATGCCATATGGTGATTAGGACAATTTAGTTTAGTTTACATATGCACTAATCATTTAGGTAATTTAACAAAAAGGGAATTAGCATTTTTGAAGCTAGTTTGTGTCACTTTTAAAAATGTATGGTAACTGGTAGGTGTTTGTTTTGCCTTTAACATTTATGTCGATAAGATTTGGTAAATAACAGACAACTTTAGCCATTTGTACCAAATAAACTGGTAACAGACAGAAAGGATCCATTGGAGACATGTTCTTTATCAAATTGAGCAAAGCATATTTTTGGCATAAACTCTCTCTGTTTTTAACTCAAAGTGCTCAGTAACAGTAACAACACACATGCGGTTTGTCGAGTTGTGTTTGTGTGTGTGTTTGTTTCAATACACTGTAATGGAAGAGACTGAAAGACAGTTTTGGTATCGGCTTCTCGACGTCTTTGATCAACAAGCAGAACCCAAACTCCTCATTCTCCACATTTCTCTGTGGAGAAGTAAGAGGAGTTGTAGCTAGCCAGATCACACCTCCCACGCCCTATTCTACAAGACACAAACACACACACTCACACACACCATACATCACCAAGGATTCTGCCCTTTTAAAGATGAATCACTTTCACTTTCCTGTCTCTGTCTGCCTCTCCCTTTTCTTTCTCTCTTACACACACACACACACACACACACACCTCCCCCCCACACACACACACACACCCACGCACACACACACCATCCCCAAACTGAAACAGGCTAATACATGATTGACTCCAAGGGGTTTTCAACATGTCTGCCATCCATTCAGAAAAAAACGTAACTTTTATTTTCATCAGTCTTCCTCCCTCGTCTCCCTCGGCCCATGTGTTCTGTTTCCATGCCTTTTGTAGCTCTGCTCGCTCTGATCCACCATCTCTGCAGCTGTATTCACTGTCGGAACCAACTTTCCAAAGGGGGAAGGCCCTTCTGACAGCACATAACAAAGGAATGTGACCTGACTGTCACAGCTGATGGAGATATCTCTCCCCTTGTGGGTTAACTCACACCCCTTGTAGCATCTGGTGTTACAGAGCCGCTGTTTGCCGTTTTTTTTGTAATGAGCCTGCAGTGCAACTTTTACTATGTGATAGTATAAATAATTCGGCAGTAAACCTTCATGTTAGTTGAATGTCTTGACTGGTTTAAAATCAGTCCTTGTGGTTTTTATCAGGTTAATATTTTAACAGTAACATTGTCTTAAACCCTGATGTTTTTGGTCATGAGTTTTTTCTGCACATTTTATCTAATGAATTATTATTATTATTAATTTAGATCTTTATTACAGGATGGGATCTAGATGAGTCTAGATCAGTCTGTCATACCACAGTGTTTTTAATAAGATCTTATTATTTTTGCTATAAGACATTGTTGAAAAAAAATTAAATCCAGAAAATAAATAAAATAAAATCATTTATGGCATTTTGAAAAATCAAAGAAAAAAAATCAAAGAATAAAATAAATGAGATAAATTAAAAATAATTTTGGAGCTGTAATTTTGAATCATGCTGATATAGTAACCCTTGCTTGTTTTTATCTGAGATTGTGGAAATGGTATGTTTATCTATGAGTCCCAATCTTAAAACTAATGGTTAAGAATTTGCTCAACTTTAATTGAACAAACATCCTGGAAAAACGGTACAAAGCAAAAAATAATTGCTTCAGAGTAACCATTTTCCACCTGCATGTCCCTAATACTTTCATTGAAAACCGCATTAAATATTAAAGCCTAGCTTTCCTTCAAGGAATGCAAATTACCCACCACCTTTTGTGACAGAGTTTTAAAATAAAATATGTTGAGAAATGATGGCTTTAGAGCTGTTTGGGTCTAGTCTTGAAACCGTTATGCACATTTCCATGGAATATTGCAAAATCTTGCACAGTTCATTGTTGCTCAGTCTGTGTTGTGGATGACTCTCAGCTACGACCGCACCAAATTTTAGCTCAATGTCTGTAAAATTCACTGAGTTAAAGTTAGTTTTGTGTTAGTTAAGATCAATTAGTTGTGGTGGGCATCTTGCAGTAGGTTGACTCTAAACTTTAACCTGTTGTAGATGTACATTAATGAAATAAGGCATTTGAAAAATCATTCATTCATTAAAAGCATGGTAAACTGTTTGGAAAGTCCAGCCTTGACTGTGAGAATCTCTGCCTGAGTTCAGGAACACGTCTAGAACCACTGCATGTGTTTATGATTGACAGTTAAACTATATTCAGTAATCTTGCTGCATTCTGTGGTAAAATGTGAAATTTAGTATCCGGCTATACGTGAAAAGTCCTGTCCTGCTCGGTGTATAACGCAGTTTAAATGCCAGCTTCTGTCCAGAGTTCAGGTTCTGTCCCGTGTCATTCAGGCCTGTCACCCACTGGAAGCATTTTGTGAAAATACAAAAATGTGACCAAAAAAACCCCCGTAAACTGTTGAGCAACATTTTACTTTCAAACCTACATAAACTTTGCTCAGTTTCCAGACTTTTACAGTAAAATTAAAGGAAGTGGTGAAACAACACAGTAGTAAACAGCCTTTTGTCCCAAATCTTTTGAAATACACGGACGTCAATTCATATATGAAGGGGGGGATCAGTTTAATATGTGATTTATTAGTTGTTCTATTGTCAAATAACTTTTGCATTGAAATGATCTGCACACAAGTGCTTTTATTTCATTATTTTTGTTTGAAACATCACGCAAACCTTTCTTTATTGTTTTTGGAAACGAGGTTTAAAACAAGGTTTGAAACCGAGCCGTAATTGTCACGGAACGGCACCTCTGTGCTCGTGGCGTTGTAACCTGGCACCAGGTGCAGGAGGATGGCAGCAGGTTGGGAGTGTATTTGGCAGACAAACGGGGCAGCGGGCACTGTATTCAGGACAAGCAAGGACGCCTGCCGGTTGATTGAGTGCTTGTAGGTGTGGGTGACCTCCTTCGCTTCCCCTCCGGTGGCAGAAGACAGAGGAGAGTGAGGAGAGGAGGAAGCTCAGAACATTGCAGTGATGCTGTCTGTCCCACTTCCTCTTCTCTCTTTCTCGCTCTGTAGTCAGATTCACAGATCTATTCTGTGCAAATATAAACTGATGCATCTGCAGAGCACCTCCCCTATGTATAAAGACAATTAAACTCTCCCTTCACTCCCACGTACGTGTTCATGTACTTTGGTGTGTTGATACTCTGGACCTTGACCATTTCCATTATGTAGCACTGAAGCAGCACTTTGGAATTTAGAGCTCATTTAATTTGTGACTTCCTCTTTGTTTCAACCCCTTTTTTCATCTCAAGTGGCTCCAGCTTCTGTAAAGATCATATTATTGTATATTAGCATAGCTAGGATTGTCAAGTTTCGATTGAGCTAAATCTCTGACAGACGAGCATGTTGGTGAGTCAGAGGGAAAGCATGTTCACCTGTGTTTAAAGGGAGTCTGTTAATGAAATGTCCATCCTGTGCGAACGTGAGAAGACAGCAGGGCTGATATGTGAACTCATTGGCTTCATATTGGGAGATTAGTTTCATGTCTGTAGGCTATATATGATTCCAAAACTGTTTAACTTCACTTATCTTTTGGACACTTAAATGGATAGTTCAAATCTGTTGAGGTGTGGTTCTGTGAAATGTTATGAACACTTACTACCTTACCTGTTATAGATGGTCCTTTGAACAACCTCATTTTGAAGAAATAGTTTAATTCTGACCAGATTTGTGATTTATCTGCTAGTTTGAATGCAGCCAGGACCGAAGTGGATTACTGCTGTCTTAAAACAGCTTCAGTCTAAATATTTTGTAACGGTCATCGTGACTGCTGTCCTATAAACCTTTGCATTACTGTCAGTTTCACATTACTTCCTGCCAGAAGTGCTGCAGCTAGCCGTTTGGTTCCTATGGTCGTGCCCCATGGCTTCACAGAACTCCACTTCAAAAGATATGAACGGTCTTTTTGAGACCTCATCACATTTCTTTGCGTCTACATGTGCAAGTCATCGGGACCTCGCTGATGTGTACAGTGCCTACAAAAAGTATTCATCCACGTGGATGTCTTATGCTTTTATTGCTGTCATAAATCAATCATGGTCAATAAATATTGGCCTTTTTACAAAAAAAGACAAAAAAAAACTTAACTGTCAAAGTGAAATCAAATTTCTAAAGAGTAAGACCAATTAAATAAAAATTGCTAATGTAAAATATGTGATTGCATAAGTATTCACCAAAGCGACTGTCTTAATTCAACTCATAGAAAAGATTTTTGAAAAGTACTTGTACTTTTCAGTCATGGCTGTAGTGGCCAGTGCTGCGGTCTTGTAATCCTGAGGTTGCAGGTTCCAGCCCAGGTTGCGGCAGGAAGGGCATCCGGCGTAAACCAATTGCCAAATCGTTTGTGCGAGTTTGCTCTCTGTAGCAACCCTTGAAGAAGGGAGCAGCCGAAAGAACTTACCTTACTTGTACTTTTCAGTCAGGCGATGGATACAAAAGTATTCTCAAGGTCCTAAACATCCCCAGGACTTCTGTTGAATCCATCATCAAGAAATAGAATGTGTAAATCTATTAAGAACAAGCCGTCCTCACAAACTGAGTGACCTGTCGAAGCTTGGAACTCCTTTGGTTCTTGCAGTGGAGTGGATGGTTGAACAGATGAGTTCTGAACTCTAACAGGACCAACTAGCATAAATGTCTTTTTGCTGGATTGTTTAAAGCTCCGCTCAGTGGTTAGAGCTGTCGCCTCCCAGCAAGAAGGTTGCGAGATTGCCTCTTGACCTGGGGCCTTTCTGGGTGGGTTTACTCTGGGTATTCCAGTTTCCTCCCACAGACCAAAACCTTGCATGTTAAGTTAATAGGGACATTTTTACAGTTACCAAAGTGAGAGTGAAGGTATGAATGGTTGTTTGTCTCGTTTGTCTCCATGAGTCCCTGTGATGGACTTGCAACCTGTCCAGGGTGTCCCCCGCGTCTCTCACAGTGATGGCTGGAGATAGGCACCGGCTGCCTGCGACCCGGAATGGAGAAGCGGCTAAAGAAAATGGATGGATGGATGGATAGTTTCAAGAAAGGAAGATTAGTTAAATGAGCCAAAATGTCTGATAGATTTTTTTTAAAAGCTTATATTAGACTTTTTTTTTCTTTTCTTTTCTTTTCTTCAGCGTTACTGTATGTACTGTAGATTTTAGAAAAGTTATTCAAACACTTCAAAATGAGTTATTCTTTCCCACAGAAGACACTGCTCCTGACATGCCTTTTGAGATTTTTTTTTTTTTTTTTTTTTTTACCTAATTTTTTTGTTTTTAATTCTTACTAACATCACCATAAAACCTTTTTGTATAATGCTTTATCCATTGGCTTTGGCACTCCTTAAACAAAGAACAAAGAGCAGCTGTCTAGCACTCCTACACTTTTTTTTATTAATTAGTTGACAATTATGAGCACTCAGTATTTCAAAAGAAGCACTTAAACCCTCATGTTGACATATCAAACACTGTATACTATATATTTTAGTCATTTTTCCATGCTAATAAGACAAAACAAATGTAATTCAAATTGTGTCTGAATGTTTAAAATAACCTTGCAGAGCTTTACTCTCATAGTGTGTCTTTACAAATGTGTGTGCGCCTACATTTTGGGGTAAACCTAGAAACAAATACCTGGTTAGTCACTAAAGGGAAATACCCTTCACCTTGGAGATTGTTTTAAGACTGCTAACATGACAATGCAAGATTAAGTTGCATGAATTCTTTGAACTATTTGGCAGTCTAGAGACATAAGAGGACAGATTTGACCATAAATATAGATTTTGAATAAAAGGAATACTAGAGAGTGGAAGGAACCCTTTGAAGATGAGCAGACATTTTCCACAGAAACCAGAAACTCGTAGACATGTTTGCACTGTAAGCAATAAAAATATAAAATAAATAATAGTGTATTTCAACCCTTGTAACAACTTCACACTTGTAGCTATTCATGTGAATGCTCTTTTATAACCTTTACACCACCATTAGTTTTGCCTTACACAGTTTTTACTTAGCATTCAGCAGTTATTTGTTAGCAGCAGAAGCTCTTGCATCTTGGAGCACTTTGTGTACGAACGTCTGAATATTTCTGTCGGAATAATGCCAAATTAACGGCAGTGTACAGATTTATAAAGTAGGGTTAGCATGAGCCACTGTGAATTCTTCGAGATTGGAGTTGTTTTAAGACAGCAGGGGTCCATTTTGATGCTTGTCAACTCAGTGTTGTCGAGTTGTGTTTTCCCCGTGGAGAGCTTCAAAAGCTTCCTTTTTTGTGCCATTTTAGCAATCAATATAATCTGCAGCCATGCTCACCAAAAGGTCCACTACCTGCTGTAGTCCATTTCTGTTGGAAAAATGCAAATGTGTGGAAAAAGGTTTATACGTGTATACCTAGTCAAGTTAAAGCTTCAGACTCTGTTGTGCTCTGAGTCACTACTAAGTCATTTTTGTGATGGCCTGTGCTGTCCTTACTGATGATGCTACTACAGTGAGTATAAAGTGTGTGCTTGGGTAGGCAGCAGGTGTCAAAGTAATGCCAGGATGCAGGATTTCCGTTTATTCTTTTGTGATTTGATGGGTATGTTTATTTTTAAGGTATCACAGCAGTGATGCAATTGTAGTAAAATTATGGTCATTGTGACAACTGCCACTTCTTTACACAGTACATGCAGGAAACTCATCTGGTAATAGTCATGAAATATGTCAAAACTGATTATATCTCAGTGCAAGTTAATTACTTATGGATAAATCAGCTTCATACATACATACACACATACATACATACATACTAGTTTTATTTTACATCTTTAAAGATGGAAATGCACAAAATGTCTTGCTTAAATATTTTTCTTTTGCTTATTTTATTTAAGAATGACATGCACTTAAGCGCCCATGTCACAATTCACCCATACTAATCTTTAGTTTACATCACAATTTTCAATTTTCTACTCTTCCTACAGAAGAGTAGAAAAAACATGTAAAACATACAAAAAAATATGCAGGTCTATCAGGAATCATGTGCTGTGACTTCTAGTAGAAGCACACTGAAGACAAAACTTGCAGAAAAAAACAAAATTGCCACAAAAACAACAATGGGGTTTAGGTGAAACGAGTGAGAACCCAGTCCTCTTTGGAGCTGTGAAGCTCCAGCATACACAGTGGAAACAGCTTTCAAAGTTTAAACGGGTCACAGAATCTTGAACCTCACATGACTGAACAGGCATGTTCATATCTTTAATGATTTTTACACATCTGTAATTTAGATTTTGTAGATTTTAACATGGAAAGTTAGTGTGATGTCATGCTAACGTTTGAGGTGTCTATACTTTCCATATTTTTTGCTAACACACTCTTCTTTTTACCACAACTTTAGACTTCCTATACACTTTACACATCAAAACAGACCTTTTGGTCTTCTCTCACTGCTATAGAACTTTGTTCCTTCTTAAATCCTCCGAGAGTGCACGCATCAAAACTCATCCATTTCCATTATATCTGAGCTCATACATTTCTCCTCAAAACTAGAAGTGAAGGGTCCTGCCGTAGGTCCTACATAAAACACCGTAGATGCATAAAAATCACTTGATTCAAGAGTTCTTTTTTCAGCATGACTTCTAGTTTTTACAGTGACTGAGGCTACTTTGGGTCTGCCTTTCAGGGAGTGAAAGACACAAACCTGTAGTTACCATGGTGACCCTAATGAGCCACTGGCAGCAACTTTAACAGATCTATCTGTTATGCTTTGGGCAACAATAATTTTGTAAGTATAAAAAAATTCCCATATTCTGGGAAGAAAATCTTTCATTTNNNNATATATGAATTTGTGTTCCTGTGATTGTAAACCAACTAAAAAAGACTGTAAAAGTAGAGAACTGTAAAAACAAAACACCCCTCATTTCCACACTAATTTAAGTTCATACACCCACAAGACAAATGAGAGGCAGTTGGGGCCTCCCACTTTTTTTTGTGAGCAGCTTCATCTGTAAAAGTGAGAAGAGTCTTTAAGTGACTTATTGTTTGTCCTTTCTCAGTCGTGCATCAGTTCAGATTCTGTAACAGCTGTTTTCCATCTTGTTGCGCCGTCTTTAGTTTCTCAGAAAACAAAATAAATTCGGTAAATCAACATTAGTCTTCAGTGCTGCCGCTCTGCTCTTACTGTTCTTCTTCCTCACTGCGTTTGTGTCAAACAGTAATTAAAACAGTCATAAAGAGCTACCCTTTCTGGCATTCGACACTCTGAAATGACCGGAGCACTCCTGTTAATTAGCTCAGGGGTGATGCACAGTTGTTTATCACCGTGCAGTCTGTCACATGTCGTCAGGAATCACATGGCTGGTGTTAGATATGTGCTCTGCTGGCATGTGATGCTGTAGGATAATGATACTGAAATCACCTTTTTAAAATGAGTAGGGTTTTTTCTTTCCCCTCTGATCTGTGGCTGGAGTACAACAGTCTGTGGTTAAACTCCTGCTGTCAGCAGGTCTGAACTGCGTGCCTACATCATCTGTACTTATGACACTAATCTTGCCTTTTTTTTTAACAGTGTGAAAGTGAGACAATCTCAGCACATTATTAACATGTTACTTTGACAGCTCCTTGAAGGGAAACGGCTCAGACTTAAGCCGTTTAAACAAACAGGACTCTTAATTACATGCTTTTAGACATTTTAATAGAACCGCAAAACAACCTTCTGATTTTATAAAAAGTGTAATGTGGGCTCGTTGTTACTGATAGACAGTTTTAGCTGTTTTTCCTTGTTTGTATTGTCTAGGCTCCTGTAGGTTACTTTCCTAGCTTCATATTTAGCCACAATTTCCTCATACAATGCAGTCATTTTTTTTGTTTTTTATCGCCTACCAGGGAAAGGCGAGCAATGATGTTTTTGCATGTGCGCATGTGCATCGAACAAATTTTAATGAAACTTAAAGTAATTGTTGGATGTACATTTACAACTGATTAACTTTGAAGTCAACCCAATTCAAGATGGTTACTACAGCCAGCTGACTTTAGAAAACACATACATTGTTATAAATCTGTCCATTTTATAGATACTGAGCTAAAATCTGGTGCTGTGTTAGCTGAGAGTTATCCCAATGCATACATAGAGCGCCACATATTGTGGAATTTTGTTGTTTAAAACTTAGGGTTGCTTCAGACAGTTAATTCCCGTCATCTGTTAGCATAATAGCTCATGAACCACTCAACGAATTTTAATGAAACTCAGAAATTTATCATTGGATATACATTTACAATTGATTACTTTTTGGAGCCAGTCCAATTCAAGATGGCCCCCTCAGCTAATCAGTCTTAGCCAACACTAAAATGGCTAATACTAAGTTTTACAGATATTGAGCTAAAGTTTGATGTGGTCGTAGCCAAGCGCCGATCACGCATAACTTTATTTTTAATGTTTGATTTAACTGGTTATAACTTAGTCATTTCTCAGCTTAAGATGATCTTAGTTTAAAACTTTGGCATGAAAGGCAGCGGGTGATATGCATTTCTTCAAGGAATGCTAGGCCTTCTCCAGTCTTTCTTCGATCAGAGAGGAACTACAAGGCTTTAAACTCCCACACTCACCCTCTTCATTGGCCTCCTTTGCTTACAGAGTGTGTTTTCTTTATTTCAAAGCAATTCAGCTTTGAGTCACTGTATGGATTTGAGAGGCATTGATAACTCTTACGTCTCATCACACATCCACTCATACCTCCAGGCAGTACAGGTTATGTCTGAAAACGAGCCCTGCAGACGTTTCCAACAGGTGCCCGTAGCTTTTCTGTATCCATGTCTGCTGAGATATGTGCCTCGGGTGATGTGCTCGTCCATGTGTGCTCGTGTCTATGAGTGTTGGCACTGCTTCTTGCATCCTCTGGGGAGGGGGGTCATCGGGGGCACTCACTGTAAACAGATCTTCATGGGCATCAGCAAATGCTCTGGCTGGAGCACGTCCTCTTTACCGTTCTGTTACACTCCCTTTTACATTTACGCAAACCCATGAAGGAAAACAAACACACCCACTCATGCATTCACATATATTCTTTATATCTGGTGGTCAGCGGCTCCAGGCTCTCTGCACCCTCTCTATCATACAGTCGCTCCCCTTTTCCATGACAGCCGGGCCTCCCGCTTGCTTTACTGTTTCCAGGAAGTGGGTAAAACCAGTCTTGAGTTTCCCTCCCCTCTGTCTTGAGCTTCCAGGTGGAGAAAATAGACCCTGCTGTCGCCCTTCTCCAAATCTGTCCCCACGTTAGAGTAGAAAACAAACATTGGAGTTGCCTGAAAGCTCCAGTGGGGGGTGGGGGGGGGGGGTCCATGAGAACCTGCAGGCTGTTTGAACAAAGTCCAAAACAAGTTGTGTCTTAAAACCTGCACCGCTGCATTTCACACTTTTCCCTTTCTCCTGCCATGTCGTTTTTGTGTAATTTCTCCCACATTTTACCTGCGGCAAGTGTTCGCTCTCCTGCAGCCAAACCTGCAGTGAAGTTTTATCCTGAACATCAGCAACAGTCACTGACTCTCCCAGCTGGAGCAGATATCCCAGGCTGTCCGATGGTTTAATAGCTTTTCCAAAACGCAGACTTAATAACTCCCATGTTGAAAATAATTCTAAATGAAGTGATTCTTCAAAGGAGCTAGCTCTGTCTGTTTCCCCTTCAGCCAGACTCTCACTGGGCTGCGACTGTTGAAGATCAAAATTTTGTTTGCAAAAGTGTTTGCGACCAGTGACGGTTGGTGTTTTGCGTAGCTAGTTTGCAGAACTGTATTCTAAGCAGTGCACATTATTTAGCGTCCCATCTCATACCCGCCCTCACATTTATGATTTAGTCTACCGGAGTACACTTTAGAAATAAGGACAGGCTGATTATTACTTATCATCACTGTGGTTCTTAGACCCGGACATTGAACGCTTTAGCCTCGGACGTTTTCTTCCAAAGGAGAGCTTCTGTGAAGGTATCAAATTACACCTCGAATGCAGAAGTTATACAGAAACTAAACTGAGATGGGTTCCAATTTGTCGCCCAAATTTTTAAAACGTGTTCAAAATTCAAGTCTCTGCGACACACGCAAGCAAACCGAGAACCCCTGCAAACGTTTCGAGACATTTTGGAGACCCCCTCGCAAATGCCGTTCGCCAACTAGTCTCAAACAGTCGCAGCCCAGAGAGTTAGTGGCTTTCCTGCTGATGCAGGATCTCACCTTTTTCAGTGTTTAGCCCTTTCAAACCTCTGCATCATTGCCGTCAGCTTACACAAATGACTGAACATCAGACCATTGATGATTGATGCTCAGAATTCCTCCTGCCATCTTTGCTACTTTGCGGTAACCCGATCAGTCCTCACTCTGGAAAGCTAATGTCGTTTTATTAAGTCAGGAAACCTTAAATACCACTTCTTATAATTCTTTAAGGATGTTTTGGAAGCCGTTTTGTCCGACTGCCAGGCACTGAAACAACAGTTTCTCCTGAAGTCCTTCTAAACTTCCCACACAACAGCTCTGCAGCCTTCTGGCAGCTCCCTCCCTGAGCAGCGTGTTGGCATTCCTCCCGTTTGTGCGCGATAGCTGTTTGCAGAGTTTCAGGAAGGCTCTCGTCGCCAGCGGCCCTGAAACAATAGAGCTCGATTTTCTCAGCTCCTCGCTGCTCCGTGTAGGCAAAGGAGCAAAGAGGGAAACTCTGGACTTGCCACCTCCTGTTTCTCCTCCTCCTCCTTCGTCTTCTGTGTGTCCCCCCCCCCCCCTTCCACCCTTACACTATGACTCAGAGAAATGTGCTTGGCTCCATTCCTGCGGCCAAAACGCAAACTCAAGTTTGTTCAAAACGCAGCAAGACACACTGAAGTTTTCTCTCAGTGAATTTGGCTGGGTCAAGACTTTAAACTTGTTTCAGATGTGCCGGGTTCAATAAGTCCAATAAAAGACAAAGATAAGTTAAAAATAAACCAAACGTTTCGTAGTTTCACACATTTCTGTTCTGTATTCTTGTGTTGGAGTTGACTGAAGGATCCTTTGCCAAAACTAAGGGTGAAAAGTGAATTTGTTCCCTTATAAAAAAAAATCAATAATCTGAAGACCATGTAGATTTGTGCTGCCAGTAAAATAAAATAAAAAAACAGATTTTATTTGTGATAGTCATGCATCTGTTTCGAAGTCTGAATTTTCCTTTTGCTTCTCTGTTAAATTTTGAGACACATTTTGGCAAACTCCTTTTTTTTTTTTTTTCATTTAAATCAGTGTAATTTGTTAAAACAGAATTTGGACTTTGAATTCCCTAAATTTCTATTTTGATTTGTTTCTTCCAGACGCGTTTGGTTACTTCTTACATAAAGCTTGTTTATTTTCTGCCTGAATGGGCTGACATGATGAATGTTCTGAGTGTTTTTAATCAAGACCGATAAAAAAAAATGTTTGAGAAACTAAGTTGAGTCTGTTTTCAGTTACATGTCTTTTTTATTTGAAAATTATATATCTATTCAGACCAAAGTCAAGGAAAATCCACAAAC
>JAOXNZ010000155.1:5932457-5945879 GCA_028566095.1 Kryptolebias brasiliensis
GGGATTTTATTCCTACGCTGATCTAAACTTAGCATTTTTTAATTTTATTTCATCTGTATTAGCAGTTTTTTGTTGAGAGTATGAGAGTTCAGATGAGGACAAAGCAGACTGTATTTTATTGTATTGATTTCTTTTTTTTTTTTTTTTAAGGAAAAAGAACCACATTTTTATTAGACTTGCATTAAAAGAAATTCCAAAGGAGAACTAAAAAGCTCAGGTATATTTGACCAAGTCTGCTGCCATTAGTTTATGAATTATTTCTCAACAATGTGAAAACGAGCCATTAGATGAAGTAAAATCCCCCTCTGACCCGAGAGAAGGACCAGTCGGTGAGAGTGAGACCACAGTTCTTCAAAATATACTTGGTGTGTATGGTTGTATCTTTTAATCCTGCTGCCCTTCCATTCTCTCTCACACACACACACACACACACACACACACACACACACATACACACATTTATGTGTCCAAACGGCACACTGTGATGTTGTGAGAAGACCTCAGGAGGTTTGGCTCCTGGTGGTTTCTGGGAGCAGCACCAACACGGTGACTCAGTCTCTTGCTCAGCTGTTGGATGGGCTTCATCTGGTCCTGGTGATCCAGTTCTGACTGGAGACTGGGGGTGGCACTCGGTTGGTTACTAAAGAAGAGATGGAGTTTTTATTAAAAGGCGAGCTGGCTAGAGTCGATCAGGAGTGTGTGTGTGTGTGTGTGTGTGTGTGTGTGTGTGTGTGTGTGTGTGTGTGTGTGCGCGTTGAATGGAGCTTTTTGTTCCAACGTGACTCACCATGTTCAAGCCACGGTTGGTGCCTGCAGGGAGAGATTGTAGGGAGGGTGAACAGCTCAGAGCAGGAAGAGTTGATGTGGTTAAGTCATTAGGAGGCTGCTTGCTCTGCTGCGACGTCAAGCTTCGGCTTGCTTCTCTAATGAATCAATAAGCTGAAAGCCTGCCTGTGGAATATACACACACACACACACACACAAACACACACAGTTGATCTACAGTCATGGGAAAAAAGTACAAACTCTCTCAGTTGTAAACTGCTAGATCTTAGGAGTTTTAAGGTTAAGACAAAAAAATCAAGTCTTATTCAGGTCTTTAATAAGCTCATATGAGCTGAGGTAACACTGCATGACATTTACTGTCATTATTTATTAACAAAAAAACAAAAAAGTCTGAGCACATCATGACTCGACAGCTGCTAGAGCACCTCGTGCAGCACTAACTTTTGGACCTCATTCACTTCAGTTTCTTGAGGATTACATTAATCTGTGCTCAGCTCTAAGTTTCCGCCACAAAATTTCAATTCAGTGGAAATCTAAACGTTGACTGGGCCGTTATAACGGTTTCTTCTTCATCCACTCTTTTTTCCCTTTTTCTCTACATTTGCTGTTGATGTTGAAATCATTGTCCTGTTGCTTCAAGACCTACTTTGGTCCAAGCTTCAGTTGTCGGACAGATGGATTCACATTTGACTCTTAAATATGTTGGTAAACAGAGAAACAGCGGTCAACTCAATGATTACAAGGTGCCCAAATAACACCCTTCCACCACCGTGCTTGGCAGCTGATATGAGGCTTCTGTAGTGATATGCTGTCGGCTGTCCAAAGGATATCGCTCCAAAAGTCTTATGATTCATGATTCAGCTTTGCAAATCTAAGTCGTTCTGCCATTTTTTCTTTTTTTTAGGAAGAAGAGGCCTTCTCTTGTAAAACCCTTGCAAACAACAAACAAACAAACAAAAACACTTGTTTAGTCCTTTCTTACGTGTGCTGCTGTGAACTTTCAAATTCCATGCACCAACTGAGACAATCAAAGATATATCTTTGGGGGATGAAGCTTGCTGTCCACTCGTGGGACGGTTGGCAACCGTCCTGAATGTTTATGACACACCTGATGCCTTTCCTCGCTGATGATCAGTTAATCAGTGCATTTATTAACCCCTTAGCCCCTAGGCCTATTGAATTGATCTTGTTGGCAGTGCTGCTGCCCCCGGTACAGGGGCCACTAGTGATGTAGGGGTTAAACAGCAGCAGTCTGACACTTAACATGCCTAATTTCTATGTAAGCAGGAAGAGTGTACTCATTTTTTTTTTTTTTGCCTATTTTTTTTTTGTAACATTGCCTTAGACTTAAGCATTGTCCACACAGAAACACAGTTTTACCAAAGGATTTCCTTGTAACCATGGCACCGTTTCAAGCCATGTCTTCATCTACATGGAAACACCACAAATGACCCTAAAAGTTAGGATCTCTGTATGTGGTGCTGCATAAAGCTTACGTGTTGGTCACAAGCTGTAAATACCGAAGCCAAAGTTTTCTCCCCCTCGCCTTGACTTTTAGCCCATTCCTCCAGACATGCTGGTGAGCAGGCAGGTCTAACAGGAACGCAGGTGCAACATCACTCAAAACCTACATGGCTGGGATTTCTCCACAGGTGACGTTCCCTTCTGCTTATTATTAAAGGGGAAATGAAATAAAATATAAAAAATAATGAGTTTTCATGTTTTTCTTTTAGTTAAACACCATCATAAAACACTCCAGTGGTTCAGTTCTCTGATGTAAAACGTTACTGACTTGTTTTTAGAGTATCTGTGTCAAAATCCTGAAGTGGGGTGATTGACGTAGACGTAGTCGCGACCAGCTGTGGCAGACCGCTGTAGGACACTGAGGTTACTGTCGCAGTGTTTATCAGGGAAAATAGAAGAAGAAGAAGCAATCTCGAGCCCCACATTTCACAAGGGGAACCCCCGAGCTTTACAATGATGTCACACAGTCTTCAAGGAGTTTCCCATCCGGACAGCGGGAGGCTGCCGGTGCCGGTCCGACAGGCGGTGGTTCTTCTATTGAAGGTTTGTATTTCAGGTGGTCCACAGTCAGTCATCAGACTTTGGGTTGTAATTTTCACCAGGAGCTAAACTAACCACATCCATCAAACCTTCTTGTCCTTTGGGAAGCTGAAGAATGACACAGCTGTTGGAGTTTCGGGTCGGTTTACACGATTAATTGCGACGCACTGAACCATTTCACCCCCACACTACCCTGTGTTTGGCTCTCGATACGTCACACTTCAGAGTGATCACAGAAAATGCAGAAGAGACCCTAGTAATTTTTTTCTTCTTTTATTATTGATTTTAAACTAGTTTTGAGAAAGTTGGAGAGAGTTCAATCACATGTTTTAAGAATAAACATAAAATAAAAGTGCAGACGTGACGAACCTCATTAAGAGCTTGAGAGACTCTGCAAACAAGCACCTTTTATGACTTTCTTTTGATTTATGTTAATCTCCAAACCCTTTTCATTTCCCCTTTAAAGCTCAGTTGAAGCTCAGTCGTGATGTTTGCAGTCATGCTGTCAGGATTGCTCTGAGGACACGAGATCAACAAAACCGATTCCAGGAGTTGGTAAAGATCACTATTTGGCTGTTTTTGTTTCCAAGTGCTGAAGCTCTAACACATTACTACTTTTCTTTTTACTAATGTCTGTTTCTTACAATTCCTGCAGAAACACAAGCTGACAGGCAAGCCTAATCTGATTAAGGACACAAACACCCAATCACTTGTACATACTTGTACTGTGTTTGGAGAGCTGTGCTGAAACCCAGACTTTTAACGTTTGTTACACAAGTGAGAAAGTTATATTTATAATCCTGCTGTTCTTCACCACTGCACTAATAGCTGATCATTAATACAGAGCCCTCGTCTACAAATGTTTATCCTCATGCTAATGTTTGGTCAGTAGGCCCTGGCATCACACTTTAATGCTCCAGTGCGAGATTTAAGATGGTTTTGTCCATAAAGGAAATGCAATATTCATGGCCATCTTTTCATCAGTGGAGAGTTGCACAAATGTAAACATTTTTGTCTTTGCTACTTTAAAAGCAGGCCATGTTTGTGTCCTTACAGAGCAAGGTTTTCCTCTTGCAGTTGTCTGTGTATTATCTCTATGCTTCCACACTTGTGCATAATGGATAAACCAACCACTGGTTCTCCAAGGGGATCTCTGTTGTGTTTTTCTGGTTTTTATTGTTCAGCAAAGTTTTTGTTTTTTCTTTCCTCAGCTCCCTTGGGAAGGGATAAAGGAAGTGGTACACAGTTGGTAGCAGTGTGCAACTTTGCTGCTATACATGTCATCATTTTTCAGCTAACAGTATAGTGATCTGTGTCATCATCTTTTTTGGGGGGGAGTTTAGTTTTAACCAGGGGTGGAAATTAAAACATTTTTACCAGCCACTATTTTTTATTTTCTGTGTGTAACACTTCCTTTGGTTACAAACCATCATTCATCAATCATCAAAAACGAGTCAGACACAGAACTCGTCATTTCTTTTCCATTTTTCGTTAAAAAACCGCTGTTTAACTTTCAGTTCTTCTCCTTCTATTAATGGCATTTAGAGCAATCTAGCAGCAACTCAGGCACATTGCTGCCCCCTACAGGTCAGGAGTACAAATTGAACACATTTTTTCTTTCTGTTTAAATTGCAAACCTGCCACGGTGGTGGTGCGTTGTTCAAATTTACACGCCACTTCAAACATTTACCCGCATTTGGCCAGTGGCGGGTGCCAATGTCCACCCCTGGTTTTAACTCCAGGAAATTTTTTGGAACACTTTTGAAGGTCGGAGGGTTGGTGAAGGTTTAAAAAAAAAAAAAAAAAAAAAGAAATAAACAGGACGTGACCCTGGTTTTAGCCTCCTTCCTCTACATTTAAGCACTAAAATTACCAAGATAGGTTTAGAAAAATACCACAGTCTTCATTAAATAATAACTTAGTTATTTAAATTGAGTTACTATAACTTAAATAATTATTTTGTACCATTCACATAATTCCCCACACATTCTGTTTGAGACAACCTAAAGCTTAGTTTAGGTTTTAGGTTTTATTCTGTTTTCAGTAGCGTCTGTTTGTTTGTCTGTGTACAAGATCAGTGAAAAAGTTATGAACGGCTTCTCATGAAATCTTCAGGAAACGTCAAACATGGTACAAGGAACAAGTGATTAAGGTCAAAGGTCAAGGACACAGATCAACCCGTGCTCTAACTCTGCAACTACAGGAATGTTAAACTCCACAGCTGGACGCCTCTTAGTTAAAGGGTGATCACCATTGATTTCAAGGTCATTGGGTCAAAGGTCAACATCCCAGTTGACCTAGTGCTCTAACTCTGCAACAGTGTAATATAGGAATGTCAAACTGCACAGCTGGAGACCTCATGGGTCAAAGATGATGTCTGTTGATCTCAAGGTTCATGGGGTCAAAGGTCAACGTTACAGGTATTAAAAACCTGCCTCTGCTCCTACATGTGACCCTTTTGTTTCCTCCACCAAGGAGGTTCTGTTTCCGGTTGTGTCTGTTGGTTTGTTTGTCTGTCAGGAAAGATCAGGTAAAAACTAAAGAACAGATTTGGAGGAAATTTTCAGGAAATGTTGGGTTTGTCACAAAAAACAGTGGATTACATTTTGGTGGTGATCCACATTACGATCCAGATGGCACTATTGTTTTTTAATCACGCTGTGGCCTTGGCGGAGGATGGGCTCTCTGAGTGCTTCTAGTTTTCTACTTTTCTGAATATTTGTGTGACAGTAACAATTCTTTTATTAGGTTGGATTTCCAAGTGTATTGTAGAGTATTGTACTGTATCTATATTATATTGTATCATATTGTGTTGTTTCCACATAAACGGACAAAAGAAAAACAAACAGATACCATTAGAACAGAGCCCAAATCTGATACCACCACTTTACGTCTCTCCATATACATCTGTGTTGAAATAATGTAAATCTACCCCACCCCACACCTGTTGCTTTTACACACACACACACACACACACTTGTTTTTCATAGAAATCCACTCATTAACCCCCAGCATTCATTGTCATTTTAGACCCTTTTTCCCATGTTGATGTTGAGAACATCCTACGTTCATACAGCAACGCTGTGATCATTATGGCTGTTTAGACAAGACAGCAAAAACGCTGAATGTGCTGTTGTTTCCATGCCAGGTCACTAGCTGGTGCTGTGATTTTTGTGTTTCAACGAGACGTTCATGCGCTCAAACACTTCAGTCTGGAGCATGAAACCAGTTACAGGTCCGTTCAGTATTTGTAGAATGTGAGAAATGCAGCTCGACTGATCCAAGAGACGACGTAGCACGTATATGTTCTGTCAGGAGCTCTAGTAAACTGAAAAGGGTGAGAGAAACTTTGACTTGCGCCCCACCCATGAGCGTCGCTCGAGCTCTGAGAGAGATGATCCTGCACTTGTTGCCCCCTCCACCCCGTCCCTCCTGCAACATTTGCCACCGATGTTTCAAAACCATCTGACCTGGCCACGCTAGCGGGTGGCTATTTTTGGGAGAGCGATGGCAAAACCGTCTGCTCCTCGCTACAACTATTGGGAAAATTGAGGATTTGTTAAGAGGGAGGCCCTCCTGAGTATATGTGTGCGTTCACAGCTGCCCATATCAGTGACTTAGAGCAGCGTTGGGTCATGTGTCGCTGTCGGGCCAGAGGGGGGTCGCTGCTGTAACTCAAGAGAGCTTCCAAAGCTAAGACAGATTCAGTCAGCTCAGCCTTTCACCCACATCACTACCGCACATCTGAGTTTTATAAAGGCAAAAAGATGTTTTTGCGTCTTCCACGTCAAATCCCTTCTCACTCCTCACTCTTCGAGGCCGTGTCAGTGGGCATGCTGATTTGCTTGAGGTCCTAATTTGCGACTCGCAAATGGTCCCCTTTTATGGACATTTTGAAACAAGTATATGCATTTAGCTGCAAGCATTTGGCAGACGAGCCACCAGTGCGAGCTGACACTTTGAACAAGAACAGCCTTAAGTGAAATATCCATTCAGAGACCTTGGAGAAAGAGCCCGATCAACAGGTTGAGCAGTGAAACACACAAGCAAAGCAAGCAAGCATGCAGGAATCTGTTTGCACCTGAAACATCATCTCCCTCAGAGGGACGTGACGAACGTAAGCAAGGAGAAGTGCGACAGTCAAAGTTAGAAGCCATGATGCTTTGAATATTGGACTTTGACACAATAAAAGGCAAATTCAACGTACTAAGACCCTAATCTTAAACTTGACTGAACAGGAAGAAGAAAAGACCAGAGTGGTTTGCTGACAGCTTAAAAGTCCAATCTCCCAATTTTCAACACAGTTAATGCGAGCACTGTTTTATTAACCTATACACCACCGTCAAGTTCACATAAAAAGGTTACTCCAGCAGAAATGTTGTTAGTGCTGCAGCTTCTGATGCTTCTGATGCTTCTGATGCTTCTGATGCTTCTGATGCTGGGGTTTCTGCTCACAAATAACAATTTGTAAATAACCTTGGAAGTGAACATGGATGGCAATGAGAAGGTTTTCATTTCCCGCTGCTGAAAGGTGAGCGCTAATATCACTGCCTGTAAGTGCGGGGGGGTTTGTTTGTCTTAGCAAAACAGCTCATTGGCAACTGAGCAAGTTTTTAATGAAACTCTCAGAAAGTAATTATTGGATGGACATTTACCACTGGTTAACTTTCAAAGTCAAAATTGACTGACGATGGTCCCCACAGATCAACCGACCTCAGCTATGGAGACACAGAGCTTAAATTTGGTGTGGTAGTAGCTGAGAGTCATTTATAAGGAACACTCTGAGCGCTAACAGATCACAAAGGATCATGCAGGATCATTTCTCAACATCACATGATCTTACTTTAAAACTCGGGTGTTAAAGGCGGCGGGCGATATGCATTCCCTTGAGGAATGCTAGGCCTTTAATTTAAAAAGTCAGCATTAAACGATTTCTCCCAACTGAGGTCGTTCCTGGAGCTATCTACAACAGGTGAGATATTTATTGTTCATAATCCTGTCGCTTTGAACTGTATGTGTAGGGAGATAAATGGACAAACTGATCTCTGCACTTTCAGATTTTACAGACATGTTGCAGCTCGTGGTCGTTACAGTAAGACTTTCGTCCTGCTTTTAGGCAACACTTCATATTTAACACACACATGTTCACTCAGGTTGGTGTGCAGAGAGCGGCCCAGTTCCTCCCCCTACTATTCCTCTTAATGTGTCCCTTGTGCTCGAGGCGTTTAGCTGCCAGCATTGTTCACCGGCTACACTGCACGCTCACAGCTGTGTTTACTGTTGATGAGAACACATTAATGCGGATCTTACGATTGTAGTTGCAGAGTAGTGAATATAAACTCTGAACGCCTGCAGACGTGGGTTCATCCACCCTAATGCTGTTTTATCTGCACACGTCTGTGTATCTGCTCAGCCTCTGCAGTCCAGATAAGGCGTGTCAGCATGTTTGCGGATTCTGGGTTCGTTCCCGCCGGGCTCTGTGAGCAGTTCTTCCAGCGCAGCTCCGGGGTGGAGATCACCGGCTGCACAGCCGGGCCTCCCGATGCAGCTCCTGGATGTTAGGAGCATTTGGGAACTGTGGAGAGGAAACGCTGCACCGGGGCTGGGTTCACAGGCTAATGGAAGTGCTTTTTTTTTCTTTTCTTTTCTTTTTGTTTCTTCTTGAGGGGGTGGAGTTATCAGCATACCACAGTAAAAGTATTTTTTTTGAAAATAGGATGTAGGATAGTTGGCAGGTGTTTTTTCTTCCTCTTGGAATTAATTGGACATGCACTGTTTAGGTTTTTATAAGAGGCTTAAAGTATAAATAAGTGAGACTTCTTGTTACAAAAATTGCTAAAATGCTAAAGAGTCAGAACAATGCACCTTGCCAAGTCTCCATTTTTGTCCAGCTGCCATTTATGTCATTAAATAAGACATTTCCAAACATTTCTAACTTTGTTTACAGCAGTTATTAATCTGATTGGGGGGATTTTGAGGGAATTTTGTGGTTGCCATATTGTGCTTTGAATACAAGACTTGAACAAACAGCAGAAATTCTTCAAACATGACTAATAAGATAAGATACTGAAAAGGGCCTATGAATAGGACGTACACTTTAAAATACCTCGGTTTGTCATACGTTATTCCTCTTTTTCAGAGGGAAGAGCTGACTGAGTGTTTGTGTGTGTGTTTCACTGGCAAACAGCAGCCAGTTGCATACCATGTCTTATCATCCATTTGTGTGTGAGATCAGTGTATTTTATGTGTGTGGAATGTCTGACTCATTCTTCTCCCCGCACTCGTCTGTGAGTCACTCATATCTGAACGAGGTTAGTTAGATTGTTCACACTTCCCTCCCTCCTGCAGAGTTCAGACGGCTGTCTCTTTAGCTGTTACTTTGCATAGAAAATGGAGGCCTGACCACCTTGTTTTACATAAGTTAGAGGCCGATAACATGTGGAGTCTTTTCAAGATCTGAAGGAGCTTCCTTGTTCCACCTCATGCTCAGAATGTGAATATTTGTTGTCTGAATTTCTGTGGCTTTTAAGATTTTTAACTTTGTCTCGCTGAACTCAAAAGATCTCCCTCAAAGTGACGGTCTGATCATTTTTGAAGCGCTGTTCTGTCTGATAGTTATCAATGGTTAGTACCTTATCAGCCGTGACATCAGTCATAGAGCAGGAAAGAGGCAGAAGTCTTCCTCCAGGCTACGCTAACTAGCGGGGAGCCAAACGAGGGCTCGTTTTAAATTGTTTTTCAGGCTTATTGACTCTTCCTCAAAAATGACGTACCGGCGTGAAAGAACGCTGCATTAGCTAATATTAAACCTCTACGCCTTTGCATGACAGCGTTTGTTTAGTTTATCACAGTTCTCTCAGCCAAGCGTCGGTGCTGCTCCACAAACGTGTGTGTGTGTGCGCGCATGTGCTCTGAGCCCAGACTGTGTATGTGACGATGGTGCTGACACAGCTGAACGTATCGGTCCACCTGATCGGAGCATTTAGTCCAGGGGTGGGCAATCTTGGTCCTCAAGGGCCACCATCCTGCATGTTTTACTTGTTTCTCTGCTCCAACACCCCTGATTCAGTGGTTATATGACCTCTTCATGTTCTGCAGAAGACTGTTAATCACCCATTGATTCAAATCAGGTATGTTGGAGTAGAGAAATCAGTAAAACATGCAGGATAGTGGCCCTCGAGGACCAGGGTTGCCTACCCCTGGTCTAGTCAGTCCTAAAGTTTGCTCAAGTCCCAGCAGACTGATATATTCAGCAGCCTTGGTCTATTTATTCTCAGCACACACACATTGGCGCAGCAACACGGACGTGGTTCAGTTGAGAAAACAGCTACAAACTATACAAAGTGTAGAGGTTTAATATTCGCTAATGTAGTGTTCTTTCTAAAAAGCGACATGGCAGTGTGAAAGAAGTGTTTTATAAGCTTAAAAATGGATAAAGAGGCCCTTTGACTTGTGATGAACCTAACCCGGATGAAGACTCTTTCTCCAAACTGTGTCTGATGGCTGATAAAGTACTAACTACTGATAACTATTTGACAGAACCTCACTGCAAGATTGGCTGTTTAGCTTTAGATATTTTTCTTTATCACTTTTAGAAATGCCTTTTTGTAGGAGAAGTTTTAAAAAAAAATCTGTGTAAATATTGTGAATTTTTCTATATATGTTTTAGACTTCAAGTTGCTAATCTGCATATTGTCGTTGGGCAGAAACCTGTATCTCCAAAAATGAAACTTTTTAGGAAATTACAAAACCTCTTTGTTCATAGGTCTGTCTTTTCATAAAATATCTCATGAACCACTAAACTTAACACTAAAATTAACTTTTAGAGCCAATTCAATTCAAAATGTCCGCCTTTAGCAATGACAAAAATGGCTATAACCCAGTCAACGGATGAACAATATCAAGTAAGATTGTGCAACATATCTCACAATGTTAGTCTATTACTCTGGCACAAAAGGCAGCGGGCGATTTGCATTCCTGCAAGGCCTTTAATTTATAAATGTATTGATTCTTGTGTGGAAAAAAACAAAACTGTACTTATTCAACCCAGTGATGTATTTAGTAAAGAAAGCAGCTCTGTCACGTCATCTCCAGGATACTAATGGAGTGACGAGGTTAAGACAAAAGCTATTTGGACACTTCATTGGACAGTCATCCATAAAACCACAAACAGATGTGAAGCGTTGCCTATAGAGTAGATTTATGCAGAAACGTGAATATTATGGAAAATGGAGATACAAGGTTTTTGCCTGACAGCAAAACTCTGAAAGTCTGAGCTATTGCTGGTTTTCAGATTTTGCATCTCTGGTGGAAATAAATAAACTGGTGGAAAGGGATGTCTGGGTTTCCCTCCTGGACCTGTTGCCTCGGCAACCTGACCACGGATAAGTGGTAGAAGATGGATGGATGGACGGTGGAAATAAAATTCCTTATTTCATACCAGTTACTCGTTTAAAAAAACAGCACATAAAATCACATCTAAAACAAAACATTGCACCTTTTCCCTCATGTCAGCATTTAATCGTATTTAAATGTAAAAGAACAGCGTTTTTAATTAAAACCTTGTTTTGTCCTGTCGTGGTGTGTTACGTCATTCATGCTGCTCTGTGTGCGTAAAGACGATCGGCCAAAGATGTGCAAACTGTTTACGGACCTCAGCCTCAATCGCCTTCTGTTTATGGTTAAACTGAATTTGACGTAACATTATGGATTAAGAAAAAAAGAGAACGACGTTTGTTCTTAGTTAATGTACTGCCAACTTTAAGAGCTTCAACTTGTTTATTTACTCAGACATCTTGTAAAAATGAGGCATGCAGAGAGCAGGATCTCTGCCGTTAAACTTCAGAAAAACAGAACAAAAAATGTACACTCAAGCAAATACGTAAATCTGACTTGTGGTTTTACTTTAATGTATGATACAAATCATTCAGCCTCTGAAAATGCTCATCAACTATGGTGCAATTAGCTCAGGAGTTTCAAATGTTTAAAACTTAGAAATAAATCTAAAGCCTAAAGTACTTTTTGCCATATTCACTAATTTATTATTCCACAGCTGAAAGTAGTTCCTAACAAATGCACTCATTTTCTTCAGTTTGAAAAAGGAAACATTTGAGTTTTTTTGTAGCAAACACAACAGATGATTTACAAAAGCTGCATGAACATAATTATTGTTTATTTTGCATGATAAAAAATATTGAAAACCATCTGTACATTATAAGAAATTATGAGACTGGAGAACAGTTCCTATTTTTGTAGCAGAATCTTTATTTCAAAACGTTACACTTAATTTATAGCCATATTACAGAAATAGAAACTTATTTTTCTGTCACCCAACAAGACTCCTGACTGCAGACAGAACTTAAAAAGCGGCACCTGTTTACATCCATTTACATCAGTCCAAAACAGGTTCAGATCTACTTTGTTAATCCTTTGGGATCAGGCATCACATAAAGTCTACAATTTGTTTTTCAGACAATTGGTCATTTTTACACCTTGTCAGCAGATGGACCCTGCAACTTTGTATTAGTGGTCATTTAGGTCCACAAATACGTAGTTTTTCTAAAACAATCTTGTTATTGGCTGTTTCGAAAAGAATAAAACATCCTTGTAAACATGGCATCGTTTCTACACGTGTCTTTATCCACACGAAAACACCAAAGTTGACCCGAAAGGCTGTAGTGACTATGCCAGGCCTGTACGTGGCGCTGTAACGCTGCCACAAAAACACACCAGAAACAGGAAACAAGGCGAGGAGCAGAAAGCTGACACCCTGTGTGCAAAATGTAAACACAAGAAGAAGAAGAAGAAGAAGGCGCCCTCGGGTCGTAGGTTAGATCAGAGATTAGATTTTTTTCCCTCTGGAACCTGTGATCATAAATACTGTTTAAACTGGTGTTACTGTGTAATACCATTTAATAGCTGTTTCTACTCTGTGACGGGACACAAATACAGTCATATATCTTCCAGGATTTCTGCCCAGTTTGAGTTTTCTAAACTTCTCCTGGTCGTTTAGTGGTTTACTTCAGGGAGCATGAGGTCTTTGAGTTTTGGGATGTGATGCTGTTCCTCTGCTTGGTGGAGAAATCACTTACCTGTTTGATCACACGGGTCTGAGGACTGAAGGGTTTCACGGACCCACTGCGAGTCAACGAGAACAGAACGGGTTCCAGCCTCTGACACGGACAGATCTGTTTCGCTCTGCTTTCATGGATGGAGCACGTCGGGGTGAACAGAATCCTAACCAGCCAAGCCTCTCTGAGGGACATCAGGCCCTCCAGGTCGGAGTTTTTAGGGCGCTGTCAAAAGGCTTCATTATTAAAACCCAAAGAAGGCCCTTTGCTTGCCCTTTACCCCTCCAGACTCGATTTAACGCGGCTCTCCTCAGGCTAAAGCAGCTGATTTATTGGCAATGTGCTGCCACGGCTGGATGTTTTAAAAGCAGGGGATTTTTTTTTTTTTTAACTCGACTTTGAACCACGAGACATACCATGGCGAACGGAATGGAGAACTCATGACTGCCAGCAAACAGGACAGGCGGAGAGGCATGCTCTCCTGGGGGGGGGGGGGGGGGGG